>OY992886.1:106251085-106851085 GCA_963921405.1 Cepaea hortensis
GGAGAAGGGAGGAGGAAGGAAGAGGAGTGATTAGGAGGAGGGAGGAGGGCGAGGAGGGTAGGAGGAGGAAGAGGGAGGAGGAGGGTGGAGGAGGAGGAAGGAGGAGGAAGGAGGAGGAGGAAGGAGGAGGACATTTATGCGCTGTTCAGCTTGTTTAGTAAGTGTCCAGGTCTCACTGGCGTATGTTGCAATGGGGAAGATGCATACTCTTAAAAATACAAGTTTTTTAGTTCTATCTGTCCCACTCCATATTTATTCCGTTGTTTGAGTCTTTGAAGAGCAATGGATTTTCGTATTTTAATTTCTTTCATTGTGTCATCATTGGTGGTAATCAATGACCCAAGATATTCGAAATTTTCCACCACCATTAATTTTTCCTCATCAACATATATTTCTTTCTCTATAGTAGTTTTATCTGTATGCATTATCTTTGTATATGTATATATGTGCATATTCACACCAACCCTTTGCTCCCAATCTCAGACCTGGACTTTATCCAAATTACACCTTCGCAAAATCAACACCTGCGAAATGAGATGCCTGAGGAGAGCTGCCAACTTAACAATCCGAGACCGAGTAAGAAATGCTACTATCAGACAGACTGTGGGATCAACACCTTGTGCCACATTTATTGAAAGACAGAAGATCAAGTGGTTTGGCCTTGTCGTTAGAATGCAACACCAGCAACTACCATCACTGGACCTACATCAAAGATCATCTGCGACGAGACCACGAGGACTTCCAAGAAGAAAATGGATTGACGACATCAAAGACATTGTACAGCCAACAACAACAACAACAACAACAACAACAACAACAACAACAACAACAACAACAACAACAACAACAACAACAACAACAACAACAACAACAACCACCACCACCACCACCACCACCACCACCACCACCACCACCACCACCACCACCACCACCACCACCACCACAACAACAACAACAACAACAACAACAACAAAATTTTATTTTGAAAGGGTTAAGAATTGGACACGCAGGCCCGTCTAACTTTCTGCCCTTTTATCACTCTCTTTCATACATTATACCATTCACACATCATTCAAGGCTAACTGAAAACAGCAACAATATAAAATATATGCATTATAAAGGCATGTAGAAAATGAACAATCAATACTACACGACTCAGTGATAGTAATAATTGGTGTGGCACTTGTTATTAACTATGTGGAATATACTGGCCTACCAAAAGGGGACTGGTTCTTATACTAGGGTTGTATTATTATTATTATTCGGCAGACTGCGCGGAAGAAATCATACCTGATTCAACGGGCAAGACGGCGTTTACCTGCAAAGCGTTGTGGAACGTAATGAGCACGGCTAGGCACGTAGAGCGCCCTGGTCATCCATTGCACCTGTATTCGTCTCCTGTCGTCTCGACTTGTCTTGCCACTGGACTCAGATGGAATCAGGCGAGAGAGTGAGGTCGACGAATTGCGCAACTCTTACTCACTTTAATCCAAGTCATCGCGCAAGTCATTCTTCATCCAACGACATATATCATCAACTTGGAGAAGACTGTAGCTATATACCAGCCAGCTTCAAGGAATAATCACACTGTCCCGAATATCAAAGTGAATGGTCATAGACTAAGTGTTGTGGATAAATTCACCTATCTTGGCAGCACCGTGTCACAAGCTGCCACAATTGATGACGAAGTGAATGCAAGAATCTCCAAGGCCAGTGTGGCCTTCGGCAGACTGTACAAGAATGTATGGGACAGAACTGGAATACGTCTGCGAACAATGCTAAAAGTCTACAAAGCAGTTGTATTATCTACACTGATATATGGTTGTGAAACCTGGAGTGTATATCAGCGACACGCTAGGAAAACCACTTCCACAGTCTGCCTAAGGAAGCTACTGAAGATTAAATGGCAAGACAAGATCCCAGACACTGAAGTCCCAGTAAGAGCGTCCATGCCCAGTATCCACTCTGTACTGATGAAGAATCAGATTTGCATGCCAGATCACAGGCTCCCTAAACGTATCTTTTTTTTACAGCGAACTGCGTTGTGGTAAACGCTCCCAAGGTGGCCAGAGGAAACGCTTTAAAGACACTGAAAATCTCTCTGAATGCTTTTGGAATTCATCATGACACCTGGGAGACTGCAGCCAGAGACCAAAATTCGTGGCGTGCATCATTACGCAAAGGTGCAGTCACGTGTGAGGCAACCAGGACTGCAAGAGCTTTAAAGAAAAGGCAGGACAGAAAAACCACTGCAGGAAATCCTCCAGAAACGTCAAGCATTCTTTGTCCACATTGTCAAAGAACATTTCGAGCCAAAATAGGCCTTATCAGCCATCTTAGAACTCACGGCTCCATACTACTTTCAACCCCACTGGATGAAATTAATGGTCATCATCATTCTTGATGGACAAACAACATAACATTATTATTATTTCTATTATTAAGGGGAAAGGTAATCATTACTGAGATAGTGTTCAAATAATTTCGATTATATGTATACGGATTGGTGATGTCTTTTATTTCATGTGGAAGATTGTTCCACAGCTGAGCTGCAGTGTACGTTAAGCTTGTTTTGTATAAGTCTATCCTAGGCTTTGGAATGTGTAATATATGTAATCGTTTACTGTGTCTAGCATTATATTCAAACAATGGCCAAATGTAATTTGGGGCATTTTGATGTAGGATTTTGTGAATTAGTTTGGCCTTATTGAAAAGCAGACGTTTGCGGAGTGGAAGTAACTGAAGGCGTTTATGCAGGCTAGGATTGTCAGTTGAATGGTTGCTATAAATTAAACTCATGGCCCGTTTCTGGAGCGAGTAAAGTCGCTTGGTGCTTGAATTGGAACAACCGTCCCAGATTGTAGAGCAGTAGTCTAAATGTGTCTGTATGTGAGACGTATAGAATATTTTCCTTGTGTCCTCATCAAGGAAATTTTTAATTTTGGTGGGTTGGTAGACTTTTTTCGCTGTTTGTTTAGTGAGCGCTTGAACGTGAGGATTAAAGGTTAGGTTTCTATCAATTATGAGGCCTAATGTTTTGTGCTCAATTACACTTTCTAATGCCATGTTATCGATGTGAAGTTGAAGTGATCTGTGTGAATTTAGAGTTTGAAGTCTTTGTCTGGTTGTTAATAACATAGATTTTGTTTTAGTGATGTTAATTTGCACATAGTTCGCATAGCTTCACCTAACTACATTATTTAATTCTTGTTGCAAAGACGACTCCAGCAAATTACTGCTTTGAGCGTTTGTATACGCTATACTTCTTCTTCTTCTTCTTCAGCGTTCCGAGCCATTGAGGTTCTTTGCTGCAAATACAATCCGTCTCCATTCGTCTCTCTGGTGGACCTTCTCTTGCCAGTCGTTGATTCCAAGTGCTTGTAGGTCTGTACATGTATTATCTCTCCACCGTCTTCTTGGTCTACCTCGGGGTCTACGGCCATTTATTTCCTGAGTGTAAGCGAGTTTTGTTTCCCTATTATCTTCCATTCTTTCTATATGCCCCAGCCATTGTAGTCTATTAGCCTTCATGATACCAGTGATTAGCGGGGACTTAAACAGATCATAAATGTCTTTGTTACTTCTTCTTTTCCACTCTCCACTTTGTGTATCCCTAATGGGTCCAAAGATGCGTCTTAAAATTTTGTTCTCAAAGGTTTGTAACAAGGCTTCGTCTCCTTTCGTTGTACTCCAGGTTTCAGAGCCATACAGCACAACTGGTCTGATCAGTGTTTTGTATATTGTGATTTTGGTGTTACGAGATAGCGCCTTTGATTTTAGTAGATGTTGTAGTGCATAGTATATCTTATTTCCAGAGTTGATTCTAGTTTGTATTTCTTCCCTTATGATGTTGGAGCAGTTGAAGATCGTACCCAGGTATTTGTATGTTTCCGTTCTTTTAATGGTCATATTATCTATTTGTATGTGGCCAGAGTTTCTAGCCATTCCGTCTCTTGAAATTACCATATATTCTGTCTTATCTTGGTTGATAACCAGCCCCATCTGTTGGGCTTTTTCCTTTAAGTGAGTCAATATTTCCAATGTCTTTTGTTCACTTTGCCCTATAATATCTATATCATCTGCATAACCAAGCAGCTTGGATGTTCCTCCAATATCACATTCCTCCTTTACCTTCCTTACAACTTTCTCTAGTCATCTGCAAATAGATCGCAGGACGACGAAAGATGCAAAGGTAGATCATTAATATATACGGCACATAATAGAGGGCCAAGAATAGAATCTTGCGGTACTCCAGTATTGAAGGTAGTGGTTTGGGACAGAGATTTATTGTATGATACTACTTGCTTTCTGTTTGACAGAAAAGATGTTATTAGCATCATAACATTAGGGCCAACTTCCATTGTCTCTAGTTTTATAGTTAAAATGGCATGGTCTATCATATTAAATGCTTTCTTGAAATCGATAAACATAGCTCAACATAGATTGTTGTTATTTATATTCTTGTGCCAATTTTCTATCATTTTTTGTTAGGGCCGTGTGATAAGAAATATTTTGGTCGAAATCCTGATTGACTGTCAACTATAAGCTTGTTGCGATCTAAATACTCTAATGTTACCTTATGGATGTGTTTTTCCGGTGGTTTAGATAGAGATGATAGTAAAGAAATGTGTCTATAATTGTTCGGGAGACCAGTGTCCAAAGAACCAGTTTTAAGGAGAGGATACACTTTAGCGATTTTGAGAGCTGATGGAAAGTGACCTTTGGTGAGACACTGATTATATGCATAGGTTAGTGATACACAGATCACTGGCGCAGCACAGCGGAGAATCAGACTGCTGATTTAATCTAACCCAGATGAGTTTGTGTTTTTTAAGTTACTGAGGTAAGTGAATACTTCAGTGACTGTCATTAGCGGTATGTCAGAAAGGATAACCCGGGAGCATCTGTTCTCGCAAAACGATGACAGTATAGATAAGTTGCAAGGAGAATTTGGTATCGAAGCCTTCAACTGATCTATGTCATTTTGAAAAAAAAGTTACTTTATTGGTCGCATGAGATAGGATTTGATGGTAATGAATTTGAGTAGTTATACTTGTTTGTCAAGGTGTTAATTGCCTTCCAGATATCTTTACTATTTGTTTTATCTATTACTAAGTTCTTAAAGTAATTTTTCTTTTCTTTTCGTATGGTATATTGAACTTTGTTTCTAAGAGTACGGTATGTGCTGAGATCTTGCTTTTTATGTGCCTTATCTCTGTCTCTCATAATTTAAAGTATTTCCTGGGTGATCCCAGGTGGTTTGACGGGATGTTTTACTCGAACTTCCTTGATTGGCACATGTCTATCAAACACATCAATAAAGATCTTCATCCAGGATTCCAGAGCATCACCCGGGTCTGGAAGTTGATAAACATTGTTTAGAGGTGAACTGAGCAAGTCCTGTAAAAATGCGTTTTGGTTGAAATTTTTGTAGCCTCTATATTTATATGTTTATGTTTAGGAGTTTCAATTCCTTTTTAGACCATATGCAGCATATTGGGTACTGACCGTTCACTGCACAATTGGGCACAGTGCATTCTATAATGTTGTCCGAGCAAGTTACATAAATGTGATCTATAAGTGTTGAAGATGAGTTTGTTACTCTAGTATCTTGTTTTACTATTTGTTGGAAGTTGTATGATGCAATTATATTCCCCAAAATTATGTGGGATTTGTCGATGTCAATGTTAAAGTCTCCGAGTAGCATGATTTCCTTCCCGGAAGCGAACACCACATCCATCATGGTAGTGAAGTTTTCGTACCCGACGTGTCCAGCCCTGGGATTTCGATAGACGTGGCCAATTATCAGGGGTGTGCAGTTTCGAAGTTTTAAATCCAACCAAATACATTCTATTTCGCAAGTTTCAAAGTCTAGCCTACGGTGAACATTTAGTAGATTAGAAACATAGGCTACAATGCCTGTCTCTTATTTCCTACAGGGATCTCTTCTAAAAACTTTGTACCCTTTAATAGAGATGTCCTCATCTGAAATGTTTTCATTTAGTCTACTTTCACTAAGGCCGAATACATGAAAATTTTGATTAAGAATAGAAGATAACTCTGACAGCTTGTTCAGTAAGTTGCAAATGTTTTTAAGACATATTCCTGACTTAGTGAGCCAATTTTGCAACTTCTCAGACATTTCACCCAAGAAGTAAGTGTAAATTAGTCAAAATTAAGTAAAAATACAAAATCATAAAATTACACAATTACATTAACTTACAAAATACCAGTAATATAAATCGATATGTAAATGACTATATTATAACGATATAACTAATGAGACCAACAAAAATAGTGCAAATACAGAACAAAACGAATTAAAGCGTATGAACATACAACAATTAATTAACTCGGACTTCTTCGCAAGCTATGAACCAGCTGCTATCCGAAAGAATGAATACATGACTATACAAGTCAATGTTCCTGCTTAAAGTTGGGTATCCCACATGGGAGATAAAACGCTAAACAGTAAGCAGTTTAAGTTCAAGAAGGAAGTTCTTTTCCCGGTATCTTGCGTATAGGGCTGAGTTTTTAATACATATCCTATCTTACAGGTTTGTATTGTAGAGACATCTTAAATGCTTGATTCAGTGCGGTCTGACTAAATTGCATCAAGTATAGAATTTCTGGATTCCAATGATGCGGAACCTGTTGTAGCCTTCTAGGTGGCCCATTGTTGGCGTGAAGTTCTAGACTTCAATGATGCGGATCTTCCTGCTGTCTGCTAGGTGGCCCATTAGTGGTGTCATGGGGCCATGTCAAAATGGAATTACTGCCGTGTGTGTGCGCCGATGTTTGCAACGCAGGTTCCTTGCAGGGAAGGGCAGGAAAACTATTATGGTGGTTATCTCTTTCCCGTGCTGAGGTGGGAGTAGGAAAGATGGGTTGGTTTATTCTTGGTAGCATGTGTGATTCTTGAGTGGCAGAAGTTTGGGGTTTAGATGTCAGCAGACGTGTACCTGGTGAAATGGGGGAGTTTCGGTTGGCTTGGGTTGGCCTTGGATCTTCAGAAATCAATGTTCTTCGCATGTGTGTGTTGGTCAGCTTTTGTGCCCTTTCTGGATACTTTACTTTTTTTTGCAAGCAGACTACTACCTAATGTGGATGTGTGTATTTGGTCTCTGTACAATCGTTTCTTTGGTGCGCCTGTTTGTGATGTGAAGAAGGGTGTGTTGTTGATTAAGTGTACATTATACCGATTGCAAAAAGTCTCTAGGGTGTTATTGTTTATGTCGGCCAATCGACGTTGGGAGCCATAACTTGGTGGTATGATGGAGGAGAAAAAGACTGTAGAATTTTGGAAAGTATAACGTAGTAAATCAAGTAGTGCTCTTAACTGAGAAATTATTATACTTTGGTTTTTCATAGTGTCTTGTATCCCTATGTGAATCGTTGTCTTTTTAAAGATTGTATTAACTTCCAGTCTACTATACTGTCTGTTAGTCTTTCTACTCCTGCACTTGGAAGCTGAATTATTGCGGCTTTTTGTCTGATAAGGACATATGGCCGCTGTAAATTACCCAAATCAAAGAGTCGCCAGTTATCACGTGGGTGCAGTCAGCCGGTGGTTTCTGTATATGTTGGGTTCTGACACGTCATGCACGCTGTTTCTGCCATTGATGCCAATCTAACTGTAGTCTGTCTTCCTGCAGGTTCATGAATGTGGGCGTATTCTCTCGTCAGTGTTCCGTTGTGGTGGCTGTTTTTTGACAGTTGCTCTTGCAATGCTTCAGATCTATTGCTGACCTTTACTTCGATAGGATATGTTGAGTCCTGTTGAGCAACATTTTCTATTTGCTGATGTGTTTTGGTTGGCTGAGTAATTGACGCGCCTACGACTGGTTCTGTTACTTCGAGGCCATCTGCGTGTGCTGCCAGGTCAGTAGTGGGCGAGCGTTGTATCGTCTCAACGGTGTGTTTTAGTTAACATTTTCTTCTCTCAGGATAATCACCTCTGACTTGAGGTTGTTATAGTCAATAATGATCGGGGCGATCTTGTCTGTGTTGTCAGAGGCGGCGTCTAAAAGTACTTTCAAATCTGACTCTAACTTTTTAATATGCTGCTGACAGACGCACGAGTTTTGGTTAGTAGCTGGGCTATCATCTAGTACCGATGGTGCAACCTCTATTTGATTCGAATTTATTTCATTTGGTTGTATATTGTCTTCTACACACATACTCATTGGGTACTCAATGGCTAGCAACACTGGTCGGTTAGAAGTTTCATTCGCGTTGTTGCTGTGCTGAGTCATGGTTTGTTGGACTATGGTGTCATTATGGCCTGATGCTGTGATGGCTACAGCTGCAGATTGTGTTGGTTCGCCAACCGGGCGCTGGAACGCAAATTATTCCTCCCCATGTTGCTTGACGGCAGAAGTGGAAGAAGATGATGATGTTGATGATGATGATTATCTTTGTATTTGTTATGTTAAGATATAATTTATGATTTTCACTATTCAGTTGGGTTGAGGTTATTATGGTTTCTATACCATTCTGTGATGTTGAAAGTAATACTGTATCATCAGCATATCGAATCTCTAGTATTTCATGACCACCTATATTTAAGGCATCGTATTGCTCCCCCAGTATATCATCTTGACATTTCTCATTATATTTTCAACATACAGGTTAAACAAATAGGGGAAAAGCACACAGCCCTGACTGACTCCTAGCTTGACGTCAAACCAATCTGATATCTGGCCATCTGTTTTAGCCTATGCTTGTTGGTCTAGAGTTGTACTACATTTGATCATGGTTGTTAGGATTACTTGTAACTAGCATGGTAGCCGCAAAATAATTTCAATTATTCCTTGGCGAGACTCTGGGCCAGGCATTTACATTTACGAGAACTGAGGAAGGGAACTGTGGAAGAGACCTCTGGAAGAGTTAGAGAGAGTAGTAGTGATAGCGGCATCTGAGCGACGAAGAGTTCTCTCGTCGGGCTATAGAAGAAAGCAATGTTGGGAACTTGGGCTGGCACAATTCTGTAACAATGGTTTGGAAAGATCAATGAAGGGAAACATGGAATGACAGAATTCTTTCACAATGGTTTGAAAAGGACATTGAAGGGAAACGTGGATTTGACAGAATTATTTCTTAATTGTTTGGAAAGATCAGCGAAGGGAAACGTTGTGCCTGAGAGAAGAGACCGGGGTGACCTGCGTGAAGATGGCACATGCCATTGCTGGCACCCCATGCTATTGCGGTAAAAGAATTGGCCAAAATATCGAGACAATTTGAGGCAATCGGCGATGAGAGCAACGTCCTGCAAGGAACTGCTAGATTATGACGAGAAAATCCCCTGCAGAATGTGGCTATCAGCACGGTCCGCCGGAGTGACTTTCAGTAAATAGCCAGTCCCTTGCCTCGTGGTTATTCTTGCCCAGAATGCCCTCCAATATCTTGTGTTCACCGCCGAGTTGGACGTCCGCCGTGACGTCACACAGATACCATGATTTCCAGTTCTGTTCTGTCAAAGACACTGTGACGTTTCATGTGGCCAAAGTATTGTAGTTGCCAACACATGATATGATTATGAGCCAGTTGACTTTGATGTTCAGATCTAGCACAATGTATGCATGTGTGTCTCCTTGATCTCCAACGTATTCTGCGAATTTCCGTGCAAAAGTAAAAGTCAACAAGTCTTTGTTTTCTTCATTAGAGATCGTGAAATTATCCACGTTTGCCTTCTGTTTGTTGCCACTGAATCCTTCTCAGATTATTTACTTGTATTTGTTTGCTGCTATTGAGATATGTTTTGTCTATTGTTTACTCTCCGCATTGCTATGACAGTCATTTTCTGCCTTGTGCATATATTAAATAGAATTTGACTTCTGGTCGTGCAGTTTCGTTTCACTGTTGTGACTATGTGGATGTTTTGTAACATAACAGACGGATATAGCCTCTAACCCCCAGGTCCTAGGGTAGTTGATGGGAGATCAAACCTTTTCAGATATGTAGAAACAAGACTGGTTACAGCACTTTAAAGATCAACAAAGATATTAAATAATCAATCAATCAATCAATCAATCAATCAATCAGGTGCCATATCCACACTGAAGGCTGGCTGCAATGGATCTCCAGCACTGTCTGTCTCTCGCCCTGACTGTACATTCTGTCAGAGATGTTCGTCCATCTCTTATTGTTATCTTCCCACTTGTATCGTTGTCTACCTCTTGCTCGCTTGCCCTCAACCTTGCCCTCCAGTATGGTTTTTATAAGAGTATCTTTTCTTTTAACATGGCCGAAATATTTCACTGTCCTCTTTATTTCTGTCATCAACTCTCTCTCTCTCTCTCTCTCTCTCTCTCTCTCTCTCTCTCTCTCTCTCTCTCTCTCTCTCTTCATTCCAAGTTTTATCGAACCTCTGCATTTGATTGTTATTGTTTCCATGAAATACGACATATTCGTCTGTATATCAACATCTCCAGGGTCTCTATGCGACTTTCTAGTTGCTTATTCAATGTCCAGGTCACCGCGCCATACAGTAGCGTTGAATGTACGTAGCATTTGCCAATTCTCATTTTGAATGCGTTGTTAATCTCTCTAGGTGTTGTATTACTGATTTCATGCCGTTGAAAGCATTTTTGGCCATTCCTATTCTCGTTTTGATTTCTATTTAACTTCTGCCATCATCTGTTATTATATGTCCGAGATCGGAGAAACTTGTAACTTGTTCTAGTATCTCCCCGTTTACTGTAATACTCACTGATTACCTTTCCTATCCACTGCTAATTATCATAGTTTTCGTATTTTTAATGTTAATATCTAAGCCACATTCTGCACTATGCCTGTTTACTTATTCCACTAGGTTTTGTAACTCTTGCTCGCTTTCTGCTAGTAACACGGTATCGTCAGCATTCCTAAGATTGTTTATAATTTTTCCATTGATGCGAAGTCCAGACAGTTCAACTTGTTTAAAAATTCTTTCTTTGTATAGGTTGAAGAGGCTTGGGGACAGCACATATCTCTACTGTACTCCTCTTTTTATCTCTATCAATCAATCAATCAATCATGTGCCATGCCGGAAAGCGTGGGCGGTCATGATTCGCCATTTCACTCGATCACCAGAGTCGTGGATCAGCTCAGTGTTCCTGTCTCGTCCATGCCATGTGGCCAAGCCATCCAGGTATTGTCCTCTCGGTCTTCCTCTTGGTCTGTTCCCTTCGATCTTGCCAGCTGTCACTAAGTTCTCCAGTCTCTATAGGTGACGAATATTTATTTCCAAATCTAATAGACCCCACTTGTTCCGAGAGCAAGTTACTAATAAGAATGATGTCCTTTCCGTCTACTCCTATATCTTGAAAGCATGTAATTAGTCGGTCATGTTGTGCTGTATCAAAAGCTTTCTTGTAGTCTATGAAACAAACATATATACGTTTCTGAACTACTTTATATTTTTCAATTAACATACTCAAAACAGATAATTACTTCTCTGGTGCCGCTATTTTTGCTGAACCCAAATTGTTCTTCAGCTACTTCCTCATCTATTTTATGTTGAATTCTTTCTTGTATGACCATGAGAAGTATCTTAGTTATTAAGCTAACAGTTCTGTAATCCTCACAAATCAACAGCTCTTGGCGCTTTCCGTAGTGTGATGAAAATTGATGTTTTCAAGTTCTTGGGGGTGTATCCAGTATTATATATATTATTACATTATTCTGTGACAGTTTCAATGCCAAAACTGGATAGGGATTTTATCATCTCTGTTGTTATCGTGTCATGACCTGCAGACTTTCTTTATTTCATATTTTTAATAGTCTTCTATACTTCAACCTTTAATATGTTTGGTCCATCATAAGTATTATACAATGTTGGTTTATTGACCCTGCTTCCCATAATAAATCTTCTGTGTACTCTGTCAATCTTTTTATTATGTCGGTGTTATCAATTATAATTTTCCCATGTTTTCCTATGATACAACCGTTTCCTGTTATATTATATTTCTTCTTTGTAAATCTTTTTATATGTTCATGTAATTATTTCGAGTTGTGTTTTATTTTCAGATCCTCTATTTCCTTGCATTTCTGCTGCAACCACACTTCTTTGGCATCTCTGTACATGTGCCGTATTTCTCTGTCAATTAATATATACTCTGGAGTGTTCTTTGCTTTCTTTCTTTGAGACATTTTGATCAAGATTTCATCGGTTATTGTTTTTAATTATAATAGTTTTTTTTTCTTATTTATCTTACCTGGCAAGGTGGTATTTGCAATATGTGTACTGGTTTTTACACATTCCCATTTTTTATTAATTTTATCCCCGGAATTTTCACGTCTTGAATGTTCCAAACATTCAACGATTAGCCTATCATATTTATTTTTTACTCCAACCAGGTATAGTTGACTTATGTCTGGTTGTTTCAATGCCGATATATCTAGTTGAGGTGTCTTCAGTGCCCGTATTCTTGATTTTTTAAAGTTTTATTTGTAATTTTAAAACTACCGGATTATGGCCAAAGTTGATGTCAGCACAGGGTATATTTTTGCCTTTTTAACATTGTTTTTAAATCTGTTTCTAATCATAATGTAATCAGTTTGGTTTCTTGTTCTATCTCCAGGGCTTTTCCATATATACAGTTTCCTAGGGTTATGTTGAAAGAATGTGTTACAAACTATATGACTGTTTTCTTCATAGAACTGTATCATCCGGTCTCCTCTGTCGTTTCTGTTTCCCATACCACGTTGCTATACTATATGCTTATATTTATGTTTTACAAATTTTGCTTTCACATCTCCAATGACAGTTAGGACCTCTGTTGATTTCACAACTTTCAGTGTTAGTTGTAGGTCTTCATAATATTCTTATAGCTGTTCATCACTATAATCAGTTGTTGGAGCATATGTCTGAAGAATTACTATGTCGAACCTCTTGTCTTAATTTTGAGTAGTATCATCCTATCTTTCTGAACCCAGAATTCAATAATATTTTTCTCTAAATTTCTTTTTACTAAAATGCATACTCCTCTCTCGTGTTGATCTCCTAATGAGATGATTTCCTCCTGAGTTAATGATTATGTAATCTTCTCTCCTTATATAACTTGCATCTGTCCATCTTGTTTCAGATACGCCTAAATTATCTAAATTTGTGTTTTTTTGCTTCGGCAATAAGGTTATCAAATTTCCCTGCTTGATATAAGGTTTGTACGTTCCACGCACCAATTTTTAGACCTCTGCTTCTATTTTTCAGGTAGGTATTGTCAGAATGCACCCTTTCAAACGAATTTGGGATGCATTCGTCATTATGCACTTCCTTATTGTAACATAATGTTTACAGACGTTCGCATCCCCAGTCCATTTTACATTTCTCAATACTCAAAAGTTAACCAACGTAAGCCGTCTTGATAACCCGGTCTAAGAATAACTTAGAATATTCTAGTTTAGGAGAGGGTCGATGAGAGGTGGGGACTCCATTTGATTGGGTGACCCTTGGGCGAGTAACGCTATTATCTAGACTAATACTTAATTAGCCCGCCAGTCGAAGATGTGATACCATCCAGATAAGATGTGCTTAAGATGCAGTGGTAAAACATGCCGAATCATTCTCTAGGATGTAGTTCTCTGCACCTCAGGTATCACAAAATTATTTAATAGGTTATGTGTAAGCCTGATGATAAGAGAGAGAGAGAGAGAGAGAGAGAGAGAGAGAGAGAGAGAGAGAGAGAGAGAGAGAGAGAGAGAGAGAGAGAGACGAATGGCAGAGTATTTTCTTGAGAAAATGTGGAAATGAAGACAGAACTTCGTTGTACAGTGACACTAAAACTGCCGCTCCAACCTGTCATGTCTACCACAGTGAAATATTTTTACCATGTCTATTGTCTGTCTGATTTGATGATTTGCATATGCTTGTGACTGTAAACTACGCTCAATGCATATTGCAAAACCCTTTGTGCGCTATGAACATTCGTGAGTGCCTATCATGACCCATTCTTAACCAAATTGTACACTGCTCTTGCGAGTTACCTTTGGCAGTTCTGTTTCAGAATGTGTAATGCTACATGTAGTTTTTCCTTATAATGGCTGAGAATGTTTGAGTGAATGAGACGGTAATTGTGTAATTGACCTCTCATATTTGTAAAAGTGAAGACGCTTATCATATCCATGTTTGCAGGACTGCATTGCACTTCAGAATTACTAAGTTCCTGTAATTTCTGGTGGCTATGTTACGCTCAAGAAAATTGCCAAAAGCATTCATATGGATTTGCCAAGGATGCAATTTCTCTTTGACGTTATGAGCTGGTTCCTTTGCAACAATGGTTTAGGTTTATATGAACTACATTCCAATAAGGAGCAATATGTGTTCGAACCTACAGTGTCTAGTCAGTTGAATACATGTAAAGGCTCATGCTATTTGTCAGGGAAAATTCATGTTTTCTTTCATATGTGTATTCCACATGTGAAAGCATTGCTTATGCAATATTGCTTGGTACCCATTGCAGTAGATACTGCTATTGTTTAATGGGAAAAGAGCACAAGAACATGATGATGATGATGATTTGATGGTGCTTGTAAACCTGGTCTAGCTTGAGAGGAGGAGGTTTGGCATTGCGGTGTGAGTGTGAATGAGAAAGGACATTCTTGTACCAAGGTGAATTGCTAATTGGTCCACTGCCATTAGTTTAATGATATTGCCTAGTGCAGTCATGAAAGATGCCTGTCTTATATCTATCTCATATGTGCCTTATGGTGAATGTTTCAGCAAAAATGCCTCATGATGGTGTTCATTTTATGCTGTTTGCTTCATGTCTTGCTTTGAAATGCTAGTGCATGATTTCTGCCATACAATGCCTACTTCTTGATGCTTAATCACACTGTCTGTTCTCATGGTACACCGGTCTCCTGTGATCTACTTATTGTGCGAATTTATATAGACAAATAATTACAAGGTGCTTGATAATTGTGTGAAGCTGCCCCTGATGAAGCATATGTGCCTATGATTTCACAATTTTGGGGATGAACCTTGAGAGAGGATATCACCCCAAACCACCAAATAAAATTGCACTTCATCACCAGTGAGGGGAAGGTGTTCGAATAGCACACTCCTCTTCCCCTCCCATTCCTCTCTGAATCTGTAATGGTACTACATAACTATGACAATGTTTAAACAGATGTAAAACACATGTTGTGCCTTTGTTTATTAACAGAGAATGAGGAAGATGGGGAGGCCTTCAATTACCAGGACAACTCCAGGGAAGCCCTGGGCTCTAACCTTCAATCCAGCTTCATAAGATGGACTCTCCAATAGTACCACATAACCACAGGTTGAAAATACTCAGCCTGAATCTACAAATTCTGGCCGATACAGATGGCACTGAAGAAAAGTCTTTTATGAAAAGCCTAGGACAGGGATACTCTCCATTTTTATAAATGTTCCAGGCTATATCTTCAAGAGAAATTCAAGAAGAAACCTTAGGAGTGAGAGATCACCTGGGTTTCAGCATGCCAAGAGTGGACATTAAATGTGTACCTGGAGCTTACCATATTTCTCCTCAAAACCATATCTTGAGGAGTATTCCAGCTTAATACTGGCTGAAAAGCTAATGGAGAAGAAGGATAGAACATAGACCAAATTCACAAATGGATTAATGATGATTATGTGTTGTGATTCAGTACCATCAGAAACCTTTAGGGGAGATAGACTGATAGCGAAGAGTGCTGGGATATATTGGTTTTTAGATCTTCCTCTACTGGAAATGTAAAACTAATTCCAGATGTCACCTCCGCCAACAGTCAACTCACCAGGGAGAAGACATGCCTGTCACTTGCTTCGAACTAGTCAAAGTAGGGAATAAACAGTCTTACTTTGGACAACAACATGGGGAAAACTGCAACCTGAGACTTTCCCAACACCCTTCATAGGTGATAACAGGATGTACACAGATCAGTGGAGCAGAGGGTCCCCATGCTTGCCCCAGACTGGCTTATCATGTGTTTCCCTCATTGACAGTAGAAGAAATGATAGAAGCAAAAAGTGTTTGTGGTGTAGGATAATTTTATGGAGTAGAGATGTGAAGGAGGAGGGTTTGTTTTAAGTTGATGCTCTGTTGGGAAATTGAGTGATGTATTTGGGTTTTCATAATCATTGTCAATTATATTGCATATGACCAAATTTTTGGAAATGTAAACTGTTGGCAAAATATGAAGCCTGAGTCTTCACTTGACCTTTATAAGACATTAATAAAATTATGATAGTAAGAGAACAGTTTTGAGATTCATGTCTCTGTGGTTGTCTTGTATACTGTTGTGAATGAAATGTCCAACTGTTGTCAAGCATCTTCATGGTGAATGTTTACTCTACTGTTGTTGTTGGTTACTGATATTGTGGAAGTTCTGTAAAGATGTTGTCAAGTATCTTCCATGATGTATGACTTGCCTAATCTGTTGGTGTGACCATTCATTGTGAATGTGTGTCCAACTGTTGTCAAGATCTTCTCATGTTGATGTCTTGTTCAACCGGTGTAAAGCACAGTGTTGTTGTTTATGTTCACTACAATGGTTCAATTGTCAATGTGGTCATTTGTCCAAGTGTCTTGTGTCACTTGAAATGATATTAAAGAGATCAAAATGAGGTTGGCGACCAGAGCACAGTCAAAAAGATAGATGAGAGAACTGCTTTTCATTTGTTGCTGTGGCTAACTGCCAAGATATCTATATAACCTACAAGAGAAATCATCTACTAAAAATTCTGTGTTGAACTTAAACTTGGGTCTAATTTCTCACAGTTGGGGTACTCGATGAGCCAAATTCTAAATGGTTTCTCTACAAGGGTTCTGCGAGAATAAATATCAATGCCTCTAGACAAAACTTGCTGTTACTAACCTGTATCTTTTATAGAGAGATATACTTTATAGAACTTCACTTGTTGGAGCTTCTGTAATTATTTATAAACCCACAAAAAACCTCACACTTATTCACTGTAGGAGTTGTCTCCTCCCTAAAACTATTTACAAGTTCATCTCCAGGGTGCCAATAATTATCCGTATCGTTGTTTTCTTGTTGTCGAATTACCATTGCTGTCTTTGGGATATTACATGGTGAGGTCCCAATCTCATCCCCGATAACCAGCCATGGTCACTATCGTGTCCTGAACACGCCTCTTGTGTGCCACGCACTCTACTGTTTCGCTTTCGAAGCCATTGATTTATTTAGATTAATCCGCCTTGTTCATCGTCCCAGTCTTTTGTGTACTAGGGATGGACATTCCCTTAGTAGGATATTACTGCCAAGGTCTGTGCCATAACCTAAATTATAGCAGGGCAAAGGTTATGGCCGTGTTCAGGAATTGGACACTTGGATCGTGGAAAGTGGATACTTTTTACAAAGCGTGAAAATGCGAGAACTCGCTTCTAAGGCGAGTCCAAAAAGGCAGTCTACGAGGTGGTTTCGTTGAGTGTGGACCATGTCAAGTTCTAGAGTTGCGGCCAAAATTGTGCTACTCTTTTATTATGTGCAAACTATTGTAGCGTTGATGCAATTGTTGAACAAGTGAAATGTATCGTCTTGAATATATTGGAGATAACGCTGCCGGAGTCTTGCTGTTCTATAGTTGCATTCAACCCGTTATAGAGTGTGTGTAGTAGAGAAATCAGAGTTAACCAGTTTCAGGGAGCCACAGTATGCGGCTCGTAATTACTATGTTTAAGAACTATGGTTGGTAATTCATAAGAGCGATAACGTGGCCCTCCAGCGCATTATGAGGCATATTCGCTCTATGGCTTCAGCGCTATAAAACCTAGATACGCTACCTCCTATAACCCGAATCGCTCCCTGGCATATGGGGGGCTCGGTATGGCAGTCTGGTTTATAGTATTATCGACCATGGCTGGATTCATTGAAAAGCGCGGTCTATACAAGGAGATCGTGCAAAGTCACCCGCCACGAGCGTTGGTCACTATAGCGTGAAAAGCGCTCGGGACGTTTGCGAGAGGACAAAACGTCAACTTCAAATCAGTTGGACCGGGTCTATGGTTGGAGCTGGACCTAGTTCTTTCGTTCCAGTAAAATAGCCAAATAAAGAGCTCCTACATTATTAGTCAGGTTATAGTAGTTGTATATTCTCTAGGTATTGTGCAAGAGCGGTAAGCGTATGTATTAATAATAACGTTTTATAAATGTCAATGCTGACAATGCCTAGAGATAATAAACAAGTCGAAACAGTGTCCGTGTGATGTTCTTGATGAGATGTTGAGTTCTGTTTCGAATAGCTGATTGGTATCTAATGTACAGTGGAAGAGAGGAACCAGAGCATAATATAATAGTAGAGATGGCGATGATGAGAAGACCACGCAATCATCTTGAGATAGCAATGAAATGGCGCAGAAGTACGCCCGCACAGAGAAGATGTGCATGTCATAGAAAGGACGAGCTGTCCGCACATGAATTGCTACGAACGCAGAGTCATCAAGATTGTAAACTCGACTATGAGGTATAAGACCATGGATATCAACTCAAGTATTGTTGATGCCAATATGGCATCAACTGTCAAGTAAACGCACGCATCAGCTATAGGCATAGTAACGATCGACGTGTCACCTATGGCAACATGGGGAACTCGTAAAGAGGAGTTTGAAACATCGGGAAAAGATAGCCCTAATTTTCTTCGAAAACCAGAAAGAGAAAGAGAATTGAGAACGTTAACAAGATATAAAACCATGGGTATCAACTCAAGTATTGTTGATGAAAATATATCATCAACTGCCAGGTAAACGCACGCATCAGCCATAGGCGTAGTAACGATCGACTTGTCGCCTATGGTAATTACCCTTACTTCACTCATGTAGTTTAGCCAGTCAGCCAAGACTGTTGCCCGTGGTGCGGCTACCGCTGCACACAAGAGGTATTCGTGGAACCATACATGAGCTAGATAAAGAGAGAGGAACCAAGCAGGAACCTGACTATCCCTTGAGATATGGCTGCCACTCACCATGAGGTACTATCCCTCACTCTTTACCCTACACCATTGCTTAAACAAACACACGTACAAGTAAGACCAGACACACAAATCTGGTCGTCAAGATCGTTGCCTTATTAAACATATGTAGGAAAAAGTTAAAACTGGATACACAATTGCAGTGATCAAGACATATATAGAAACAAGACTGGATATCAAACAACAGTCATCAAGAAAGTTGCATCATTAAACACATGTAGAAACAAGAGTGGACACAAAGCTGTAGTAATCAAGAGTTTTCTAATAATTACACAAATGTAGAAATAAACCATGTCATTTGCAACGAGAAAGAGAACGAACGAACGAACGAAAGTCTTTATTTTCAAAGGGTTAAGAATTGGGCACACAGGCCTGTCTGACATTCTGCCCTTCTTCTCTATTTTCTCTCATACATTCTTTCATTCAACATCACTTATGAAGCAAATTTTGACAACAAAAGAACAATAGCATTTAAACGCATGAAAAATAATCAATAAGAAATGACTCACTGAGGCAGTGTTTAACATGGGCATTATAAATACCTAAGGAGGGTGTAATGTGCCATGCATATGGGAATGTTTTTGGCTAGTTGTCGTTTGAGATAAGTTACCATTATTATTGTCCGTTTTGTGTTTTTGTTTATGGGGGAATGTAGCTGTCCTGAGGTAGTTTTAACTCCATTTATTTTAACCTAATGAGGTAATTTAAAACAGTTTGCGAATGTATGTATAATGATTGGTGGTGTGTTTGATTTCTTGTGGAAGATTGTTCCACAACTAAGTGGCAGAGTTTGCTAAGCTTGTTTTATAAATGTCTATCCCAGGTTTAGGGACATGAAGTATATTTAGTCGTTAGATATGTCTTGCGTTATATTTAAACAATGACCAAAGGTAGCTTGGAGCATTTTGAAATAGGATTTTGTAAATTAATTTGGCCTTATTATAAAGTAGGCTTTTGTGGAGTGGCAGTAACCGAAGATGTTTATGTAGGTTAGAATTGTCGGTAACCTTTTCAACATTAATTAAACGCACTGCCCTTTTCTAGAGTGAGTATAGGCGTTTTGTTATTGATTTGGAGCATCCATCCCAGACTGTGGAGCAGTAATCAATATGTGTTTGTATATGGGAAGTATAGAATATCTTTCTTGTGTTTTCGTCAAGGAAATTTTTAATTTGGGCAAGTTGGTATACTTTTTTTGTTTATTTGTTTAACGAGAGCATGAACATGTGAGTTAAAAGTTAGATTATGATCTATGATAGACCCAGTGCCTTTGTTCGGTTACACTTTCTATAGGCATGCTACCAATGTGCAGCTGTAGAGTTCTCTGCGAGTTTAGCGTGTGAAGTCTTTTCCTGGTTCCTATTAACATAGAATTTGTTTTAGAAATGTTAATTTGCATGCGGTTTGCATGACTCCAGTTAACTACACTAGTTATTTCCTGTTGCAAGGATAATTCTAGCACATTACGATCAATAGCGTTTGTATATACTGTGCAGTCATCAGCAAATAGATCGCAGGACGACGACAGATTTAAGGAGGATCAATGGCAAATAACAGAGTGCCAAGAATAGACCCCTGAGGTACTCCAATATTAATGGTAATGGCTTTAGATAAGGCTTTATTGTGTGATACTACTTGCTTTCTGTCTAATAGAAATGATTTTATTAATGTCACTATATTAAAGCTTACTTTCGTTGTTTCTAGTTTTTTAATTAGAATAGTATGATCTGTTATGTCGAATGCTTTTCTAAAGTCTATAAACACCGCTCCACATAGAGTATGTTTGTTAATATTTTGATGCCAGTTTTCTATCATGTTTGTTAGGGCTGTATGACAAGATTATTGTGGCCGAAAACCTGACTGACTAACAACTATTAGTTTGTGGCGAACTAAGTGCTCTAGTGTTGTTTTGTGGATGTGCTTTTATAGCGGCTTGGATATTGTGGGTAATATGAAAATTGACCTATAATTACTCATGAGACGATAGTCTAGAGAACCAGCTTTTAAATTAGGATACACTTTAGCGATTTTAAAGGCTGGTGGGAAATGACCTTTGGGGAGACATTGATTATATATAAAAGTTAGTGACTAGCAGATCGCCGGTACAGCATAGCGAAGGATCCGATTACTGATTCCATCTAGTCCTGATGAGTTATTGTTTTTGTTTTAAAGATTACTGAGATGTGTAAATACTTCAGTGGTAGTCATTAGCGGTATGTTGGAGGGAATGTCTCCATAGCATTTGTTCTCACAGAATGATGATAATAAAGATATATTATGAGGCGCATCTGGTATTGCACCCTTCAGTTGGTTTATGTCGGACTGAAAGAATCGACTGAATTGATCACAAGTAACCTGATTTGATAGTAATGATTGCGATGATTTGTGTTTGATTGTCGAGGTGTTAATTGCTTTCCATATATCTTTAGTGTTGGATTTATCTATTATTAAGTTCTTAAAATAGTGTTTCTTTTCCATTCGAACAACATTTTGAACTGTATTTCTCAGACTACGGTACATAATTAGATCTCTATTTTATGTGCCCTGCCCAGACTCTCATAAGTTTAACTACCTCTTGTGTGATCCACGGGGTCTTAGTGTTGTGTTTAACACGAACTTCCTTAAATGGAACATGCTTATCAAATATGCTTAGAAATTTCTTCAGCCAGTAGTCCAGAGCATCGTCTGGGTCAGGAAGCTGGTAAACATAGTCCAGTGATGAGTTGAGCGAAGCTTGAAAGAAGACGTCTGGATTGAAATTATTGTAATTTCTATAGTTTATACTTATATGTTCGTGTTTTTGGAGTTTTGGTGCCTCTTTTTGACCACGTGCAACATACTGGGTAGTGATCGCTCATTGCATTAATAGGTACAGTACATTCTGTGATGTTGTCAGCACATGTAGTATAAATATGATCTATAAGTGTTGCAGATGATTTAGTTATTCTAGTGGCTTGTTTCACTAACTGTTGGAAGTTATATGTCTCTATTATGTTTTCCCATGTTTTGTTTGATTTGTTAGTGTCTATGTTGAAGTCACCTAGCAGTATTATTTCTCTCGCATTACTAAAGACTACATCCATCATAGTGGGGAATTTTTCATACTAGATATTTCCTGCACTGGGGTTTCGATAAAGATAGCCAACTAATAGGGGTATGCGATTTTAAAGTTTAACCTCAAGCCATAAACACTCAATCTCACAGGTTTCAAAATCTAGCCTGCGGTGGACGTTAAGCGAGTTGGAAATATAAACTGCAATACCCGTCTCTTGTTTCTTATATTGATCTCTTCTAATGGTTTGTAAACCTCTGATAGCGATGTCATCATCTGAGATGTTACCATTTAATCGACTTTCGCAAACGCCGAACATGTGAAAATTTTGATTAAGTATAAGTGATAGTTCGGGCAGCTTCCCTAATAGATGGCAGATGTTTACATGCCCGATTCTGAGCCCATTATTACTGAGCCAGTGTTCGTACTTATTAGACATTTCAACAATGCGTAGTCATAAGTTTAAAAGTAAAAAAGACACACCAAAAACAAAGAACAAAAAAACAACAACACACACACACACACGCACACGCACGCACACACACACACACACACACACACACACACACACACAAAGTGAATACAACTTAGTTCCTTATTACAATACACACTCTAAAGTACAGAGAAACAGTAATATCTCTGTCAATATATAAAAATACGTACACAGATCCGCAAGGAAGAGCAGTGAAGACCCTCTCACTCACAGTAAAAACACAATTAAAAGTATTATAAAAGCTATACAGCTAAGTATTATCAACTAATATAAAGTCAAAACAAGTCAATGTTTGTAGTTACGTATAACCTAATACGTTACTAGATCAAGTAATAACCAAATATGCAGATAAACGCTCTAGGAGAGGCTCTTTCTTGTACCGAGATCCGGTGTAGCTTTGTGCTAAGATGCTAATAAATGCCAGGTTGTGTTGGTTGTTGGCACAGCGACATTATAAGTGCTTGAGGAAGTGTAGCTTGGTTATAACGTGTGAGGTGCAACCATTCTGAGTTACAATGAAATGGGTATTGTTGATGTCTCATGGTATGTAATGACTACCAACTACAGCCTCTGCTTGGTGGCTAACAGGAGGTTGTGGTGGCATGTTGGTGTTGCTGAGAGTTGGTTCCTTTCTGGGGAGAATAGGAAAAATATCTTCATAATTATTACCCTCCTGTGTGAAAGACGACGCATTGTACGGAGTTAGTGTGGTAGAAGTGTCATGTCTGGCTTGGATTTCAGGTGCAGTGGTTATGAGTGGACTTCGCACTTCTGGCCTATTGGTACTTGATGTGACGGGATTATGTCGTCTGGAGTTTCAGGAGTAGCTAAAAATGTCCGGCGCGATCCTGTATTGGATGTTTGGTGTGTCCGTTCTGGATATTTGATATTTTTGGCGAGCGAGCAGGTGCCCAATGTAGAAAAATGTAATTGGTCCTTATAAAGACTCTTTTTGGGTGCACCAGCCTGTGAAGTGAATGATGGTGTGTTATTGATGAACTGTATCTTGTTTTGAGAACAGAACGTCTGCAAAATGTTGGTATTTATGTCAGCTAGACGGCGCTGGAGTCCATAACTCGGTGATATGAAGGAGGAGAAGAAAATGGATGAGTTAGGAAAAGTGTGACGTAATCCGTTCAAGCATGCCAGCAGGTGAGACCTGGTGAATGTCTTTATCGAGTTTTCAAGCTCAACAAAATCTAATTTTAGCCAAGAATTAATGTTTTCAATATTTCCTTGTGTCATTAATTTATTTTTCGTGTGGTACAAATGTATCGCAATTACAGGCGTCGTAATCAGGTCTTCAACGTGGGCCCCGCTTTTGTTTTGTATGGGTTCAATTTAATCAAGCTTGTAGTCGTTGAGTAGACAAGTTCGGAACGCCTCGTAGTGGAATGTGTTGTTGAAGAAAACCGTAACACACTGTCCTGAGTTAGTATGTTTGACGCCTAGGCCGGTGGGATTCGTGCACTTGGATAACTTGTTCTTCACGGAGCTTTCTTTGTTTAGTGTGTAAGTTTTATTGACAGCCGATCGTAAACCGGAGCGAGTCCTTGCACCATTCACTTCCGATACTGAGCACTCTCCTTCCCCTGACATTATTGCATAATGTTACGAATAACTAAACTTGAAGAATGCAGCAATTGCATTGTTATCTAGCCACGGGCAATTTGAGGTCCCGTGTAGTGGTTGGTTTTTTCTGACACGCCTCGTGCACTTGATTGGTTAACATTTAATAGTGTTCAACTATCACTCGAAATGAATATTATGTATAACATGCATTTGTGCGATAATCAACACTTGTATAAATGTAAAAAAAACTATTTAACCACATCCACAGAATCACAACGAGCACATTGATATAAAAATCAATGATAGGTGAATTAAGCTTGCAGTAATAATAATCCGAGAAGTAAGAGATACGAAAACACGTCTTCACTCCCCGGAAGGATAGAAAAAAAAGAGCATTTGAGGTGCTATAGAGAACCTATACTTTTGTCTGGATGTGAAGCGTGGACAATGAGCAGACAAGCTGAAAAACAACTGATGGTTGTGGAAATGCTGTTCCTGAGGAAAATGAAAAGAATATTATGGACATACAGAAAAACTAATGACCAAGTTCAACAAGAAACACACGAAAACCGTACACTGATTAGAGAAATTAAACGTAAACGGTCACAGATTTTTTGGACACGTTATGAGAAGAAATAAATTTGAGAACTTGGTGATAACTGGCAAGATTTAGGGGAAGAGAACAAGTTGAAAGCAGAGAAGTAAATAACTGAATGGTTTGGTCACGTGGTATGGTCGAGGTAAGAAAATTTAGCTGATCCACGACTTTTGTGATCGCGTGAGATGGCAAACATGATCTCCTACGCTTATTGGCATGCATAGGATAATGAAGAGAAAGAAGAGTGAACACAAAGATGTAGTAACCAAGAGTTTTCTCATTAAACACGTGTAGAAACAAGAGTGGACACGAAGCTGTAGTAACCAAGAGTTTTCTTATTAAACACGTGTAAAAACAAGAGTGGACACAAAGATGTAGTAATCAAGAGTTTTCTCATTAACCACATGTGGAAACAAGAGTGGACACGAAGCTGTAGTAACCAAGAGTTTTCTTATTAAGCACGTGTAAAAACTAGAGTGGATACAAAGCTGCAGCGATCAAGAAAATTTCCTGCAATTTTCCTTGACTTTCTCTTGCCTAGTAATTTTTAATGTGCACCAAATGTCCCTATTTCAACTATTCTTTTGAAGCGCTCCATAAATAGGTAAAGATTAGGCTCGGCTATATAGTCACAACAAACAATTTAATTAAGGGCCGTTTTGGGGGCTTCCATATTGTTCTCTTCAGGCAAAAAAAAAAAAATCGTAAAGAACATACATACTTATTGTTTAAAAAATAAGGGAAAAAAGGAACGTATAGCTAATGAAGGCACACACATAGTTATAATGTTGACATTAACTTGTTACATTTAATGAGTTAATTGTTCAAATTGCACACATGAATACCTTAGGGTTCAACCAATCAATAGACAGTTCTTTTGCATCTGGGTCACGAGAGTTCTTTTGGCGTAAAGGCTTTCCCGTTAGTATGGTGTGTGTGTGTGTGTGTGTGTGTGTGTGTGTGTGTGTGTGTGGTCTCCTCTTGCATCGATCAGCGACTGGCATCATCTGATAGTGTGATCAAGCGTTTGATGTGGTAGGCCCACGGGATGGCTTCCGACTCTTCCTGGAGTGCCTGGAACAGATCACAGATGATTGGCTGGAGCAACGTTTCGGCGACAAGCACGTCTTTGCGTCTCATCCTCCAGGTGCTCTCTCGAACTCATGTCTGTAGACATGGATGACAAAGGAATGGTGAGAATGTTGTTGGCAGTCAGGAACTGCTTGGTCAACCGTGCACAATAGGGTATGACGTTGTATTGTTGAAACCTTTGGGCTGCGAAAAGTCGAAGGACATGGGGTCGAAGAATTTCATCGACATATCGTTGTGCATTCAAGCCTCCTTTTATGTGCACCAATTGACTCCTACCGTTGTAACTGATCATCCCCCCACCCCCACACCTTTGCACCTCCATCACCGTGCGGCGAAGCTTCATCAACACAATTGTCGGCAAAACGTTCATTTCGCCTACGGTAGACCCCTTTTCCGACTATCATGACGCTGCAACAAAAAGAAAGATTCGTCACTAAACCAGACACATCTCCATTGGTTGTCTGCTGCCCAGGGACGATGCTGGCTGGCCCAAAGAAGTCGATTTTGACGATGGCGCCTCGTAAGGACAGGTCCTCGGTAAGGGCGTTGTGCCCGAAGTCCAGCGTCATGCAGTCTATTCCATCGAGTTTGATCAGACACGTGATGTCCTGCAGGCAATGACTGGACAGTTGAAGAAGCTGTTGTAAACCTTTCTCTGAGGTGACGAAGCCGTAGAAAGCGACCCTCCGCTGCTGTTGTCATTCTGCGTCGTCCATTGCGATGCCTGTCTTCAACTGAGCCAGTGGCTTGGAACCAGTGCCAATGTCAACTAATGGTACTCTGATGCACGTTACTGGCAACATGACTTTCACTTTCGCCTGCATGTAATTGGCCAATCGTTGAAAATTAACTGGATTTTGTGTGTGTTTGTAGTGTTATCCTTCTATAGGATTTCAGTTGCGTAGTCAGTGAATAGTGTTTACCCCAAATTGTGTTGCTTTCACGTGCGCGCATCATAAACTGTGGTAAAAACATTAGATCATAAACACTATTGACCACTGCGAAGCAACGATTATAAAAGCGAACGGAATTCAGGTCAACGCGTGCATTTGACAATGTAAAGAACATTTGAGGCTTGTTTCTATATACCCTAGTACAACATTTTACTTACAAACTCATAAAAACGCTCCTTCGGATAGCTATGCGTTTATTTTTTAACAACATATAAAAAATAATAAGGAAACCAGCACAAATATCTTAAACTAACATCCTTGAATGTATTTTTCAAGCTTCGAGCGCTTCTAGAATGTCAAAAGCACCACAATGGAAGCATCCACGCTTGGCTAAAGTGAGTGATTAGTTTTATTATTGTGTGTGATATATTTATTTTTATCTAAGATTCTCAAGGCTGAAGAGAGAAAATGAAAATTTCCAAAACGTCGCTTAGTTAAATTGTTAACTCTTACTTTATAAGCCAGCTTAGCCTATAAGTATGAAGTGGAACAGTCATTAAGTCTTTCTGAATGCTAATGCCCCATAAATATCATTTTTGGCTTACACACGATTTTGATGGGTGAAGTTGTATCACCATCAGCTCTCAATATATCAGTGTTGTTTCCTTCTGTCCGCGATATTCTTTACATTGTTCTCATAAACCACCTCTTCACATAAGTAGAGTGAGTACAGTAAGTACAAGAGCATAGAGGAACTCCTTGAGGTTGACTGAGCATATAATGCCAGACTAATATTTTTATAAATCAATCAACATTTCATTGGAGATATGGTCAATGTTACTGTCATGGACATAAATCGGTTAAGACAGACCCAGTTTAGCAGACTCGAAATCACACACGACAACCCGCGAGACAGGAACAGCAGGAGTTAACATTGGGAAACATAATAAACACAGGGTCAGTTATACTTAGTGAGCTCTGTGGTTCACAGGAAACGTAGGGATCATAGGAAAGTTAGCTGGAAATGGCTTTCATGAGCAGGATAGCTTATGGAACACATACACATACTTCAGTCGACGTTTTATACAAGTCATCTAACCGATACACTGACGGGTTTACTACGTCTAGTCAGAAGCAGAATTCACACAACAATCATCTCACTCCAACATTCAAAGCCATACAGTAAGTCTCTATTTATAGTGGTTGACAGTTTTGATTCACAAGGGCATCGCACAAACATGCGACGAGTAGAGCTTACACTTGGGTGATTTTACGACAGCTCCAGCGAAAAAAATATAAGTACAATAGATAGCCAGCCACTGAAAGGACGGTCTATAAGAGACAGTATACAAGAGTCAGCACACAGAGTACAAGAACTGCTTGGCTGGCTATGTATTGTGTACATAGTCAAATAAAATATACTCGAAGCTGCCGCTGTGCGTTATGTTCACTCTGTTGAGAGGATCCGTAAGCAGAGAGCCTTGCAGTCCAGCCAAGTGATGAGAGTAGTCGCATGGCTATAACTGCGATCATATATACCCTAGACATCAATCAAACATATTCAGCACCCCACAACAAGCCCAGCAACAATACTATTAACTCATCTACACCATGGCAATCACTCCGGATAATTTTTTTACTTCCTAAGACATTTACTGGTACACATTTTAGAGCCCAAGTCAATTCTACAAATCAACATGAGTATAGAAAGCAATGGAAATCTACAGTACGAAAACTTGCTAAGAAATCACAAACAGCTAAAAAAGATGCTGCTGTTAACTGCGAGGTCCTGTAAAGTATATGTAGCTAACTTAACATGAGTACACATTGGAACCCATGCCCATCAGATCGGTAGGCAAGAGCACTAGTTACTAAGTTGAAGAAGCTCACAGCTGCACATCCAGAGGCAAAAATCCATCCATCCATCATGTGCCATGGCGGTAAGCGTGGGCGGTCATGTTCTGCCATCTCACTCGATCACCGGAGTCGTGGATCAGAGGCAAATATAGTAAACTGTACACAAAAACTCCTTTACATAAATACATAAATATTTACGTTATTCGTATGATCTTTGAGTAAAATATCATAACCGCATATAAACAGTGCAGTTTAGCATGGTAGTCACATATTTCTATTACAAATATCTTTCATATTAAAAATAATTGTCGTATGTGATATAATCTCGGCCACGGTTTACAGAAACCACATTTTCATAAGGAAACTGCGAATCTCTGATGCCTTGATGAACATCTCGATGTGATCTTACATTGTTCACGAGGCTTCTGGGTGGATGGGAGTGTCCGACATTGTTCACGAGGCTTCTGGGTGGATGGGAGTGTCCGACATTGTTCACGCGACTTCTGGGTGGTTTGGAGTGTCTGACATGGTGTACAGTTTCTTCTGTGATGTAGTCGTAATCAATAATTTCATCATATATGTGTGGGTTCACTCGAAGTTGAGGCAATTCGATATGCCCAGATAATGTTTGCTTCGGCGTATGTTTGTCACTGCTTGGCGTATGTCTGTTACTGCTTGTCACTTGTGTATCAGCGTTTTCTGAGGACAAATATAGAATGTTAATGGAGGTGTTTTTGTGATGTACACTGACATTGTTAATTATATGTTCA
Source organism: Cepaea hortensis (assembly GCA_963921405.1). Taxonomy (NCBI): domain Eukaryota; kingdom Metazoa; phylum Mollusca; class Gastropoda; order Stylommatophora; family Helicidae; genus Cepaea; species Cepaea hortensis. Next base: position 106,280,344 of record OY992886.1, read on the forward strand.
CTTAAGCCAATATAATGCTACATTCTAAAAATCACATCATCATCATAAATTACCATCATCATATAATCATCATCATCTTCATAATTATTATGTGCATGCCGATAAACATATGCCGTTATGGTTAGGCATCTCACAAAATCACGGAAACAATGGCACATAACTGATAATATAAAAAGAAAATAAGACACGCTTCGATGATTTTAGGCTATTAGGTACAGTAAAATCTCGGTTTTCGTTCCCATCGGTTATCGTCGGTTTTGGTGTTCGTCAATTATATTTTTTTATTATCCGCGAAAAAATTGCCTTGGTTTTCGTCGGTTGCCTCGGATTTCGTTCACGTGCTAATTTTGCGAAAACAAAGGGACCCACGCATTCTACTGCTCAGTTTGACGTTGTTTTTCGCTGTATGAGCATCACTTACTAATAATAAAATACGAGAGCGGCATTAAGATTGCTGAAATCGGCCGCATGTACTGAAAGTCACCATCCACGATAAGTTCCATTGTGGCGAAAAAGGAAATTATAAAGAAGGCTAATGTAGCGAAAGGCATGACTGTGCTAATGACGTAGAGATCACAAATAATTGAAGATGTCGAACAGTTATTATTAATTTGGATAAATCAAAAACAGTTAGATGGCGAGTCTTTTTCGGAGACCATCGTATGAGAAAAGGCCAGACTGTTGTATGCCGATCTCATTAAGAAAATGTCAGGAACGAGTGCTGGTGTACTTATTTAATTTAAGGCCAGCAGTGGATGGTTTGAAATTTTCAAGAGGCGCACTGTCATACACAGAGTGTCTTTGGTATGTATTTTGGAGTTTATGGAACGAATTAATTGGATTTACAGGACGCAGAGGTGTTTCCAAGGCACCAGGGCCAGGTTCTATACTGGCCAAGACCTACTGACACATCCTAGTCGTGCGTCCTAGACAACAGGTCCCTTCGGGGTCCTGGCTAACGTAGTAGGATTGCTGATTCTTCCGAAGTCGGAGAGTATCTGTCTGCACGGCGAGGAACCACCAGTCTGCACACCAATAAGTCAGGCATCAGACAACGGATACTCACGCAAGCCTCAGTCCCGTATGACATCACATTGATGTTGGACAACAGGATGTCTTCATCCGACATACATGACTTCACGCTGGAGCTCACAGCCACCGAACGCAAGCAAACAAGCAGGCATTGGATTACCATTAATTCGTATGGAAATAATTGCATCGGTTTTAGTCGGTTTCGGATTTCGCCTATTGTTTTCGGGCGGATTATTGACGAAATCCGAGGTTTTACTGTATGTGGATTTATATCCATATTATTTCTCCCACGAAAGACATGACATGTCCGTGCGAGTGCACTTGCGCATGAATGCAGACAGGTATGTCTGTCTGTGTTTGCGTACATGCATGCATATGTGCATGGGTGCATGCATATGTACATGCGTGCGTGCGTAGTTAGGTACGCAAGTACGTATGAATGGTTGAACCAGACTGCCACAATAATTTTATCACCCTTCACTAGACTTTCTGGCATTTTTTTTTTTTTTTTTTTTTCCGCGTTCTGGCATTGGGTCGATAAAATATGTTTAACACATCTGTTTTTCATGCTGAAAGTCTTAGCTAAAATGCAACAGTAAGAGAAACACTCATTGATCTGTAACTGAATATAACCTATTCTCGATTTATGTTTTTATATGTCGTATTGTTATTTCTCCTCCAGTGTTCACTTCCATTTGCTGAAAAGGTTGAATGTTAAACTACATGCACTATTCAGACAATAGAAATTTGGGTATACTCACTTCTGACTGATTCTCTGTTCTCTCTCCTAGATGTTGCCATTCTTATCAAGAAAAGAATAACACCAATGACAACAATCAGAGCTAGTCCACCCAAGACACCACCTACAATAACCCCCACTGGTGACTCACCATCTTCACGTACTGAAACAGAATGATCACTTTATACAACAACTGCAAACATGGTTGAAATAAAATAACTATATCTGCAGAACAGGGTGGCTTGAGTCCCATTTTCATCTTTAACTGTGTAGAAATGATCAAATTAGCACAAATGAGTAACATAACACATTAAACAATATTCTTTTTCTGCTCTTACGGCATTTATATCACCCTCCCCGCGGAGCATAGACCCTCACCTACCCCACATCTAACCTCGTATCATCAACCACTTGCTATTTAACCTCATATCCTCAACCATCTCACGTCTAACCTCCTATCTGTTGTCATCTCCTGCAGCTCCCTCCCCCTCCCATGTCTTCTCCACATGATTCATCACTAGTCTCATCTCCATGAGTATCTCGTCTCCATCTATTTCTGTTGCCATGTGGCTTCACAGACTTTCTAGTTGCACCAATATCTTGTTTTCTCAAAGTTTTCTTGTCCTCAACTCTTGATCACTGGCATTTGTTCAGTTTTATCCATAAGCTTCACATTAGTGACTCTGTTATTCACTTTTAGTCGTTCGGTCTGTTGTTTATTAGTAACTGATTTAGTCGTTTTCTGTGCTTGTGATCCATGCAGCTTTATTGAGTTGACATTAAAGTTAACTATTCCAAGTTAATGCTATATTTATTTTGTTCCACATTTCACACATTTGCTAGTGCTCCTCTTGTCTTTTGTATTATTATTTGAATAAATCTCATCTCGTTGTCTCCACATCGCTACCTACATTTGTGTATAATTCTATCCGTGAAGTGACCTTTCACCAGGAGCATACATTTATCATTTATTATATATTATTCTCTCTTTTGTGTATCTTTGCCCTGTGCCATTTTAGACATTAATTGTTGCGACTTCCGATCAAGTGTATCTAGTTTAGCTGATGTTGTGTGTGGTTTTGGAGGTCATGTGGTCATAGAAGTCCTCATCGTCTAGCTGTTCAGTTAGAATTCAGTGAATTCCATTTCTGCTAAAGCTGGTGTGATTTTTATCATCTGGTATATAGTCAGGAAGAATATTAAATTTGAAAAATGGCATCCCTGTCATACCCCTGTTCTTATTTCAAACTTATCTGTCAATTGTCCTTAATAAAGAACCCAGCATTTTATATCTTTATATGTTGCCTTTATTAAGTTACCTTCTGTGGGATTGCATTATTTCTCATTAATTTTCAAAAAGAGTCCGTATCAATGCTGTCAAAGGTATTCCCATAGTCCACAAATCCTGCATAAAGTGGCACATTAATTTAAATGCTTCTCTCTATTATTATACGTAATGTGGCTGTCTGGATAGTGCATTGTTGGAAATCTGTCTGTGTGTCACTTAGTTGTTTGTCAACTTCATCTCTAAATCTCTCCAGAATTAATCCTTTTACTATTCCTCCTTTCGAAGTTTAGCAGTTGTTAGTCGCTTGTTGTTGTTCGGCTTCGGTGTGTTGTTTCCGGCGTGAACGCTGATAGAGTTGCGTTTTTCTTTCAATTTCCTCCAAAATACTCGAGCAATAGTTCTTGAACAAATAAATTCCCCACCGGTTAGCTGGACCTGTCGTAGGTTCATCCTTATTTGATATTATTATGTACATAAGAACATCCCTGATGACCGCTCAAGCGTAGATAAGGAATGGACAATTTTCAAGGCTGCCATGCTCGACACACTGGAAAATAAAAGTGGAACAAAAAAATAGGGCAAGACAAAATATTAAGAACTTCCTGGTGGAACAACGAAGTTAAAGATAACATATTCAAAAAGAAGGTAGCGTTCAAAAGGTGGATCACAACTAAATATGAACACGACTATGTTACTTATAGAATAGCACGACGTAATGCCAAACGAACTATTAGAGCATCCAAAGATGAATACTGGAGAATATACGGTGAACAAATGGCGACCCTTAGCAAAGACTACCCAAGAGAATTTTATAAACGTGTCAACACAATGAGAAACAGAGATGCATGCTATAACCCAACCACCATCATAAACAGCAAAAGAGGTATACCTATATTTAATCCACAACAAAGACTAGCAAGGTGGGCAAAATACCTTCAAGAACTACTTAACCCCACACATAACATAGAAAACCTCACTTTTGTGTCTAAAAGCCAGAGACAGCAAGAACGAAATGTCATACTTGCAGAAGTCAAAGCAGTTATACAGAAAAGTCCTAAATTAAAATCACTTGGTCCAGATGGATTAACCACAGAAGCTATTCAGGCCTGTGGGGAAACAGGAGTTAAATGGCTAACAAGACTTTTTAATATAGCATGGGAAGAAAGAAAAGTCCCAGATAATTGGCAACAGGCAATAATAGTACCAATATGGAAAAAGAAAGGCAATATGAGAGAGTGTGAAACATACAGAGGTATATCACTCCTGAGCCATGTAGGGAAAATGTATGCAAAACTATTGCATCAAAGAGCTAGACCCATAGTTGAACAACAGTTAAGCAAAGCACATTTCGGTTTTTGGAAAGGTAAAAGTTGCACTGGTGCATTATTTACACTTAGACAAATATGTGAAAAAACTATCGAATATAGTGACCAGCAGAATAATGTGTTTGTAGATCAGGAAAAGGCTTTCGATAGAGTAGACAGATACAAATTATGGACCATCCTTGAAGACTATGGGATACAAGGGCAACTGCTAGAAAACATGATAGCCATGTACCACTCGAGCCGAAGTGCAGTAAGAACATAAGAAGGTATATCAGATATGTTCACAGTCTACACAGGAGTGAGACAGGGATGTGTGCTCTCTCCCTTACTATTTAATATCCACATGGACATAATTTCCAAAGAAGCAAGTCTCGAAAGAACAGATTCAGAAAATTTGGAACTCTCCACTCCAGATGAAACAATTTATCCACAGGAAATAAATGAATTTCTATTTGCAGACGATCAGTGCCTGTTTTATAGCGACGAAGGCAGACTGCAAAATCATATTAATAATCTGAGTTCAACATGCAGGAGATACAATATGAGTATAAATACAGCCAAAACTGAAGTATTGCGAGTTTGCAGATCGCCGGGCCCACTAAGTATACAGATAAATAGCACAACTCCGAAACAAGTTAAAGAATTCAAATACCTTGGAAGTATGACCACAGAAGATGGCAGATTGGACAGAGAAATTGACATCAGATGTCAAAAAGCTAGTGCACTTACATATCAACTATCGCCCTTACTGAAACATCCAAACATACCCATGTCTGCTATGTGGTATATAGCGTCATGAGATAATAAACAGCATATTCACACCAACCCTATGCTACCAATCTCAAACTTGGACTTTATCCAAATTACACCTTCGCAAAATCAACACCTGCGAAATGAGATGCTCGAGGAGAGCTGCCAACTTAACAATCAGAGACAGAGTAAGAAATGCTATTATCAGACAGACTGTGGGATCAACACCTTGTGCCACATTTATTGAAAGACAGAAAATCAAGTGGTTTGGCCATGTCGTTAGAATGCAACACCAGAAACTACCATCACTGGCCTTACATCAAAGATCATCTGCGACGAGGCCAAGAAGAAAATGGATTGGTGACATCAAAGACATTGTACAACCACACGGAATGACACTATCCAGTGCCGCCCACCGGGTGCTGGAACGCTAATTATTCCTCCCCACGAGGCTTAACGGCAGAAGTGGAAGATGATGATGGTGATGACTATTTCTCCAGGCACTGACAATAGCATTATTCCTCTATATTTATCCGTTCCTGCAGATCCCCTTTCTTTGTTTGTTCATCTAGCTATCCCCTCCAGTCTGCAGGCATATCTTCAGTCTCCCAGACCCTCCTAGATCAGGTGTGCAGGAATTCAGCTGGCGTGTTCAGATTTTCTACATTATCATTGATGGCGACTATTTTTAGACAAAACGAGACTCGGTCTGTGATGTGGTCAATATTGAACTGGCGAATTTACTTCTCGGGATCGTTTCTGATACACATTTGTTTAGGCAAGCGTGCTAGTTATTGGACTACTGTGGCCCTGACGTGTAATGTAGAGCAAAAAAAAAAAAGTTAGACTCTTTACCACCCTTATCCAACCATTCATGATCATGTCTGTAAATGGTTTTAGGTGATTTGGTTTAGGGCCCATTCTCCATTTGGAGATTATATGATGATGAAGATGATGATGATGATGATGATTATGATGATGAAGAACGAGAAAGAGGAGGAGGATGGATAAGAAATACATGGTTCCTTGTATCTCATAATCTAATTTTCTGTTAAATTCTGAAAACATTAGTTTGTAGCTTGCATTAACTTTGACATTTATTCTAATGAACAAACGACTGACTTCAATTTTCACACTTAGTTTGATACTTCCTGGTTCATGTCTACAGTTCAGAAAACATGTCATGTCTGGATTGCTGAAAGTAAAATAGCTACCAGGGATTCGTGCTGATAGTGCCACAACAGTCTACCACAGAAGAGGTCCAATAATTCTTTTTCATTGACACTTAGTCCACAAATCAAGAAAATATGTATGTAAGAGGGACGGCCAATCAGTAATGCCTCGTAATTTTTAATTTCACTCAATATCTTCTTCTTCAGCAGCATTCTGAGCCATTGAGGTTGTTTGCTGCATATTCAAGCCTTCTCCATTAGTCTCTCTGGTTGACCTTTTCATGCCAGTCGCTAATTCCAAGTGCTTGTGGGTCTGTATGTACATTATCATTCAATATGGAAAGAAAAGAACATATAAAAGTCACATTGAAATAAAGCCCTAAGTCAGTACTTCAAAAATGTATTTATCTTTGTAGTTTCTGTTATTCATTATAGTTTTTGTCCATCTTCTCACAAGGGCATGTATCCCCGCACAGTAAAAATTCATGTCCTTTTTCAGTGGTCCAACAGATGGAAGTCTGAAGGTGCTAAATGTGGACTGTGAGGGGGATGTGGTTTTAATGTCCAGCCAAATTCAGCAATCGTATCAATGGTGCGTTTAGTGGTGTGTGGGGCGGCATTACAAATCAGTTCTCGGATCTTTGAATGGGTAAAGTCGTCGAAGACTAAGCTTCTTCAGAGTGTCAATGTAATGGTCAGAATTCACAGTGTTTTCCTGTTCCAAGAAGTGAAGAAGAATGACACCTTTCTTATCCCAAAACACGGAAGCCGTAACTTTCTCTACATATGGTGACATTTTGAACTTTTTTCTTGGCGACGATGTTGTGTGATGCCATTCCATTGACTGCCTCTTGGATTCTGGTTCCAAGAAATGAACCAAAGTCTCATCACCTGTCACAATATTCGATAAAAAGCCTTCTCATTCAGTTTCGTAACGGTGCAGGAGGTTGATGGCTACGGTTTTCCTTGCTTCTTTGTATCTGTCAACATTATCGGTATCAACCGTGCATAAACCTTTGAATAACCCTGTCTTTAATGATGGTCTGGCACTGCTTTTAATGATAGACAACATGGAACATTAATTCATCCAGTTTTACCCGACGGTCACCATGATTGATGTCAACTCGATGATTGTTGTGTGGAGTCAATACGGTTGACGAACGACCAGTCCGCGTTTGCGCCAGCCAGTGAGGATTGGCCTACTTCAGCTTCGTCACAATGATGTACCCAATGTCGGACAGTGCTAATATTCACTGTTGAATCTCCATAAACAATACTCACACGTTCGTGGATGCGAATCGGGGTCTCGCCTTCAGAATTGGGAATTCTATGACATTACGTTGCTTCAACCGGACTTTTAGGGTGTTCATTTTTAAACCGTTACTGTTCCTCGACCTGTGACTGAAGCAGCAGTTTGATAGTGATACACAGTGCAGAAGAGTGCTTGGGGAAACCCGCTAAATTAATTCTTTGCACACCTATAAAGTATTTCCATAGATGAAAAATAGGAGGCATTACTTATTGACCGTTACTCATAGTTACATAACAGCCAACACAAGTCAAAATATAAGCACACAATTGTAAGGTAACACTATATTTCAGGGTACAAGAATAGAAACTAAACATGAGTCAAATAAAACAGCCCACCTACCATAGGTTGAAAACACGTGGGGTTCTGTATAAACTGAACATCCTGCTGTAGTACACATGATAACACTGATGCTGGGGACAGAATGAAATAAATATAACGTAAAGAACCCTATCCCACACAAGGTGTATTGGGCATATGTTGCTATAGTATGTCCAGAAATGAATCCCGTCATTCACGATCAACTATTTTGAAAACTGTCTGTTGCATCATTATGAAATTTTTCCAGCCGTCTTATATTTACCCCTACCCAAGGAATATGTCTTTGATAGGTCTAAAATCAACTTAATTCATGAAAAGCGGCGACATTTCTTTGATGTTTTGATGAAAAACTAGTGATTTCTCGCTAAAAAACTTGTTTTACAATAATGCCACTGCCCCCGCCAGTTTGGATGACAAACACAAGGCGTATTCAGATTCGTATGGGAGTGGGTGCATTGTCTGCTCTGCTGAGACGGAGCATGATTACATGTTTTGCACGACGAATATAGTTGTGAATGTCTCTGTAGCGGGCTTCCTTCTTAACCGTAAAGATGTTGGTCCTCTTTTCATTGAAGTTTATAGAATGATTCATATGTTCGTGTGTTATCCACTTATTTGACAACGTGTTTCTTCTCACGTTACTTGTTATGCCACAATATATCAGTTCCCACCGCAATATTACTCTTCGATTGGTATTCAATGTGTCTATAGCTTTTTGTTTTTTCAATGTCAGTTGTTTGTCACCGTTGAGAGCTCTCGGAATTGAAAATTCATCACTGTGGAATACAACCTGTTGCCATTAACAAGTTGTATTGTTTATACCGATGCTGTAATGTTTAGGACCTGCAATTCTTCTGAATATTTGTAGCAAAATATCCCAGTTGGTGTGCACGTGGATTAAGGTCTGCGATCTGCTCAGACCTTAATCTGTGTCGGGCGATTCCAGTAGGTTGATGACTGCTCTCGGTTGCATAAAATTCAATCCATCATTTCTTAAATAATCCTCTTCCTCTTTCAACACATGGTCCTCACATTTTTCCAGTAACTTTTATCAATATTTAATAGCGCGGATTGGATTAGTGTCTTGACGTCAGACAATTTGAATATAGTATTGTCAGCTGCCACCTGTCCTTTAATTTTAGCCCGCACAAGTTCTATAGGGTTAAAACGAGAACGGTACAGCGGAAGTCTCAAGCACCCATGACGATGCTCTTCTATCAACTTGTCGATTTGATATTTCTTTCTTTTTGGCGTCTGTTTTACAAGGGACGACAATTCTAGCTAGAAATACGTTTCTGGAAATGGTATGTTTTCCATTCGGAGCCATATCTTTATTGCTCCCTTTGTGCTCGATGCTGTAGGTATTTTGTCTTCTTGGGCAACAACATTGATATCATGCATTGTCCATAATTGGACACGACGGTCTATCTAGGGATGGAAGCACAGTATTCTCGAGCCAATCTCTAAATACATTACCATTCATCTTATTATGATAATCCCTTTTGTCTGTATGCTTTGATACGAACACGAGCCCAGCATTCTGTTGTAAGCCATTATGCCTATTATCAGCATGGGCCATGACCAAAAGCTGTCCTATACTACTGGGCACATATCGCTTTATCTGTCCATCCACTGATTGCCATTCTTTTTCACTTGTGTGGTGCGCATTGATCCACATTTCATCCAAACACACTATGCCATAATTTTCTTTGCGCATTTCCCTTAGTTCACGTAGGTATCTGCTTCTCATGGCTCCTAAATGCGGTTGCTCGCAAAGAATATTTCTACCGCCCTTGTACTTTCTAAAAGTGAAGATAATGTCCTTATAATTTTCCACAAAGTTGATTTGGATAGCTCTATGTTATTTTTCTTTCTCAACCAAACCCTAAGTTTTCTTACAGTCACTGTTTCTTTGGCATCCATCATTTTTATAATGCTGGATAATCCTGGATATAAAATCCAAAATGTTTATAATTTTAGGAGACTCCGTGGCGAAGTGGTCAAGCCTTTTGACTCCGGCTCCAAAGGTTGTGGGTTCGATTCCGGGCCGCATCCTTCGGTTCACGAGTTAAATTTTTCGGAGACTTCTGTGGGTCGTCGCTAGAGCTGCGGAGTTCGTGCTTTGTGCGATGCTTTCCGCGCTGCGGAAAGAGACCGAGCCATATGGGATAGAACCAGGTGCAATTAAGTCGACCCCGTCGACTTTTAAGCGACGTTTTAAAGCAGTTTTATAATAGCTCGCCTTATGACATCTTTATCAAAGCTGTCTACAATAACCTTTCTACCTACCGTTTGGTTATTGCGTGGTAGTTTAATTCCAGATTCTTGCACCCATTGACGAAATGACAGTTTACTCAAACCCAATGCATGCACTGTTCTTTTTTCGGAATTTGTAATAGTATAAACCAGTTTCCTGCGATCAGCTTCTTGACAAAAATATGTGTACAACTTCATAGCGATGCTTTGAAGTGTATACACAATTTCGCATTCAATCCCATTGAAACATATTTACACATTTCAATGTTAGCGATAAGTGGTACGATTAAAAAAACAAAACAAAAACATATTAATCAGGTTTAATTAAATAACCCACATTTTGAGACACCTCTGAACAGTCCCAGGTTAAACAACGCGGGGTTCTTGGCATAAGGCCAATTCCGTGAAACACGTAAAATATTCAACATTGAACGCTGATTGTCTGGCTACGCTGTAATACATTTAAAATTATGAACTTCATCTCTGACCCGTAAATTATATACCGCATATATACAAACTTTGAAATCTGATGCACAATCTCCAGAACAAAAATTTTTTCGTTGGGTGGATATAATGATAAGGTTATATGCTAACTCTCATCATTTTCCTTCAGTTGGTTACTGAGATATGGCATTTTATATTGGGGCAGACAAAAGTAAACACACTATAGCTCCATATTTTTATAGAACAGTCGCACTTGATTGAAGATGTATTCAATATCACGCCCGTCACATTTACGTTCCAGAACATTTAATAGAACCCATTTTGGCCTTGCCAATCTGGGATCCCAGGTCAATATACACAATAGTTTCTTCTTCTCGTTCTCATCTTTCTTCTCTGTCACTGTTCTACATTGGACTAGCAATAGTGGACAAAAGTGAATAGGTACAGATGACATATACGGACAACAACGGATGACAAGTTACACATGAGTTAATCCGATAGTTGACTAGACATCACCAAGACGGTAACTCAGGGAGAAAGACGAAGTGAATGAATGAAGAGAGGCATGCTCACTCGGGGGACAGACCATTAAGGTGGGCTTCAACAAAGCTCGAGAAATCACATGTGACGAGTGAACGACGTTAGGGAACGGACAGGAGGAAAAACGAAAGAAAGTGAAGGACAGTGTGGGTTCAGCTCTCGACGAAACAGGAAGTGTTCTGAAGCTAGACTTAGGGACTTAGAAATGTGTGTGACTAAACGAAATAGATATGAGTTTTTGTAAGTATGCATAGAAAAAAGTGCGACATAAAAAGACGCTTACAATACATGACAAAACCATGACAAAGTAAGGCGAGAGTTTTAGACACTCAGTGCGTGGGGACAGTGTGTAAGTCAGGAAACAGTTGTACGCGTGTGAGTTTGGGTAGTTATAATTTGAACATACGAAAATATATTTATTATGGGACTATTATTATGGATTATTATATTTATTATGTCCAGACGTCGGGTCTATGATAATAAATTATACCGAGATGTATTTTCACTCCTGTTATTGTAGTCATAATTTTAGTAAATAGTGACACTGTCCCTGTCTCATCGCTCGGTATACAAGCGATTAATATTTAGATAATAGTAAGATAGAGCGAACTTCATGACATTCTCATTCTCTGTCTTCTCATTCCCTTTCTTCTCATTTCCCTTCTTCTTCTTCTCCTTTTCCTCGTTCTCCTTGTTCTCCTTCTTCTCATCCCCCTTTTCTCACTCCCCTTCTTTTTGGTCTACTTCTTGTCATTCCCCTTCTTCTTGTTCTCCTGCTCCTCGTTCTCCTTCTTCTTGTTCCCTTTCTTCTTGTTCTCCTTATCTTCGCTCTACTACTTCAAGTTCTCGTCTCCTTCTTCTCGTTCTTCATCTACTTATTTCCCTTCTTCTTGTTATCCTACTCCCATTTCTCCTTCTTCTCGTTCTCTTTCTCCTAGCTCTCCTTCTCCTTCTTCTCGTTTTCTCGATGGAGATTCGAACTCATGACCACCAAGCAGGTAGGCAATCATGCTAGTCACTGGACTACCATGGCTCTCTGAAGGTAGAGTAGCAACAGCGAATTAGTGATATTAAAACATACTGTATTTTGTGAGTACTTCAGGATTATCAAGATTGATTACTATATCCTTATTATTGCGGGAATACAATGAAGAAGTTTTTAACATCAAATACACTCTACACTGAAATATTCTCTTTTGTTGTTGTTGAAAAACATCATCATATCAAGGTGTTCAATCATGTGTGAACTGATGGAGTCGGGCATTGGTAATGACTTGGTTTCACCCTGGCAGACAAGCAAAATGTGCCTAGAAGCAGCAAGCTATGTCTTCTGGGTCATGGTACACATTTTGTGAGGCAATCAATCCTCACAGAATCCTATGGTGATCACTGTGTGATAGATGTCATGGGCTAACAGGGAAGGAAACTAGTAAATGCTGTGTATGGTCATTGGTGTTCCCACAGAACTACTGTCTCATGTCTCATGTTGATTATTGTCCACAGAAGTATTGTTCCATGTCTGCTTACACAGAAGTATTGTTTTGTACGGATCATAAATCCTGATTTGCTTCACTCAGTCATGAAAAAAAGGATACACGTACAACCTGGAATGCCACAATGGCTTGTAGAGATGACTTAGTTTGACAATATAAATCTTATTAGGTTGTTTAAGGTCTCCGGCTGAGTGATTGTGATTACATTGTGGGAACCGAATGGGAGCCGGGAACGTCAAGTTTTTAATCTAAAGAGGACAAACTAATGTATGTTCACTGATTAATTTTTATGCTTACTGCTCCTACTGCCTAGCAATTTTATTTTAGACGAAGAGATAAAAGTGCATATATAATAATATAAAGAATCCGCACACACATTATGTCAGAAGTTATTTGAATCTCATATATAAAATTTCACCACGTATAACATATTCTCAACAACGGCAGCTGCACTAAAGGACAAAGAAAACCTGTGAATGCTAATTCCGGGGAAAGAATGCAGAGAAGTCAAATCTGTAGGCAGAGAAGGTAAATATCGTTGTGTTGCTGCACACAGGCACAATATAAATAAACAAATAAAATAGACAAATGCAGAAGAGTACGTAGAAGATGAAGGAAACAATTATTGTCTGCTTCAATACATGTCCATAAGAATGCCTGCAGCAAACGGTCGGCTACTGGATATTATATGCCACACTCTTCTTCTCTTGCTATCCAGTTATTCTCAAATCATTGCTTGTCAGGAGACCTTATGTTAGCTTGTATTTCAGTCTGGTTGATGAAATATTAAAAACTATATGTAACAAGATCAAAGGTTACCCTACTTAACATCCAACTCACGCCTCTTGTATGAACACACCATCAAACACATATTCTCTATAAGCGGCTGAAATATAACGCAACGTCTGCTGTAACTAAAGACACTTACTAGAATTCTTGCTCAGTAGGCAGAGGTCCGTTACAATAGTTGGCAGCATTTGCATGATTACAGCTTGTGTTATCTCCAACAACAAATGGGTGATATTTGTTGTTTCCTGAAACAAAAACAAGTAGGTAATAAAATAGATCTTACTCATCTTCAGATGCCTGGAGAATACACAAATGTAACAATCAGTTGTTGATATCGCCAGCACTACTCCTAAATATGGCGTTTCTTCAGGTACACTGGTGTTAGCTTGAAGTACTACATGAAGATTTAAGATTACAGAAAACACAGGCAGAAGATTGTGTTGTTCAGGTTAGGGTTGTGCAATAATGAATCAACCAATCAAGACTAGTTTTCACATTGAAGATTGGCTACATAGGATCTCTAAATGTCTTGTTCTGGTGGTACGCTCAGACGTACTACTGTCCGTCCATCTCTTGATATTAATCATCATCATGATACGCCTGGGTGGCCATGACTGACCATCTCACATTATCACCACACTCTTGGATCAAGTCTGTGTTCTTGTCCCAATTATACCATGTGAACAAACCAGGTATTTGTCTCTCTGCCTTTCACTTGCTCTTTTCCCTTCAAATTGACCACTTATAATGTTGTAGTTCCCAAAAAATCTTGGCTGTCCACGTCTAATTTGTCTAATTATTTTCCAGTTTTCATTTATTTCTTGCAGAATTTTTTGTGTGGTGGTCTGTCCTTGATAATCTTTACATTTTTGTCAAAAACCACATTTCCACTGACATGAGATGTTTCTCAGCTTGTCAGCTTATTGTCCGTGTTTCACATGTATAAAACAGTATAATTTCTATAAAGCACTTCTACACTCTTTTTCTCACTGTAATTAACATGTTACAGGCTACTATGTTTTTGTTCTTACAATAGCAATTCTTGTTCTAATCTCTACAAGGCACCATCCATCAGATGCTGTGACTGTTCTGAAACAGTTGTATAAATTCACTTGTTTAAGAATATTCCCATACCTCGTGCCACATTTATTGAAAGACAGAAGATCAAGTGGTTTGGCCATGTCGTTAGAATGCAACACCAGCAACTACCATCACTGACCTTACATCGAAGATAATCTGCGACGAGACCACGAGGACGTCAAAGAAGAAAATGGATTGACGACATCAAAGACATTGTACAACCACACGGAATGACACTATCCAGTGCCGCTCACCAGGCGCTGGACGCAAATTATTCCTCCCCACGACGCTTGACGGCAGAAGTGGAAGATGATGATGATGATGATAATGATGATCATGATAACATGGATGTTCTGTTGTGGTATTTATTTGTTCTTGAAGACAACCATATTCTCTATTTTCTTACAATTTAATTGTAACAGTTTTTGCTCACTGTGTACAGTAACCACATATACTAAATCCTGCAGATATTGTTCACTGTCTGCAGTCAATACCCTATTATCTGAATATTTTATATTAGTGACATTATGTCCTCCGATCTGTGCATGATTCTTTGTGATGTGGCTCTGTATGATAACTGTTCAATGGGGATGAATTTACAAGGTCCCTGATTTCTCATGGCCTAATCTATTCCAGATTCCTCAAAGGCATTGATAATCGTCCTATCTATGTTTAAATACTAGACCTAGTCCACACGTAAATGTCAGATATACGTGTTCTATATATGTTCACATCAAGATTATGTCAATATAATGTTGAAGGTAACAGAGAATTCTTACCATCCGTGGGTGGTATCCATTTATTTGGAGTAGTACGATATTCAGTTTTAAAATCTCGCAGTTTGGCAGACCCCCAACTTGGGATGTATGTAAACCTTCGGGTAGTTCCTGCGTAAATGAAAGAATGGATAAATACACATTCACAGATGTTACAGATATCTGGATATTAGTAAATATCCTTACTCTATTACTTTCATGCTTTCTTTATTCTGGCATAACAACAAATAAAATCAACTAGTACCAAAAGTCAACAGTATAAGTTGTATTGCAATTGCCCAGTCATGTTCTTAATATTAATCAATCCATGGGGGGTTGTAAATATTTACTCAGCATGTTAACAAAGTACTAAAGAGATTCACATTGTGAAGTCTCAATAAAAATGCTTGACACCAAAATAGTAATAGCCTCCATCACTCGTTTCTGAGTGCCTTATGAGTAGAAAGTGTCCAGTAGGGTGGTCCTTTCAAAGGCCTCTATTTCCCTATACTTGCTGAAGTAGTCTCTGTAACTAACGTAAAGATGATTTGTATATGAATGTCACCACATGTTACGATTAGAGACCCTCCCCTTTCAAATTGTTGTGTATATGATCATTATTTACTGGCTTACTTGCAAGTATAAGTGATATGTAGTTGTGTCCTCTCAATTATTCTATTTACTGTTTGCATTAAAGAATGTCCTTTGACATACATCCATCTTTGAATTCACTCATAAGGATGACATGTATACAACACATGGAGTGACAAATGCTGCCCTAAATTGTAAGAAATACATGAAACCAATAAAGAACACATATACTCTATTTTCAGTAGTTAAAATGTGGCCACTGAGTATCTATCGTAGAGACTACAGTACACTCACAACTAAAACATAAGGGGATTATACACACTCTCACAAATACACTCACACACATACATCACACGCATAAGTAAAGTATGTACATTCTGTACCATGTTAAGATGAAGTGTGCTACTCGTGTGACACTTCTCAAATGCTGGAAATGATCAAAGAAAGATTTATAATTATGTTATTACCTGGCACAGTACAGTTGGCACCTTTGACACACACAAGGATCCCCACATCGTTCACTGTTCCCCATCTGACGTCAGTCAAACACGTGGAACAAATATCAGCATGAATCTTGGTGTACTCAGTGGCAGATCCATCTTGTTGTTTCACTAGTGAATCCACCTGAAACATCTCTTGGGGATTGACCACGTAAGGAACTGTGGCCACAATAAGAATATTAAGAGTATCGGTTTGAGCTGTCAATATAATTTCTGCTTCTGCTTTCAAAACACGCTTAACCAAGTTATGTCTTTAAATCCAAAGCACAATTTTACGAGTAGTAAATATATTATACTAGCTGACCCGGCCCGGCTTCGCCCAGTCCCTGGTTTGGAGCATCTCATTTAATTCATATAAGTAGTCATATAAGTTCCCGTTCCCGTTCCCGCCTATCTATCTGTCTGTCTGTCTGTCTATCTGTCTGTCTGTCTGACCCAGCCCGGCTTCGCCCAGCTCCTGGCGGGGAGCATCTCATTTAATTCATATTCGTCCCCCGTTCCCGTTCCAGTTCCCCAAAAAGACGACCCGCCCCGACTTCGCCCAGCCCCTGGTGGGGAGCATCTCATTTAATTCATAATCGGCCCCTGCCCCCGTTCCCGTTCCCAAAAAGACGACCTGACCCGGCATCGCCCAGCCCCTGGCTGGGAGCATTTCATTTAATTCATATTTGGCCCCTGCTCCCGTTTCCGTTCCCAAATAAGAAGCCCGGCCAGGCTTCGCCCAGTCCCTGGCAGGGAGCGTCTCATTTAATTCATATTCGGCCCCTGCTCCCGTTCCCGTTCCCAAAAAAAAAATACGACCCGGCCCGACTTCGCCCAGTCCCTGGTGGGGAGCAACTCATTTAATTCATATAAGTAGTCATATAAGCTCCAGTTCCCGTTCCCGGAAATATGGCGAACAGATTGGAAGAGAACAATCTTTATTCCAATAACTAAATAGGGCAATCTGAAACTACTGAACGTAAACTTACCAAGATATCACGAAAACCCAATAAATGCTGGGATGAATGTATAGATGTCGAAGAGAAATAAAAAGATGAGTTATTTTTCATGAAATTAAAATTTTCATGTATTTAAAATAGATGAATTATTTTTATGAAAACTTTGAAAATGCCTTAAAGATTTCATCATTATATATTATAACGCAGCAGACGAAAAAGGAGGAGGAGGAAGAGGAGGAGGAGGGGTGAGGAGGCAAAGGGGAAGGAGGAGGAGGAGGGGAGGAGGATGAGGTGAGGAGGAGGGAGAAGGAGGAGGAGGGAGGAGGAGGGAGGAGGTGGGGAAGGAGAGGGGTAGGAGGAGGAGGAATGAATGAGGAGGAGGAGGAGGAAGGGGAGCAGAGGAGGAGGAAGGAGGAGGAGGAAGGAGAAGGGGGAGGAGGAGAGGAGTAGGAGGAGGAGGGGAGGAGGAGGAGGGGGAGGAGGAGGGAGGATGAGGGGGAGGAAGAGGGTGGATGAGGAGGAGGAATAGGAGGAGGAGGAATAGGAGAAGAAGGGAAGGAGGAGGAGAAGGGGGGAGGAGGAAGAGGAGGAGGAGGAGGGGGAGCAAAAGGAGGGGGAGGATGGGAGGAAAAGGAGGAGGGAGGATGAGGGGAGGAGGAGGAGGGAGGAGGAGGAGGGAGGAGGAGGGGCGATGAAGAGGACGAGGAAGAGGGGAGGAGGAGGGGCGAGGAGGAGGAGGGGGAGGAGGAGGAGGGGAGGAGGAGGAGGAGGGAAGGAGGAGGAGGATGGGAGGTTGAGGAGGACGGTGGAGGAGAGGGGAAGAGGGGGAGGAGGGGAGGGGAGGAGGAGGGGAGGAGGAGGGAGAAGGAGGGGGAGGATGGGAGGAGGAGGAGGGAGGATGAGGGGATGAGGAGGAGGTGGAGGAGGGAGGAGGAGGTGGAGGAGGGAGGAGGAGGACAGGATGACGGGAGATGAGAAGGAAGAGGAAGAGGGGGAGGAGGAGGGGCGAGGAAGAGGAGGAGGGGGGAGGAGGAGGAGTGGTTAGGAGGAGGAGGGGCGAGGAGGAGGAGGGGAGGGGGAGGAGGAGGGGAGGGAGGAGGAGGGGGGAGGAAGAGTAGGGGAGGAGGTTGGGGAGGAGGTGAAGGGGAGGTGGAGGGGGAGGGGGAGAAGGAGGGGAGGAGGAGGTGGAGGGGAGGAGGTGCAGCAGGAGAGGAGGAGGAGGGGAGTTGGAGGAGGAGGAGGAGGGAGAAGGAGGAGGATGGGGAGGAGGAGGAGGGGGAGGAGGAGGAGGGAGAGGAGGAGGAGGATTATAACACATATGACTGTAGATAACTGTAGCGAAAAGGTCCACCTATTTGAGAAATGTGCAACAATTTTACATATATAGCAATGCTATTAGAAGTTATGTCCCATCGCTATATATACATTATAATGTAAATTAAAATATTAAATAATATTAAGAAAATATGTTTGTACACTAACAAACTATGACAGTTGGCAGCATGGGAATGAGAGGAAGACGTGTAGAAAATTGCATCTCAATCGGATGGATGTTCGCGAACGCATAAAGGACATACATACAGACAGACATTGCCTTTTATATATATAGATTGACATAAATATGACAGATTAACAAACACTGGCATATATTTGTAAGATACTTCGGCGTTCTTCACTACCATACACAGTGCACAGGGATTCTGAAGTTAACCGAACAACAAAATGTCTCTTTCATAAACTCAAGCGCTGAACTATCATCTGTACACTCTCATTGTTGGTATGTGTATTATCAAGTATCTTTCTGTCTGCCATGTTTTGTCCATTGTTCTAAAAATATGTTAAATGCTTAGATTTGATGTCACTGCTCCCTGGTCAAACTGATAGATGCTTAATCTAGTCCAGACGATGTATAACATGGATACTAACTACCCCTACAGCCTACTGGTTGTGTATAATATACACAACCCTCCTAGTATTGCCACAGTTGTTTCCACATTCCAGCAAAACTATAGGCTTGTATCATTGACTGCTGTAATAATGCAACACGCACTTACTGACTGCAATAATTCCACCTATATATGCTCAGTGTCTTTACTGCTGTCTATACTAGCATGTGACTGTCCTGTAGCCATGTGTGGCAGCTGATCCATGTTTCCAAACCAACAGTTCAGGTTGCAGTTAGTGTCTGATAACCTCTGTTGCCATCGCAATCCATTTTGAGCTGTACTCTACCAGCTGTGTCAGTATATTAGAGTTGTTCTCTTCTCACAACTTAGACTAATGTCGATTGCTGTCTTTACATTGTCTGTGCGCTTTGGATTGTCATTACTTATTCTGGCTGATCGTGATGTTGTTAAATTCACTCTGACCACATTGACGTATTTCTAATCACTCATGACTGACAGTCATGTGATGCCACAGGTTCTTTGTGCTATGTAAACTTTAACCGTCTTTCTAAATGTGAATAAACTAATTTGCTGTAGGTGTATTCACTCATTCAGCACCAAGCTGCATGTGATGTGTGACTGGCTCTTCCCCTTGAATCTCAACCTTCGCTTAATGTGTTCTCTGACTGATTACTGTTTGTCAGAACATACCAAAAAAAAACACAAAAGGGCTTTCCGGGAGTGGCCAAATAAATTGTGTATTTAGCAGGTACTACAGTTAAGGTGTGCAGAATTTTACCGGAATGTTTTTTGCGGTTACGTTTGGTTATTTGTTTTTGTGTCTGCGATATGGGGACAGTAAGCGTATTCATGATATTAAATTAAACGATTATTTCAAGATTGAGTTAAATCAGATACCGATTACTTGATATAGTTTTCCCACCCCGGGTTGCGTTCTGCATTACTGGCTAATCAGGAATCCTTGTTATACCTGAGAACCAGACTGCCTATTCTAAGTGATAAGTAAACCCGTAAATACCGTTTTATAAGACGTATTACATTGTTATATTATGTTATATTAAATTTAGCATCAATTTTTACGTGTATTTTGTAATTTTCGACCATTTAAGTTGGCAGTCAACCTCACTCTGAAATTATGAAAATCGTATGCTGTAATGTAGTATTTTAATGGCGGCAGATAGCAGTTTTCCTTGTCACATTCCAGCTATGACCATTTATTATTGTTATGGAGTAGTCAGAGCGATTAACATGATAATGAATGCATCTGTACATTCAATACCCATTATCTACAGACTTGAATAAGTTACCGTTGGATGTTTTTTCTTCCCCAAGAGGTATCCAACTATCAAGTTATGTAATTAAAAAGCAAGTTAGAAAATGTTACTAAAGTCGCTATATTTAGCCTCTTTGAAAGTCTTATATTAATGATTTTTCATTGTGCCTATTCTCCTTCCTGGCAATCTGACCTGAAACTTGATGGGTGACGTGGTCTGCGTCATGCCGGCATGTTTTCCTTCCAAGGAAACTTCCTGCGGCCAATTTTAGATTAGGTCGACTTAGGAACCCAGGTCAGTAACAGAAATCCCAGCCTCCATGGAGATTTGAACACACAACCACTGGGCCGGCCGGCAAGCACGCTAGCTGAGGCATCACCACGGCTGCCCAGTGCTGCTGTAGCAACATGTACAGTATAACTCTGATGATGGCATTCTGAACTGGTTCAAGGTCTAGATATTTCTATAACCAGAGACATTTGTGGATATGGCGGCATTTTTAAAATTCGAATGTGCTTTGCCATAGCTAATTGTACAATATGTACCTGACTTTGCACTAAGTTAGGGAACAGGGATGCAGAAAGTAGAGGGCAACTTGCTATCTCACAGCCCAATGTCAGGATTTCATCATCATCATGTAGCAGTTCCTTCGCATAATGTCACTTACATCACAGAAAGACTCTTGATCCTATGCTAGTTCCTCTGTCTCATGCAAGTTTATTCCCAGGTTGTCTTTA
The DNA here is from genome assembly GCA_963921405.1 of Cepaea hortensis. Classification (NCBI taxonomy): domain Eukaryota; kingdom Metazoa; phylum Mollusca; class Gastropoda; order Stylommatophora; family Helicidae; genus Cepaea; species Cepaea hortensis. The sequence goes on from OY992886.1 coordinate 106,301,587, forward strand.
AATGAACCAGAATGTGTGAAATCCTCTAGTATAGAGTTCTCTGTGTGTAGTCCTAGATTTGTGCTGATTAGCTAGAACTGACGTCACAACACTCAAGGCTCTTCTGTATGTGATCAGTCTTCCTCGGCAGATGCTGGAGTCTAGAAATGCTGATTGTTCCCACAGCTGATGGTTAATGTGTCTACACTGTGTCTGACTTGTGTCCCACAACTGATGGTTACTGTGTCTACACTGCCTGTGTCTGACTGGCTCCCACAGCTGATGGTTAATGTGTCTACACTGTCTGTGTCTGACTGGCTCCCACAGCTGATGGTTAATGTGTCTACACCGTCTGTGTCTGACATGTTCCCACAGCTGATGGTTAATGTGTCTACACTGTCTGTGTCTGACTTGTTCCCATAGCTGATGGTTAATGTGTCTACACTGTCTGTGTCTGACTTGTTCCCACAGCTGATGGTTAATGTGTCTACACTGTCTGTGTCTGACATGTTCCCACAGCTGATGGTTAATGTGTCTACACTGTCTGTGTCTGACTTGTTCCCACAGCTGATGGTTAATGTGTCTACACTACCTGTGTCTGACTTGTTCCCACAGCTGATGGTTAATGTGTCTACACTGCCTGTGTCTGGCTGGCTCCCACAGCTGATGGTTAATGTGTTAACACTGTCTGTGTCTGACTTGTTCCAACATCTTATGGTTAATGTGTCTACACTGTCTGTGTCGGACTTGTTCCAACAGCTGATGGTTAATGTGTCTACACTGTATCTGACTTGTTCCCACAGCTGGTAGTTAATCTGTCTACACTGTCTGTGTCTGACATGTTCCCACAGCTGATGGTTAATGTGTCTACACTGTCTGTGTCTGACTTGTTCCCACAGCTGATGGTTAATGTGTCTACACTGTCTGTGTCTGACTTGTTCCCACAGCTGATGGTTAATGTGTCTACACTGTCTGTGTCTGACTTGTTCCCACAGCAGATGGTTAATGTGTCTACACTGTCTGTGTCTGACTTATTCCCACAGCTGATGGTTAATGTGTCTACACTGTCTGTGTCTGACTTGTTCCCACAGCTGATGGTTAATGTGTCTACACTGTCTGTGTCTGACTTGTTCCAACAGCTGATGGTTAATGTGTCTACACTGCCTGTGTCTGACTTGTTCCAACAGCTGATGGTTAATGTGTCTACACTGTATCTGACTTGTTCCCACAGCTGGTGGTTAATCTGTCTACAGTCTACACTGTCTGTTTCTGACATTTTCGTACAGCTGATGGTTAATGTGTCTACACTGTCTGTGTCTGACTTGTTCCCACAGCTGGTGGTTAATCTGTCTACACTGTCTGTGTCTGACTTGTTCCCACAGCTGATGGTTAATGTGTCTACACTGTCTGTGTCTGACTTGTTCCAACAGCTGATGGTTAATGTGTCTACACTGCCTGTGTCTGACTTGTTCCAACAGCTGATGGTTAATGTGTCTACACTGTATCTGACTTGTTCCCACAGCTGGTGGTTAATCTGTCTACAGTCTACACTGTCTGTTTCTGACATTTTCGTACAGCTGATGGTTAATGTGTCTACACTGTCTGTGTCTGACTTGTTCCCACAGCTGGTGGTTAATGTGTCTACACTGTCTGTGTCTGACTTGTTCCCACAGCTGGTGGTTAATGTGTCTACACTGTCTGTGTCTGACTTGTTCCCACAGCTGGTGGTTAATGTGTCTACACTGTCTGTGTCTGACTTGTTCCCACAGCTGATGGTTAATGTGTCTACACTGTCTGTGTCTAACTTGTTCCCATAGCTGGTGGTTGATGTGTCTACACTGTTTGTGTCTGACTTGTTCCCATAGCTGATGGTTAATGTGTCTACACTGTCTGTGTCTGACTTGTTCCCACAGCTGGTGGTTAATGTGTCTACACTGCCTGTGTCTGACTTGTTCCAACAGCTGATGGTTAATGTGTCTACACTGTCTGTGTCTGACTTGTTCCCATAGCTGATGGTTAATGTGTCTACACTGTCTGTGTCTGACTTGTTCCCACAGCTGATGGTTAATGTGTCTACATTGTCTGTGTCTGACTTGTTCCCACAGCTGGTGGTTAATGTGTCTACACTGTCTGTGTCTGACATGTTCCCATAGCTGATGGTTAATGTGTCTACACTTTCTGTGTCTGACTTGTTCCCACAGCTGGTAGTTAATGTTTCTACACTGTGTGTGTCTGACGTGTTCCCACATCTGGTGGTTAATGTGTCTACACTGTCTGTGACTGACTTGTTCCCACAGCTGATGGTTAATGTGTCTACACTGTCTGTGTCTAACTTGTTCCCACAGCTGGTGGTTAATGTGTCTACACCGCCTGTGTCTGACTTGTTCCCACAGCTGATGGTTAATGTGTCTACACTGCCTGTGTCTGACTTGTTCCCACAGCTGGTGGTTAATGTGTCTACACTGTCTGTGTCTGACTGGCTCCCGCAGCTGATGATTAATGTGTCTACACTGCCGGTGTCTGACTTGTTCCCATAGCTAATGGTTAATGTGTCTACACTGTCTGTGTCTGACTTGTTCCCACAGCTAATGGTTATTGTGTCTACACTTTCTGTGTCTGACTTGTTCCCACAGCTGGTAGTTAATGTTTCTACACTGTGTGTGTCTGACGTGTTCCCACATCTGGTGGTTAATGTGTCTACACTGTCTGTGACTGACTTGTTCCCATAGCTGATGGTTAATGTGTCTACACTGTCTGTGTCTGACTTGTTCCCACAGCTGATGGTTAATGTGTCTACATTGTCTGTGTCTGACTTGTTCCCACATCTGGTGGTTAATGTGTCTACACTGTCTGTGTCTGACATGTTCCCATAGCTGATGGTTACTGTGTCTACACTGCCTGTGTCTGACTGGCTCCCACAGCTGATGGTTAATGTGTCTACACTGTCTGTGTCTGACATGTTCCCACAGCTGATGGTTAATGTGTCTACACTGTGTCTGACTTGTGTCCCACAACTGATGGTTACTGTGTCTACACTGCCTGTGTCTGACTGGCTCCCACAGCTGATGGTTAATGTGTCTACACTGTCTGTGTCTGACATGTTCCCACAGCTGATGGTTAATGTGTCTACACTGTCTGTGTCTGACTTGTTCCAACAGCTGATGGTTAATGTGTCTACACTGTATCTGACTTGTTCCCACAGCTGGTGGTTAATCTGTCTACAGTCTACACTGTCTGTTTCTGACATTTTCGTACAGCTGATGGTTAATGTGTCTACACTGTCTGTGTCTGACTTGTTCCCACAGCTGGTGGTTAATGTGTCTACACTGTCTGTGTCTGACTTGTTCCCACAGCTGGTGGTTAATGTGTCTACACTGTCTGTGTCTGACTTGTTCCCACAGCTGGTGGTTAATGTGTCTACACTGTCTGTGTCTGACTTGTTCCCACAGCTGATGGTTAATGTGTCTACACTGTCTGTGTCTAACTTGTTCCCATAGCTGGTGGTTGATGTGTCTACACTGTTTGTGTCTGACTTGTTCCCATAGCTGATGGTTAATGTGTCTACACTGTCTGTGTCTGACTTGTTCCCACAGCTGGTGGTTAATGTGTCTACACTGCCTGTGTCTGACTTGTTCCAACAGCTGATGGTTAATGTGTCTACACTGTCTGTGTCTGACTTGTTCCCATAGCTGATGGTTAATGTGTCTACACTGTCTGTGTCTGACTTGTTCCCACAGCTGATGGTTAATGTGTCTACATTGTCTGTGTCTGACTTGTTCCCACAGCTGGTGGTTAATGTGTCTACACTGTCTGTGTCTGACATGTTCCCACAGCTGGTAGTTAATGTTTCTACACTGTGTGTGTCTGACGTGTTCCCACATCTGGTGGTTAATGTGTCTACACTGTCTGTGACTGACTTGTTCCCACAGCTGATGGTTAATGTGTCTACACTGTCTGTGTCTAACTTGTTCCCACAGCTGGTGGTTAATGTGTCTACACCGCCTGTGTCTGACTTGTTCCCACAGCTGATGGTTAATGTGTCTACACTGCCTGTGTCTGACTTGTTCCCACAGCTGGTGGTTAATGTGTCTACACTGTCTGTGTCTGACTGGCTCCCGCAGCTGATGATTAATGTGTCTACACTGCCGGTGTCTGACTTGTTCCCATAGCTAATGGTTAATGTGTCTACACTGTCTGTGTCTGACTTGTTCCCACAGCTAATGGTTATTGTGTCTACACTTTCTGTGTCTGACTTGTTCCCACAGCTGGTAGTTAATGTTTCTACACTGTGTGTGTCTGACGTGTTCCCACATCTGGTGGTTAATGTGTCTACACTGTCTGTGACTGACTTGTTCCCATAGCTGATGGTTAATGTGTCTACACTGTCTGTGTCTGACTTGTTCCCACAGCTGATGGTTAATGTGTCTACATTGTCTGTGTCTGACTTGTTCCCACAGCTGGTGGTTAATGTGTCTACACTGTCTGTGTCTGACATGTTCCCATAGCTGATGGTTACTGTGTCTACACTGCCTGTGTCTGACTGGCTCCCACAGCTGATGGTTAATGTGTCTACACTGTCTGTGTCTGACATGTTCCCACAGCTGATGGTTAATGTGTCTACACTGTGTCTGACTTGTGTCCCACAACTGATGGTTACTGTGTCTACACTGCCTGTGTCTGACTGGCTCCCACAGCTGATGGTTAATGTGTCTACACTGTCTGTGTCTGACATGTTCCCACAGCTGATGGTTAATGTGTCTACACTGTCTGTGTCTGACTTGTTCCCACAGCTGATGGTTAATGTGTCTACACTGTGTCTGATTTGTTCCCATAGCTGATGGTTAATGTGTCTACACTGTCTGTGTCTGACTTATTCCCCCAGCTGATGGTTAATGTGTCTACACTGCCTGTGTCTGACTGGCTCCCACAGCTGATGGTTAATGTGTCTACACTGTCTGTGTCTGACATGTTCCCACAGCTGATGGTTAATGTGTCTACACTGTCTGTGTCTGACTTGTTCCCATAGCTGATGGTTAATGTGTCTACACTGTCTGTGTCTGACTTGTTCCCACAGCTGATGGTTAATGTGTCTACACTGTCTGTGTCTGACATGTTCCCACAGCTGATGGTTAATGTGTCTACACTGTCTGTGTCTGACTTGTTCCCACAGCTGATGGTTAATGTGTCTACACTACCTGTGTCTGACTTGTTCCCACAGCTGATGGTTAATGTGTCTACACTGCCTGTGTCTGGCTGGCTCCCACAGCTGATGGTTAATGTGTTAACACTGTCTGTGTCTGACTTGTTCCAACAGCTTATGGTTAATGTGTCTACACTGTCTGTGTCGGACTTGTTCCAACAGCTGATGGTTAATGTGTCTACACTGTATCTGACTTGTTCCCACAGCTGGTAGTTAATCTGTCTACACTGTCTGTGTCTGACATGTTCCCACAGCTGATGGTTAATGTGTCTACACTGTCTGTGTCTGACTTGTTCCCACAGCTGATGGTTAATGTGTCTACACTGTCTGTGTCTGACTTGTTCCCACAGCTGATGGTTAATGTGTCTACACTGTCTGTGTCTGACTTGTTCCCACAGCAGATGGTTAATGTGTCTACACTGTCTGTGTCTGACTTATTCCCACAGCTGATGGTTAATGTGTCTACACTGTCTGTGTCTGACTTGTTCCCACAGCTGATGGTTAATGTGTCTACACTGTCTGTGTCTGACTTGTTCCAACAGCTGATGGTTAATGTGTCTACACTGCCTGTGTCTGACTTGTTCCAACAGCTGATGGTTAATGTGTCTACACTGTATCTGACTTGTTCCCACAGCTGGTGGTTAATCTGTCTACAGTCTACACTGTCTGTTTCTGACATTTTCGTACAGCTGATGGTTAATGTGTCTACACTGTCTGTGTCTGACTTGTTCCCACAGCTGGTGGTTAATCTGTCTACACTGTCTGTGTCTGACTTGTTCCCACAGCTGATGGTTAATGTGTCTACACTGTCTGTGTCTGACTTGTTCGAACAGCTGGTGGTTAATGTGTCTACACTGTCTGTGTCTGACTTGTTCCCACAGCTGGTGGTTAATGTGTCTACACTGTCTGTGTCTGACTTGTTCCCACAGCTGATGGTTAATGTGTCTACACTGTCTGTGTCTAACTTGTTCCCATAGCTGGTGGTTGATGTGTCTACACTGTTTGTGTCTGACTTGTTCCCATAGCTGATGGTTAATGTGTCTAAACTGTCTGTGTCTGACTTGTTCCCACAGCTGGTGGTTAATGTGTCTACACTGCCTGTGTCTGACTTGTTCCCACAGCTGATGGTTAATGTGTCTACACTGTCTGTGTCTGACTTGTTCCCATAGCTGATGGTTAATGTGTCTACACTGTCTGTGTCTGACTTGTTCCCACAGCTGATGGTTAATGTGTCTACATTGTCTGTGTCTGACTTGTTCCCACAGCTGGTGGTTAATGTGTCTACACTGTCTGTGTCTGACATGTTCCCATAGCTGATGGTTAATGTGTCTACACTTTCTGTGTCTGACTTGTTCCCACAGCTGGTAGTTAATGTTTCTACACTGTGTGTGTCTGACGTGTTCCCACATCTGGGGGTTAATGTGTCTACACTGTCTGTGACTGACTTGTTCCCACAGCTGATGGTTAATGTGTCTACACTGTCTGTGTCTAACTTGTTCCCACAGCTGGTGGTTAATGTGTCTACACCGCCTGTGTCTGACTTGTTCCCACAGCTGATGGTTAATGTGTCTACACTGCCTGTGTCTGACTTGTTCCCACAGCTGGTGGTTAATGTGTCTACACTGTCTGTGTCTGACTGGCTCCCGCAGCTGATGATTAATGTGTCTACACTGCCGGTGTCTGACTTGTTCCCATAGCTAATGGTTAATGTGTCTACACTGTCTGTGTCTGACTTGTTCCCACAGCTAATGGTTATTGTGTCTACACTGCCTGTGTCTGACTTGTTCCCACAGCTGATGGTTAGTGTGACTTATCTGCATGTGTCTGACTTGTTCCCATAGCTCATGGTTAGTGTGTCTTAACTGCCTGTGTCTGACTTGTTCCCATAGCTAATGGTTAATGTGTCTACACTGTCTGTGTCTGACTTGTTCCCATAGCTGATGGTTAATGTGTCTACACTGTCTGTGTCTGACTTGTTCCCATAGCTGATGGTTAGTGTGTCTTAACTGCCTGTGTCTGACCTCTTACTGCATTTTAACATCATTTTCGTGACAGCTGTCATCTATTATCTGGTGCCCTGTCATCTCCACGGTAACACTGAATTCCCTGCCAGGAGCTATCAGAACATGACAGTAGCAAGGTTTTTCCTTGATCATTTTCAATTATTCGTACGTCCCATGGATGTGCTCAATGCTGACAACATGTTGACTTTTTTTCTCAACCGTGTCTTCCACATCCCTCACTCAATGCAGAAACAAGTATGTATTTTGTTGAGAAATATACTTACATATCTCACTGTATTAAAGAATATTTTAGTACATTAACTCTTGCATTCCAAGGCAGCTATTATACTTTAACTTAGTTAGTTAGTCAGTTAGTTAGACGCGGTTCCAACTTCACAGCAATGGGTCGTCCCCATTATGCTCCGTTCCTGTGCCAGTGAATATCATACAAAATGCTCCCCACTGCCCAATGTGAAAAGTGGAAAAGACTGGAGTCTCGACAAACAACAGCCCGCACAGATACACTGTGCATAATGCCGCCGCCAGAATGTCAACACAATAGTCCCCCATGAAACATCCAGTTCATCTCTGATGGAATCGGCAGTCATTTTCCCATCTGGATGTTTCCTAGATGTTCATCCACACAGTCCACGAAAATACAGTTCATCATCGATGGTAGTGGCAGTCAACCAGAAGCCCAGCAGCCACGAATTTATGCATAAGGCAAAAACTGGTCAACTCTGGGACATAGCCAGATGCCATCGCTCTGAACATGCAGTCACGTTCCCAAAAAAACTCCGGGCAGATTCAAAAGCATTTCACACGAAGCTCACAGTGTCGAAGCCACGCACTCACTCAGTAGCAGGGCGACGGAACCATCAAGCCTCCTTAGTCGACTCTTACGACATGCGTGGTAGGCTACAGTGTTACTATTCTTTGCTTCCCTTAAGGGCCCCGGCAACACACATACTTTAACTTGTTTAATTCTAAACCCTTTTTAACTTGTTCAATCATACAAGTAAATGGGCATATTCTTAAGCAAGTTAATCAGTACAGTTATCTCGGAACAGTCATAACATCTGATGGGAGATGCCTTGAAGAGATTAGAGCTAGAATTGCCATTGCGAAGGTAGCCTTTTGCAAGATGAAAAACATATTGACAAATAAAAAGATATCAGTTGAAACGAGAAAAAGAGTGTTGATATGCTACATTGAACCTATACTTTTGTATGGACGTGAAGCGTGGACAATGAGCAGTCAAGCTGAACAACATCTGATGGCTGTGGAAATGTGGTTTTTGAGGAAAATGCAGTGAATACCATGGACAGACAGAAAAACCAATGAACAAGTCCTTCAAGAAACAAATGAAGATCGTAAACTGATTAGAGAAAATAGACGTAGATAGTCAACGGTTTTTGGGCATGTTATGAGAAGAAATGACTTGGAAAACTTCGTGACAACTGGCAAGATCGAAAGGAAGAGACCAAGGGGAAGACCGACAAGTAAATACCCGGATGGCTTGGCCACGTGGCATGGTTTAGACAGGAACACGGAGCTGATCCACGACTCTGGTGATCGAGTGAGATGACAGAACATGACCGCCCACGCTTATCGGCATGGCACATGATGGATGGATGGAATCCTACGCCTACATTAACTTGTTCAATCTTAAGCTTACTTTAACTTTTTCAATTATAAGCTTAGTGAAATACTTGGTCAATCCTACACATTGGTAACGTTAAACAATAAATGCTTTGGTCTATGCTGCTTACAATAAAATGTCAATGGGGCAGACAGGTTAAAGTAGCAATTAGGAAATAATGGTTTAATTTAAGAACTTTCTAGGATAGAAGATGCTGAGACAAGGATATCACGCATGTTGCATCCAATAAACATACGCTGTGTTGCTAGAGGATGAGTTCCAGAACAATACGAATAACATCATTCTTGATGTGATTATAATTTAACATGCAGCAACAAGGATACAGTGAATATCCCTAACCCATGAAAAATTAATGACAGGACTCACTGAGTGTTAATGAACACAGACAGCCTCTACTCTGTATCTGCAGCTTTCCTATTTGAAATACAGCTAAACCATGTTTACATCGATATAGAATGTGACAAACCTGCTACTTGAGTGAAAGACTGTACACGTTCCAATCTTGGACCATATACGAAACACAGCTCCATATTAGTATATTAGAGAGTTACATGGAAGCAGGCACATGATCAGTTGCACATGTCTTGAGCTGTATTGAGCTCGATATTTCTTATAGATTTAATACTTGTAACTTTTGTAATGAACATTTCATACCTATCAGTGCCAGCTTTGTATGGAAGTATATCAGCAAACATGAGATTGTGGTCAAGTTATGCGCTCTATAAATGGAGTGCTGTGTTTTTAACAGCACTGGGAGACATCGCAGAATGTTCGGGCAACCCTGGACACATGCGCACATAATATCAATTTGCCCAATAAAATGTCATTGAGATCTCATTATCAATCGCACATCTATCTAGTTCACAAGCCAAGGTTGACTCTACAGTCTTTTAAACTACACTTTAGGATATTATAATCCATATCGTCTTGCACCTTCAAGGTCTATTACAATAGCAATTGTTTTGCTTGTGCTGAAAACAATGTTCGTGTTTTCTTTGAGTGGGATACTATATTCTGTGCCACAACTTCCCCCAGACATTTGCCACGGGATGTTGGAAACTTGGTGACGATGACATTACTTTCAACCAGCATTAGCAAATACAGGACGCTATAAACAGGAATTACCTTTGGGCTGTACATAAAATCTGGACACATTGTTGACACCTCCTTCATATTTATTATTGACAGTCATCACCTGCATAGACAAGGAAACAGTCATTGATGGTTGTCATGTCAACAAGACATGCATACAGGGACACTTGTCCACACCACTGGGTATACAGTAACAGACCCACATATGAATAGCCCAACTGGAACGCAATGGATCATGTGATCAATATCATATCTGCCACATTTATTTCCCAGAACATTTCCAAGTACCCATGTTAGGCTACATCAGCCTAGGAGCCCCGCCCAAGTTTTAAAATATCCCACCATGATGGGAATTTGAACTACTTCTGAATAAGCATGCCAGCCACTGCGCTACTATCGCTGCCCAGACATGCAGTTTGTAATCATGGTTGAACCAATCAGAGAGCTAAGGACGGGTCTTGGCTATCGATTATTTTCAAAGCTTTCAGATATCTCCATAAGTGCTTTCGTTTCCTGGCTCAGATCACACAGATATCTCCCCAAGTGCTCCAGTCTCCAGGCATAGATCACACTCAGATATCTTCATAAGTGCTCCAGTTTCCCGGCATGGATCACACAGGCAGAATCTCAACACACTATATTAACCCTGAAGCACACAGCAAGGCCCCACAAGTGTGTATACCAGACACACATTTTATGAATACGTTTTCCCATGTGAAATTATGCCTGGGCAGTAACCTGGTCAGCCTGCACTTTTCAATTTCCAACTGCTGTGGGATTTTGATGTGTAATATGCGCCATATGCACAAAGGTCCAGACCATGAAATGTACCAGGTTTACATGAGACAGAGGCGGACATTGTAACCAGTAAGCCTCTCAGCCATCTATAGACTGAGAAGTTTATTACTTCATTTATACATATTAAACAGTGTTCAGGTATGTTATGCCCTCATGAATGTGTAATCAATTATAAGCTGGTAAAGTAGCAGACACAACAAATGCATTACATTATGCCTATAGTTACAACAAGAAAAAACATTACCTTTTAACAATTACATGGGCAAGCTTCACACATATTACCTTATAAGATTAAGTGTTATTCTAACATCACTAAGTCATCAAATGTATCATCACTGTCGGAAACTGCATACAGGACAGTAATACAGTACACTGCTCATAATTTGGCCATCGGTCAATCTGGCAGACATTTATATATTTTTTCCAATGTGAAAAAAACCTAATAAAAGTAGTAATTTGGACATAATTATTTTCATTTATTTGAGCCAACTTCTCGCTTTCTTGGGTGACACATATCTCACTGATAAATAATACCTAACAAAGGACTGTTTTCATGTTTATTTTGCTAAATATATAGCTAGGAAAATTTTTTAAATGAAGACATGGTGGTTGTACATAATTTGTAGTGATTTTAGAACTGCAGCACACTCACAGTATAAAGGTTGTTTAATGATTGACAATAACTTTTAATGTTACTATCAAAATAAATATTGTAAGGAATTGATCGCAGACTTCAGTAGAAAAATCAAGAGACATTATTAGAAGACCAAGAAAATAATAATGAAATGTTAATCGTGTGACCATTCAATATTCCAGGAAATCTAGATTTTTACATACATTTTACTTACTTTGGTTTTAATTATTTTAAAATCATTTCTTATAACAATATAGTATATATAAAGTGGGTTTCTTAAAATGCACCATTTCTGTTATTTTCATTATATATTTATTCTCTTGTTTGATTGCGTTTTCCGCACTCTGGTACAAATTTTGCCTAATCTGGACAGACATTTAACTGAGAAGAGAACGTTCACAGCATGGATCACTCACAACATGTTAGCCAAATCAATAAAATGCCCTTGAGCATGTGTAGACCAGATCTTCAGACTGACCCTAGCAATGGCAAGGTCCAGTCTGCAAAAACATAGCATCACCACTCGTGTTGTTGGTCTTGTTTTAGGAGTTTCTACTGCTCGTAGAAAAACTAAGAAGTATAAACAGACTGACCCAAATGGTTTTAGACCCGACAATGTTAATGGACTACGAGATAGATCAGCGATTCAAAAAAAAAAAATAGGCACAATGAACGTCTGCGGTTTTAATAGCAAAGAAGAAGAACTTACAGAAACAATAAAAGAGAGGACAATTGGACTGATGGGAATAGCGGACACCAGAATAAAGGGAGAAGGATGCGAGGAGATCTACCATAGTGACACGTTTGTCTACTCTGGATTGGAACGGCAAGAAATGGCAAGACAAGACAAGGTGTAGGAATAGTCATTGAACCACGGCTAGCAAGAGGAATACTAGAAATAAAATATATTTCAGAAAGAATCATAACAGTGAGAATAAAATAATAAACAATTACAACATATGTACAAAAATACGCACCATGAAATACAAACAATAATGTGCAAGATTGCGAGGACTTCTACGAAGACATCCATTACGTGCTAATTAAAATAGATAAACAGGACAATATCATAGTTATGGGAGACTTCAATGCAAGACTAGGACACAACAGAGCGGGCATAGAAAACATCTTGGAGTTTTTGGAGACCAACAAAATGTAAGAAATTATAACGGAAGTAGACTGATAGAGCTATGCAGCCAACACGACCTCTATATAGCAAATACATTATATAAACACAGACTCACAAATATACACCTGATATAAATGGAACGATCTAGATACTAAAAGCCAAATTGATTTTATATTAAAAAGAAATAAAAGAAAGAGAAATATAATAGATGCAAGGGCAATGCTCAACTTAGGTATAAAAACACAGACCACAAAGCAGTCGTTTCCATAATAAGAACCATCAGCAGAAGGAAGCAAAGACCAGGAAAATACATGCCATGCGAATAAGTAAACTTAAAAAATCTCAAAGACGGGGCAGTGAGGGAAAATTATGAAAAAGATCTAACTGAAATCTTTGTAAAATTACCTACAGAAACAACTTACAGAACAATCAATCGAATTCAATGAAACACTCTACTTAGCCTTTGTCTACCAAGAAACTGCATTTAATAGAGTAGATAGAAACAAGCTGTGGGACATCCTTGAACAATCATTGATTGATTGATTGATTGATTTAGGAACCGACATCACAGCATTCGGGGCATTCCCATAAGCGCTCCGTCCCCATCCTTGAACAATATGGAGTGAGTACACATCTAACAAACCTATGTAGAAGCGTATACAACAACAGTGAATGCATAGTGAGAGCAACTGGAGGACACTCAGAACCCTTCACCATAAGATCCGGAGTACGACAAGGTGGTGTCCTGTCCTCTCTCTTGTTTATAACATATATAGACAACATATGTAAAGAAACCAGCCAAACATAGACCGCAAGAACACCGCACGACGAGAACACAGAAGAAGAACCATCTGCAAATCTAACCATTAGAGAACGCCTGTTTGAGGACGACCAAGCACTAAAAGCAAAATCAGAAGCTGAATTACAAGACCACATGAATAGTCTACACGAAATGTGTAGGGAACATAACATGAAAATTAGCACAAGTAAAACAGAGGTATTGACTATAACCAAAGGAGATAAAACAACAACAATTCACCTACACGAACATCCCTTGAAACAAGTGAAGAGTTTCAAGTACCAGGGAAAGTATAATATCATCAAATGGCACATCAGAAGACGAGATCGAAAATAGATGCAATAAGGCAAACCAACTCATTGGACAAATGGCACCAATACTAAAGAACAAACATGTATCAGTAACTACTAAAAAGCACTTTACAACACAATCTTCCTACCAACTCTAATTTACCAATGCCAAACCTGGACAATGACAGAAAAAGAGAAAAGAAAAATCACAAAAACAGAAATGAGATTCCTGAGACCCCGGGAAGGTTAACCCGGTCAACAAATGCCCACAGCAGTCGGATGTGTCGGCCTAACGGCGCAAGAACGCAGCTCTGCTGTAAAAAGGCACAACGCAATCACGTCCGAAAAAAAAAAAAACTCTGGATGAACGCAGCAGAAGAAGAAGATTCCTGAGAAGAATACTCAATGTATCAAGAAGAGATAAGATCAGAAATGAAGAAATCAGGACTAAAGTGGGGGTTATAGCTGCACTAGATTGTATTAGAAAGCAGCAAGTCAAATGGTTTGGCCATGCAAGTAGGTTACCATTCAACAGCATACCACAACAAACAATGATGTACAGACCAGAGTGAAGCAGAGGAAGAGGCCGACCACGTAAGCGATGGACGCAGGGAATGACAGAGTCCATTGGAAATATCGATAAATGAAGCACATAAGCGGGCACTCTCCCGCTGTTTATACTTCGCTTAGACACCGCAAGGTTCAAGAGGAACATGATGAGATGAGATGATGATGATTAAAAGTTGAGTTGAGTCAAGAACCGACATCACAGCACTCGGGTCATTTCGAGACATGCTATGCCATCTTCAACAACGGGAGAATAGTCCCAATACTAATGGTATTAGTTGCAATCTGATTATATGTCAGTCTTGCCTTTCCTCAGTAATCTTATTCTTAGTGGCATCTTGCCTTCTTGACAGACGATCGATGTGCTATTAAAAAAAGGCATAATAACCACAACCCATAGTTGTAGCGCCTATGACTAATCAGACCAATTCGCGCTGTACATGCTCGTCCACAGTGGATGCATGTGAACACATGGTCATTTTCACTATCACGCACTCACGCGCTCAGTATGTGACCTGCAATCATTTTCTCCTTTGTTTTTCTTATATTTGCCCTCCATGCAACACGTTCATCGGCGATTTGCTCTCAATGTGCATTATCAATGCCTTTATCAATCACGCCCTGCGTGCACACATCTTTGTATCGTAGTAGAGGCCGACCCCGAGACCTCTTACCCATCCTTTTTTTTTAAAATTCGCATATCCTTTATAGGACATCGCTGTCAACAGCAGCATCTTTCATCTGTCTGTTGATTTCTTGGCAAGATTGCGCTCAGAAGTTTGCCATTGCTTTCTGCGCGGCCAGTTATCCCGCAAGTCACCAGCGGGGGTAGAACCGCTTCCAGTTCTCGCCCGCTACGAGACTCTGCGTGATAAACGGGATTACGGAGAAAGTGGTGTAACCCCTCGGCCAGAGAGACCGGCTACCCATCCTTAATTCACCAAACATAGATTTCCTTTATTATTCTACCATTATCCATCCTCCTAATGTGTCCTATCCATCTAAGTCTACGAAGACCGAGCATGGAACGAACCCTCACACAACATGATCTTTCCAATACTTCAATATTTGTGATTTTGTCTTGCCACTTAATACCAAGAATTCTTCGCAGACACCGCATATGAAAAGTGTGTCATCGTTTCTCTTGGTGTGAGTAAGTTGACCAGGCTTCACTGCCATAAAGAAGAATACTAAGGACACAAGCTTGATAGACAAGGATGTTACTTTTGGCAGTAAGCTTCCTATTCTCCCAGATTCTTTTTGTTAACCTTTTCATTGTTGTTGCTGTCATATCAATCGTGATGTTTATTTCCTGATCTAGGGATAATTTGCTATTTGCTTCTGATCCTAAGTAGGTAACATGGTCTACTATCTCTAGTTCAATAAAGATTGATGGTACCCACTGAGCACCTTGTGACATAATCTGTGTCTTAATTTTGCTAATTGTTAAACCACATTCAGAACAAGCATTGGAGAATGCAGATAGCAGACGTTGTAATTCTTCATCAGAGTGGGTCGTAATTGCAGCATCGTCCGCAAAAAGCAACTCTCTGATCCGTACCCTCCTAATTTTGGTCCAGGCCTCATCTCTGACGATTGTAGACGTCGCCACTTGAGCGTGAGTGAATGTATATAACACCATCCTGATCACGAAAGGCATATTTCAGTAGAAGTGACAAGTATATTCCAAAGATGGTAGGAGCAAGTACACAACCTTGCTATCTTCACTCTTGATTTCAAACTCGTCTGAAGCTGTACCATCACAGCTAATTACACCATTCATGCCTGTATGGAACGATTCCACAATGGACAGAAGAGTTGGTGGGCAGCCAATCTTCTTTAGTGCCTTGAACAGACCCTCACGACTGACCAAATCAAATGCCTTTTTGAGGTCTATAAAAGTAATAAACAGTGGTTGATTCTGTTCACTGCATTTTGTGTTTTGTATTGGTCGCAATGAGAATATCATATCAATGGTAGACCCGTTCCGTTGAGGTTCAGAGCCACACTGTGATTTGGGGTAGACTTGATTTCCCAGTACTTGAAGTCTGCGCAGAACAATTCTGGCAAATACTTTCGCAACAATACACAGAAGTTAGATACCCCTATAGTTGTTACAGTCCTCAGTAATGATGACTAGGAAATAGTACTAAGAGTTGTGTTATCTAGATATAGCAATATCAAGCGTATGCAATTATATGAAAATCTATAAATAGACAATTATATTAGATGAAATCAATCAGGTGTCATTAAGTTGTTTATTCATGGAATGGAAGAGAAAGGTTGATGAGCATCTTAGAGAGAATAATAAATAATGATACATAATCTCCTCTATGGTGAGAGCACGTAAAACCCAGCTGTGGACATGAGTCGTCGATAGAGTAACATCCCATATTGCTCTAAGATGATGGACCACTGAAGAAAACATACATAAGCTTATATGGGATAAATACATGTGTGGTCAACTTACAGTAAATGAATAGTTTCTCTCCACCATGATATTTTTAGCCAAGACTTTGTACCCACTGCTGCAGGGTTCTGACTGTCCATCAGAGGCACTCTGGTTATATACGATGTCTGGTATCTTACCCTGGGGAAGTATAAGAAGAAAATATGCATTGCTCAATGTCTGTAGAAAACATCTGCTATATACGGTAGCTTATTGCAAATTCTGGAGGAAACTGTTAATAGGATTATCACAAAGCTTAAACAAATGTTTGCAGGAAACAACTATACAAATGATTATAGTCTAAAGAAAACAACTACTGTAAAGACTAACCAAATCTGCAGGAAATTATTACAAGTCTATCAATTTGTCAGAGACCAATATCCTACCCCCTATCATCTATGCCACTTGAAAGAAACAATCCAACTGCTTACAGCTATACATACACAAGGTTCAGTGCCAATCACACACGAGCTGTAATGTTTAATACATTCATCAATCAATACAGTGTTGCTGGATTCAACTCTCAGTGGTGGCACAATTAAACATGGCTTCCAACCAGGACAGCCTAGAGGTGGAGCCACCATCATAAACAGCTACCACAAATCTGGGAATGTCAGGATGGGCGGGATCATGGCCACTTCACTCCTTATGATCACGTGATGATCAAAGATATGGGCCACAAGCAATATCCACTGTATATGTACACATACATATGCAGAAAGACTGAGTCACTTTTACTTGATGAGAATTATATCATATGTTAGTTAGTTAGTTAGTCGACAGATCATCCTCGTTGCACATCGAACCATTCAGTCCATAAGTGCTCGGATCCCCTCCTCAGCAAATCCCGCAGCGTGTAGCGGCTAACGACGCCAGTTCTGTGTTGGTTTATCAATCTTCTTTGGCTTCCTGCGTAGTGTTCTTGTTTGGCCACCCCTCTTTTAATTTGCTGCTCCTGCAGTCTTGCCATTGTTGTAGATTCACAGTCATCACTTGGTTCTCGCAAAAGTCTCACTTCTCGTAGAGCATTCAGAATGTCAGCCTGGTCCATGGCGCGTCCACCCTCCACAGTAGCCTTACCTGCGAGCTTGTCAGCCCGCTCATTTCCTTGTACTCCCGCATGACCTGGCACGAAGATGAAACTAATCTTTGCCAGCCGAGACCGCTTCAGAGGCAGCAACCATTCTCTTCGGATCGACCCCTCCTCTATCCTCTTGATCATGTTCATTGAGTCGCTAAGGAAACAAGCCCTAGTGAATGTCTGTGTCTCGAGCCATGTTATTGCTTTACTTACTGCCATGACTTCCATGGTCAGGCTACTTGTGGTTCAGTGAAAGCACCAGAGTCCTCCTTCACAATTCTCCCTCCGGCCCGAGCTGTAAAGGCCCATGAGCTTCTCACATGTCGGACGACCGACCCATCTGTGTAGATGATCGCGTCACCGTCTAGCGAATTCTCGAAAATCAACGCTTGTACTTCAGCCTCAACAGCAGCCGGATTTTCTTGTCTGCATTTTCTATCTAGTTGGATGGTTTTCTAGGTTTTCTATACCATTCTGTGATGTGGATAGTAATCTGTATCATCAGCATATAGAATCTCTGGTGTTTCATGACCGTCGATATTTAGGGCATCATATTGCTTACTGGATATATCATCTCTGATATTTCTTATTATATTTTCGGCGTACAGGTTAAACAAATCGGGGAACAGCCCTGACGGACTCCTTGCTTGATGTCAAACCAATTTGATATCTCACCATCTATTCTAACCGCTGCTTGTTTGTCTAGATAGAGCATTTGTATGAGTTACATTACATGTGACCCACTCACACTCTACCAGTCCCGTGTAGGACCCACTCACACTCTACCAGTCCCGTGTAGGATCCACTCACACTCTACCAGTCCCATGTAGGACCCACTCACATTCTACCAGTCCCGTGTAGGACCCACTCACACTCTACCAGTCCCATGTAGGACCCACTCACACTCTACCAGTCCCGTGTAGGACCCACTCACACTCTACCAGTCCCATGTAGGACCCACTCACACTCTACCAGTCCCGTGTAGGACCCACTCACACTCTACCAGTCCCGTGTAGGACCCACTCACACTCTACCAGTCCCGTGTAGGATCTACTCACACTCTACCAGTCCCATGTAGGACCCACTAACACTCTACCAGTCCCATGTAGGACCCATTCACACTCTACCAGTCCCATGTAGGACCCACTCACACTCTACCAGTCCCATGTAGGATCTACTCACACTCTACCAGCCCCGTAAACCGGACTAGATCCCATTCAGAATTGATGCGTCAGAACTTGCAGAGGATCATCATCATCATCCATTGTCCCGTACACGGACCTGATGTGTTAGGACATGCCTCTCTGCCATAAGCTCTATGTCCTACCTCTGATGTGTTAGGACATGTCTCTCTGCCATAAGCTCTATGTCCTACCTCTGATGTGTTAGGACATGCCTCTCTGCCATAAGCTCTATGTCCTACCTCTGATGTGTTAGGATATGTCTCTCTGCCATAAGCTTGATGTCCTGCCTCTGATGTGTTAGGACATGTCTCTCTGACATAAGCTTTATGTCCTACCTCTGATGTGTTAGGGCATGTCTCTCTGCCATAAGCTTGATGTCCTGCCTCTGATGTGTTAGGACATGTCTCTCTGACATAAGCTCTATGTCCTACTTCTATCATACCATATTCCCCATGATTTCCTAAAGTTTCTAATGTTGTACACAGTCAAATGCCTTTGAATAATCCACAAAACATGAGAATATGTTTACATTAAATTCTCTGCACTTCTCTTTTATTATATGCATGTTGAGTATGTGATCTCTTGTTCCTCTTCTTTGTCTATATCCAGCTTGAACCACGTTAATTTCTTATTCCATTTTCTTACGAAGTCTTAAAATTATGATTTTTAGTAGAATTTTACTTGCATGACTGATCAGGGCAACAGTTCTATAGTTGGTGCATAATTTCAGGTTGCCCTTTTTTGGTATTGGAATGAAGATAGTTCTCTTCCAATCTTTTGGCCATATACCATATTACCAAATCTTTGTACATAATGCGTGATAGATGTGTATGCTTTCTTCTCCTCCCGCTTTAATTAGCTCAGCTGGTATCTCATCACATCCAGGTGATTTACCATTCTTCAGATACTTTATTTCCCATGCAATTTTATCTAATAGGGTTAAGGTTCTGTCTCTGCTGTCATTGGTTCATGCATCTAATTCATACCCTCACTGTCATTCATATAATACATTCCATTGCAGTACTGCTGATATCTTTCTAGAATTTGTCTAGATTCTGTTAAGGTATTTCCCATCTTGTCATGGATAATATTCAACTGAGGTTGAATATTTCTTGACAATAACTTTATTTCATTAAACATTTCGTAATCTCTTCCAATCTTATGATATTGCTCTATTCTGGTACAGCAATCTTGTATATATTGATGTTTGTCCTTTCTTGTGTTCTTTCTTATTTTTCGAGTTAAAGATGTATACTTCATCCTGCTGTTATCGGATTCACGTCCTTTCTGTTTCAGTTCCCTTCGTTGTTTTATTAATTCTAACGTGTCTAACGTAATCCATGGCTAATGTTGTTTTTTTCTTGGTCGGAATTTACTCTTTGGCTGCAGCTATCAAGATATCTCTAGATTGTTCTGCCAATTTATCAGGTGTCAGTTCCTCCTGTATACACATTAAGACCCCAAAACGATTCTTCATTTTTACCTTGTATGCATCTGGTAGTTTTGGGAGATCAAAACAAAGTGGCTTTTGTCCTCGGGTAAGCTTTTTGAGTTTTACTTTCACATCTACCTCTAATAAATGATGATCTGTATCACAGTCTGCATTTCTTAAGGTCAAATCCAGGCCAGAGAATTAATAATTGCTGACCTGTCAGTGATAACCTGTCTGTCATGAATTTACATAAGACACGACGGCTATGTCAGACAGGTAATCACCTGTCAATCAGCCTGGCACTTGACTATATCAAAGACACATCAGTAAAGTATTTAAAGAGCCTTAACCATGCTATCAGGCATAGTAGGTATGTAGTGCTGGCTCAATAATTTTATAAACCAATCGATGTTCAACAGGTGAAGTGGTCAATATTATGTCAGGCCACCTTTATTTCCCAGAACATTTCCTTGTACACATTTTAGGCTGGGTCAATCTGGGAGCTCAGGTTAATTTATTTTTAAAATCCCAACCTTGAGGGAGATTCGTACACACATCCATTGGGTTGGCTGGCAGGCAGGCATGCTAGTCACAACTCTACTGTGAATCCTGGAAAGACACGCGTCCCCACATTCACGAGTTATATCCTACTCTCATGCTTGCTTGCGTTCGCTGGCTGTGAACTCCAACGTGAAGTCCTGTATGTCGGATGAAGACAACCTGTTGTCCAACATCAGTGTGATGTCATACAGGACCTGAGTTTTGCTTGAGTATCCGTTGTCCTATATCTGGCTTATTGGTGTGCAGACTGGTGGTTCCTCGCAGTGCAGGCAGATACTCACCGACTTCGGAGGAACCTTCTCTCATTTTGTGTGTGGAGACTGTTTCTCTTTGCTGTTCTGTATGTTAACTGCATTTGTTGATTTATTCTATTAAAAAATATTTTAGTGCCAGTTTATTTAGAATGTAGTTTCGCAATCTGACTACATATTTCTTGAAATGGCACATATTTAAGTACTTCCTACCCTGTTATGTTTCAATCTATTCCACTAGTCTAGAAGTCTGTTACATTTTCCAAGCATGTATGGCAAGCAGGCAGGTCAATGCTTCTCATCACTCTGTGTGCAACGCATTCTGCTGTAATCAGATGTACCCTTCAGATACTTCTTCAATGACAAACAAGACCGATGCATAAAAGACAATCTTGAAATGGCCCAACAACACAAAAATACAATAAACATAGACTTACATCATTGTCTTGGGGATCTAAGAGTGTTTGCGTTATCACAAACTGTTCAATGCTCCCATTACGGCTCCTTATTTCAGGACACTCAAATGTTAAAGTTACAATGTTGGCAACAGTTGCATCTTGTGATACATTCAGATTCTGAACAGCTCCAGGATCTGTCAGTTTGATAAACAAAGAGTGAGTAAAGCAATTTACATGAATACATCTATAGCATTTGTTTCAACTGTGGGAAAACTGGAGGCAGTGGACATGAATTTTTTTAGAAGAATGGTGAGAATATCAAGGAAAGGGAAGGAAACAAATGCTGAAATATTGACAGCTGCAGCCGTTACTGGAACACTCATCAAAACTATAGGGAAGTCGTTGATACAGTTTACCAAAAGAAGAGGTGGAGCAGAGAAATGAGCATTATCCATGATCAATACTAGGAAAGAGAGGCAGAGCAAGACAGAGATGGACGCGAAAAACCTATACAGCTGGGCTACAAATATTAATATAACCAAGAGTTTAGTTTAGTTTAGTTTAGTCGATGGAACAACATCACGGCACACGGGTGTAACCCATAAGTGCTCCGTTCTCCTCCTAACTCAAACATGAGACTGGAGAAACTCAGCTCAGTGCACGAACTCCGTAGCTCCGGCGAGAATCCTGAAATATTTTGGGTAGATTTTTAACTCCAAATTTTGCCCAGGCAGCGCCGTTAGGCTACTCTTTTTCGATTTCCAACTGCCAAAGGATTTTTAACGTGCGCAACAATACACACGGGCGTCCGGTCTCACTACCCAGAGACCAGGGGAGATTTTATTACTAGAAGTCCACGTGAAAAATAATCCCGGTCCTCACAGGGGCTTGAACCCGGGACCTCCAGCACTCGAGGCGGAAACCACACCTCGAGACCACGCAGCCCCTCCAATAACCAAGAGTAAAGTCATTCAAAATATCAAATGATAAAGTGGATTGACAAATGTTGTTACTATGTATACATTGGGAAAGATAGCACAGGAGTAAATGAAATATAAGATTAGCGTACTTATTATAAAATTTGCATTTAGAGATTATGCGAGACAAGATGGAATGGAACTGGCAATAAGCTTAAAAAAAAAAAACACAGGTGAAACAGTGCTGTTCTCAGACTATACACAGGGACATATTCCACTCAATGAAGGAGTAGTCCTCGTGCTATCTAAAGGATCAAATACGGAACTAATAGAAATGGGAACATTCAGTTCTAGACTAAAAACCCAGAAACATTTAAAACCACAGCAAAAGAAAGTCAACATTAATGTGATCTAGTGTTACAAACCAACAAATGATAAGTATGAATCAGTGAATCTTTATTTTACATTGACGACAGGAATACCAAGATAGAATCGAACAATACCAGTTATGAAGAGATCTTGAGGAAACATGGACTCAGGGTAATGAACAAAAGTGATGCACTATTTACAAATGTGTGCAATGAATTAATGCCACAGGAGGAAGTGTCTTTTTCACATTAAAGAATATATAATTCAACAAGGCTGTCTGCAGCTCTTTCCCATCAATTGTAACATCTTCCAACATTTTGACCATTTCATTTTATCAAACGCAAAGAGATAATCAATGAAGCATAGGAATGTCATTCTATGTGTCTATGGATCTGTCTGTTAGTGTTCGAAATGTGCACGTTGCGTTATTTGTATCCTTTCCTTCCACAAATATATAGTGCTCACCCTAATTTCTATCTTTATTTTATGGATTGTTATTCTCATTATTGGTAGCATGGTTTATGAGGTTAATTGTACAAAAAGCTTTGTCTTCAATTGTTCCTGGTCGTTTGGGTAGAGCTATAAATATAGATTTCAGCATACTAATAGGCATATGTCCACTATTGTAAATACTGCTCAACAGTTAAGTCTAAAAACCCACGGAGAAAAGACAACAATAAAGAGAATAAATGATGCACGTGTTAACCGTGTTAACCAGATCTCCCTTGATGATACCTTACGTAAAGAAGTGGAATCATACACATAGTTATGTAGCAATGTAGACAGATGAGATACTAAAATAAGAATACACAAGGCAAGAGGAGCTTTCATAGCACAGGCAAATATATGGAAGGTAAAAGAAATGACATCTAGTACAAGCTAGATGGGGGGTACGGGGTGTCAGGCATTGGTAGCACCTTTGGTAAGGATGGCTCTCATGTCCTTTCAGGACCCATCCCCCACTGGTCCAAGTCTGACACCCAGCTCGTGCCTGTGGCTCCTAGTAGCTGTCAGCATGCGACAGCGGCCACCCCCCGGGCAACAGCTGTGAGAGGCTGGCTAAACCAGGCATGGGTATCCGATTTGGTGTCAAACCAAGAGGTAAACTAGGGTATGCCTACCCAGCATGTGAAGACAGGATTCGGCAGACTGCGCGGAAGAAATCATTCCTGATTCAACGGGCAAGACGGCGTTTACCTGCAAAGCGTTGTGGAACGTAATGAGCACGGCAAGGCACGTAGAGCGCCCTGGTCATCCACTGCACCTGTATTCGTCTCCAATCGTCTCGACTTGTCTTGCCACTGGACTCAGATGGACTCAGGCGAGAGAGTGAGGTCGACGAATTGCGCAACTCTTCCTCACTTTAATCCAAGTCATCGCGCAAGTCATTCTTCATCCAACGTCACATATCACCTTCAAGCCCTGTGGCGATGGGCGAGTGGCAAAGCGGCAGGCGTGGGTACGCTGGCAGCCGTAGTCGCAGACCTGCACACAGGCGGCTCAGGCCATATGGTCGTCTTCTACTGACCGGAGCAGCAGTGGGATTCGGCAGCCCCCTGAGCGACTGAGCAGCCCTCTATAGGAACACACTGCTCACCTCCATAGCATGAGGAAGGGGCTAGAAAAGGTGCCCTAAACACTGTCTGCTTCATCACTACCTAACCAGCTAGCCGCGGTTGGTGGGTACCCTAAACTGCGGTCGACATACAAAGAAAGATAAAACAAGCAAAGCTAAAAGAGTAAACCATATTCCCTTAACAATTGGAACTTGGAATGTACGCACCCTACTTGACAGAGACGGCGCGTCGGGTCCAGAGAGACGAACAGCACTGATTGGGAGAGAGCTCGGCAGGTACAACATCGACATTGCAGCCTTGAGCGAGACACGACTTGCAGAAGAAGGCCAAATCTGTGAAATTGGTGCCGACTACACATTTTTCTGGAGTGGAAGGAAAAGCGAGGAAAGACGCCAATCCGGTGTGGGATTTGCCATTAAGTCGGCCCTGGTCGGCAAATTAGCTGGATTTCCAAAGGCTGTAAACGACAGGCTCATGACCATGAAGTTGCCTCTGCTGAATGGAAGGAAGCACGCAACCATTGTGAGTGCCTACGCACCAACTATGACCAATGAAGATGATGTCAAGAATAAGTTCTATGAGGACCTGCAAAATGTATTAACATCTGTTCCCAAAGGAGACAAACTTATACTCCTTGGGGATTTCAATGCCAGAGTAGGCACGGACACCACCTCTTGGAGTGGCATTATTGGAAAGCATGGAGTCGGAAATTGTAACAGCAATGGACTCCGCCTCCTTCAGACATGTGCCGAACATGATCTCCTGATTACGAACACAATTTTCCGTCTCCCCATGAGAAATAGGACATCGTGGATGCACCCTCGCTCGAAACACTGGCACCTCATTGACTATGTCATCGTCAGGAGGTGTGACAGACAAGACGTGCGAGTGACAAAATCCATGTGTGGTGCCGAATGTTGGACAGACCATCGTCTCATTGTCTCGAAAATGAACATCCACATCAGGCCACCACGGCGTCCTCAAGGGGAGAAAATGCAAACAAAGCTAAATGTCACCCGCCTAAACAGCAAGAAAATGCAGCAGTCGTTTGAAAATATGCTGGAAGACCGCCTCAAGCCCAATGCTGAAGCTAAACAGGATACAGAAACAGAATGGAGAGCCCTAAAGGACACGATTTACAACACTGCTATGGAAATCCTGGGTCCAGCCCCCCGAAAGCATAAAGACTGGTTTGATGAAAATTCCGAAGACATCAACCAATTGCTGACCGAGAAACATCTTCTCCTCAAGGCACATTTGAATGACCCAAAGTCAACATCAAAAAAAGATGCTTTCAAGAACATTCAGAGAGTAGTGCAGCAGAAACTTCGGCACATGCGGGACTCCTGGCTGAGCAGCAAAGCTGATGAAATTCAGGGCTTTGCTGACAGACACGATATGAAACACTTCTACGACTCACTGAAAGCGGTCTATGGTCCTTCATCACCAGGCATAGTTCCCCTCCTCAGTGCAGACGGGGGAACATTGGTCACCGATAAGAAAGAAATCCTCCAACGCTGGGCAGAGCATTTCAGCAAAATCTTAAATGCAACTTCCTTCTTCGATGATGAAACCATCAATTGCCATCCTCAAGTTCCCACCAATGAGACTCTTGATGACCTGCCAACCATAGTGGAAATAAACAAAGCCATCCAGCAACTCTCCAGCGGCAAGGCACCTGGTCCTGACTCCATCCCAGCAGAGATATACAAGGCAGGTGGGCCGGTCCTAACAGAGCAGCTTCACCAAGTCTTCACAAACATATGGATGAACGAGACCATGCCACAAGATTTTAAGGACGCGTCAATAGTCCACCTTTACAAACGTAAAGGAAACCGCCAATCCTGTGACAACCACCGAGGCATCTCCTTGCTTTCAATTGCAGGGAAGATACTCGCCAGAATTCTTCTCAATCGCCTCACAGCCCATCTCGATCAAGGTCTTCTTCCTGAGAGTCAATGTGGCTTCAGAAAAGAACGTGGAACTGTTGACATGATTTTCGCTGCAAGGCAGCTGCAAGAGAAATGTCAGGAACAGAACTGCGAAATGTTCTCCACTTTCATTGACCTTACCAAGGCTTTTGATACAGTCAGCAGAGAAGGAATGTGGAAGATTATGGCAAAATATGGCTGTCCAGGAAAGTTTGTCCAAATAGTGCGGCTATTTCATGACGGCATGCAGGCAAGAGTACAGGAAAATGGTGAGCTGTCTGAACCCTTTCCTGTCACCAATGGAGTGAAGCAAGGATGTGTCCTGGCACCAACACTGTTCAGCCTCATGTTTTCAGCCATGTTGATGAATGCCTTCGAGAACGACGACATTGGAATAGACATCAACTACCGTATGGATGGAAAGTTATTCAATCTCAGAAGGCTGAAAGCTAAAACCAAAATTAACAGCGGCACCGTCAGAGAGCTCCTGTTTGCTGATGATTGCGCTCTATACGCCAACTCAGAGGCGGACATGCAACATAATGTTTCAGCTTTCTCACATGCCTGTGCCAACTTTGGGCTCAATATCAACTTGGAGAAGACTGTAGTTATGTACCAGCCAGCTCCAGGGAATAATCACACTGTGCCGAATATCAAAGTGAATGATCATAGACTAAGTGTTGTGGACAAATTTACCTATCTTGGCAGCACCCTGTCACAAGCTGCCACAATCGATGACGAAGTGAATGCAAGAATCTCCAAGGCCAGTGCAGCCTTTGGCAGACTGTACAAGAATGTATGGGACAGAACTGGAATAAGCCTGCAAACAAAGCTAAAAGTCTACAAAGCAGTTGTATTATCCACACTGCTATATGCTTGTGAAACCTGGACTGTTTATCAGCGACACGCTAGGAAATTAAACCACTTCCACACAGTCTGCCTAAGGAAGCTACTGAAGATTAAATGGCAAGACAAGATTCCAGACACTGAAGTCCTAGAAAGAGCATCCATGCCCAGTATTCACACTCTACTGATGAAGAATCAGATTCGCTGGGCTGGTCACTTGACTCGCATGCCAGATCACAGGCTCCCTAAACGAATTTTTTACAGCGAACTGCGTTGTGGTAAACGCTCCCAAGGTGGCCAGAGGAAACGTTTTAAAGACACTCTGAAAATTTCACTGAATGCTTTTGGAATTCATCATGACACCTGGGAGGCTGCAGCCAGAGACCGAAATTCGTGGCGTGCATCATTGCGCAAAGGTGCAGTCATATGTGAGGCAACCAGGACTGCAAGAGCTGTGAAGAAAAGGCAGGACAGAAAAACCACTGCAGGAATTCCTCCTCCAGAGACGGCAAGCATTCTTTGTCCACATTGTCAAAGAACATTTCGAGCCAAAATAGGCCTTATCAGCCATCTTAGAACCCACGGCTCCACACCTTCAACCCCAATGGATGAAATGAATGGTCATCATCATTCTTGATGGACAAACAACAGTACAAGCTGAATATTTAACTCTGACATCAAACCAGTATTTATGAATGGATAACAAACATGGAGAGCGACTAAACAATCACTAATAAATTGCAAACATTATTTAATGGATGCCTGTGTGGAACAGGACTACAATGGCATAACATAGTCACAAATACAGATCCTATGAAGAGAACTGAATACATTCCAGCAAACCAAGAAGTGAAGGAATGACCGTGGTGCTAGATAGGACACACACTGAGGAAACCAGCTAACATTATAATTATAAAGCTCTTTAACTGGAACCCACAAGTTAAAAGACATAAAGGAAACCTCAAAACACATGCAGAACAAAATGAGAGAAGAGGTTAATATTATGGTGATGACATGAAGGGAGATGCAGAAGATGGCAACACATAGGAAGTATTGGCGTGAATTGGTTGAAGGCTCCATTGTGAGGTGAGAACAAGACGAAGAAGAAGATGAAAACGAAGATGAAGAAGAAGAAGAAGAAGAAGAAGAAGAAGAAGAAGAAGAAGAAGAAGAAGAAGAAGAAGAAGAAGAAGAAGAAGAAGAAGAAGAAGAAGAAGAAGAAGAAGGAGAAGAAAAAGAAGAAGAAGAAGAAGAAGAAGAAGAAGAAGAAGAAGAAGAAGAAGAAGAAGAAGAAGAAGAAGAAGAAGAAGAAGAAGAAGAAGAAGAAGAAGAAGAAGGAAGAAGAAGAAGAAGAAGAATAAGAAGAAGAAGAAGAAGAAGAAGAAGAAGAAGAAGATAGTTAGTTAGTTAGTTAGTTAGTTACTTAGTTAGTTAGTTAGTCTTCTTAAGCATCATAACACTGTACAAGAACAAGGGCGATCGGAGCGACTGCAACAACTATAGGGGTATCTCACTTCTGTGTATTGTTGGAAAAGTATTTGCCAGAATTGTTCTGCGCAGACTTCAAGTCCTAGGAGATCAAGTCTACCCCGAATCACAGTGTGGCTTTCGACAGAACCGGTCTACCACTGATATGATATTCTCATTGCGACAAATGCAAGAAAAATGCCGTGAACAGAATCAACCACTGTTTATTGCCTTCATCGACCTCACAAAGGCATTTGATTTGGTCAGTCGTGAGGGTCTGTTCAAGGCACTAAAGAAGATTGGCTGCCCACCAACTCTTCTGTCCATTGTGGAATCGTTCCACACAGGCATGAAGGGTATAATCAAGTTTGATGGTGCAACTTCTGAAGAATTTGAAATCAAGAGTGGAGTTAAGCAAGGTTGTGTACTAGCTCCCACCCTCTTTGGAATATACTTTTCACTTCTACTGAAATATGCATTTCATGATCAGGATGGTGGTATATACATTCACTCACGCTCAGATGGCGGCCTCTACAATGCTCAGAGATTGAAGGCTAAGACCAAAATTAGGAGGGTACTGATCAGAGAGTTGCTTTTTGCAGATGATGCTGTAGTTACGACCCACTCTGAGGAAGAATTGCAATGTCTACTATCTGCATTCTCCAATGCTTGTTCTGAATTTGGTTTAACAATTAGCAAAAAGAAGACACAGATTATGTCACAAGGTGCACATGGGGTCCCATCAATCTTTATTGACGACGCCGAACTAGAGATAGTAGACCATTTTACATATCTAGGATCAGTGGTAAATAGCAAATTATCCCTAGATCAGGAAATCAACATCCGGATTGGTAAGGCAGCAACAACAATGAACAGGTTAAGAAAAAGAGTCTGGGAGAACAGGAAGCTTACTGCCAAAACAAAAGTCCTTGCCTATCAAGCCTGTGTCCTTAGTACTCTTCTCTATGGCAGTGAAACCTGGACAACTTACTCACACCAAGAGAACAACTTAAATAGCTTTCATATGCGGTGTCTGCGAAGAATTCTTGGTATTAAGTGGCAAGACAAAATCACAAATACTGAAGTATTGGAAAGATCAGGTTGTGTGACAGTTTATTCCATGCTCAGTCTTCGTAGACTTAGATGGATAGGACATCTTAGGAGGATGGATGATGGTAGAATACCAAAGGATATCTTTTTTGGTGAATTACAGATGGGTAAGAGATCTCAGGGTCGGCCTCTACTACGATACAAAGATGTGTGTAAGCGGGACATGATTGATACAGGCATTGATAATGCACATTGGGAGCAAGTCGCCGCTGAACGTGTTGCATGGAGGGCAAATATCAGAAATGGAATAAAGACAAAGGAGAAAATTATTGCAGAAAAGTCACACACCAAGCGTTTGAGACGTAAGATGGTGCATGATGGTGGAAATGACCACGTGTTCACATGCACCCACTGTGAACGGACATTTACAGCGCAAATTGGCCTTATCAGTCACACTCGCTACCGCCATAGTTAAAAGTTATTATGCCTTTTTAAAGCACAAACTATCGTCTGTCAAGACGGCAAGGTGCCAATGGGATAGTTAGTTAGTTAGTTAGTTAGTTAGTTAGTTAGTTAGTTAGTCGAGGTTCCAACTTCACGGCAACGGGTCGTCCCTATTATACTTCATTCCCGTGCCAGCGAATTTCACACAAAATGCTCCCCACTGTCCAATGTGAAAAGTGGAATAGACAGGAGTCTCGGCAATCCAACAGCCCGCGCAGGTACACTGTGCATAGTGCCGCCGTCAATATGCCAACACAACATTTAGCCACGAATACCACAGTTCATCGTCGATGGACTCGGCAGTCACGAGAAAGACCTCACTGACCTGGGATTTCTCACATGGCTCTGTCTCTTACCGCAGGGCGACCCACCGAAAGTGTCGCACAAAGAACGAACTCCGCAGCTTCAGCACCGACTCCCGGAAGTCTCCCGGAAAATGCACTCGTGAACCGAAAAGGCAAAACAGTCAATTCACCAACCGCTGGTATCCATTGTTCCGAACATGCAGTTCACTGTACAGGACAGATGTAAAACTTTAGTAAAAGCATTCCACGCGAATTTCACAGCTCACGGTGTCGGCCACGCACTCACTCAGTAGCAGGGCGACGGAACCATGTACTACCAATCCAACATGAGGAAAATGCGATTGCAAACCGTAGGCAAAAGCATAAACACGCCACTGGCACTAACGTTTCAATGCCTAACCGCCATGCTGGCGACCGGAAAAAGAAGAAGAAGAAGAAGAAGAAGAAGAAGAAGAAGAAGAAGAAGAAGAAGAAGAAGAAGAAGAAGAAGAAGAAGAAGAAGAAGAAGAAGAAGAAGAAGAAGAAGAAGAAGAAGAAGAAGAAGAAGAAGAAGAAGAAGAAGAAGAAGAAGAAGAAAACTATATCAGTTTTCTATCTGGGAATAAATCACTACACAGGTTAAAATTTCTACCTCTTTCTTATCACCAGAAAAAAACATCTCCATGCTCCACTTGTTGTCTGCGACCAAGATCATGTCTGCCTCTCCAGGCAGTAACTCCAAATATACACCAGGTAACATATCATTTCAGCAAGCATCGTGTGACCCAAGTCTTAGTTAAATAACATATTTTACAGGTCAATAAATGTAACACCATGCAGAATAGGTCAACACTTACAGTTTTCCACAGTTCTATGTTGTGCAGACTTCTGACTGCTATTTCCTTTGTCTGTCTGTGCCCAAACAGTAACTGTGTAATTCCAGTATGCCAGGACATCATACTTCACATAGGTGGTGCTACTGTAACCTGGTTATGTTAAATATTGCATGTTTAAGGACCCTATTAATACACAATACGAAGATTGACTGGAGTGCTTCTACCAAAGGTTTAATTTTATCAGCATATTACTGAAACTATCATCTCACAGGAACATTTTCTCACAAACAGTGTTGACAATTAATTAAACTAACTAGAAGAATTGTTCTCATCATCATCAAGTGCCATGCTGGCTGGCGTAGACGTTCATGACTCTCAATAGATCTCGGTCTTCGGTTTTCTGGTTCAGCTCCGCTGTTGATATTCCTCCATGCCACACTCGCAATCCATCCTGCATCATTTCTCTTGGTCTGCCTCTGCCTCTTTTCCCCTCGATCTTTCCAGTTGTCACGATGTTCTCAAATGCCCCTCTTCTCATCACATGACCGAAGAAAGCTGTTTGTCTCTTTCTTATTGTTATATATAATGTTGTTGTTTCATTAGTCTCTTTCAGGCATTCGTTGTTAGTTATGTTGGCTGTCCAAGGAATTCGCAAAATTTGTCTCAGGAACCACAACTCTGTTGCTTCCAAATTCTTCCTAATTTGTTCAGAATGGTTCTAGATGAGCTAAATGAAAGAATGGTACTGTATACGACCTATACTGTATGAGCACGTGAAACAAGATTTATAAAGAAAATGCAAAGAGTGGTACAGACAAACAGAAAAATGAATGAGGCAGTTCTTCAAGAACAGTATGAAAACATTATACTGAATAGATAAATTATAGTATGTCCCACAAAGAATGCCTTCATTCACGATCAATTATTTTGAAAACTGTCTATAGCATCGTTATGAAATTTTTCCAGCCGTCTTATACTTACCCCCACCCAAGGAATATGTCTTTGATAGGTCCAAAGGCAACTTAAATCATTGCAAGCGGCAACATTTCTTTGATGTTTTGGGGGAAATGTAGTGAATTCATGCTAACAAACTAGTCTTCAGCAAACCACGTTATTTCTGGTAAGGACACAAGTACAAGGCGTAGCCAGATTTGTATGGGAGTGGGTGCAATAAAAAAGTAGCTTAAAGTAGCATTGCACCGGTTTTTTTTTTATCCCATATGGCTCAGTCTCTTTCTGCAGGGCGGAAATCGTGGCACAAAGCACGAACTCCATATCTCCAGCGACAACCCTCTGGAGTCTCCGAAAAAATGCACTCGTGAAATGAAGGAATCGAACATACAACCTCGGAGCCCGAGTCAGACGGCTTGACCACTTCACCACGGAGACTCCCGAGAGAGGTGCAATGTGTAATATTAGTAAAGACAGAGAATGTACAGAGGTATGGGGTAAATAATGTGTAAATTGACAGGAAAGTAGAAGGAATATATTTCTTACCTTATTTTTCATTTCCTTCTTGTTTCTTCAGCTGCTGGTTAACAATTGTACACAAGTATTCATGTTACTAGGATGCATTTAGCTTTTTATATTGAGTTCGTGAAAGCTTCCAAATAGCTGTGCGTTAATGTGCGTATGGAGTGACCAGAATTTAGTCATCATGTTTCCATGTTTAAGGATCTGTTCAGCTGTCTGTGTAGTTTGTTCACACGTACACATGGGTGACAGACCCGCTTTGAGTCTTCGTGAAAGACTGTCTACTTTGCTGTTTACCGTTCAGAGACGGAACATGATTACCTGTTTTGCACTATGAAAATAGTTGTCAGTGTCTCTGTAGTGGGCTTTCTTCTTAACGACCAAGATGTTGGTCCTCTTTTCATTGAAATTTATAGATTGATTCGTATGCACGTGTGTTGTCCCCTAATTTGACAACGTGTTTGCTCTCACGTTTCTTGTTATGCCACAATATGTCAGTTTCCACCGCAATATTACTCTTCTGTTTGTATTCAATGCGTTTAGTGTGTGTATGTGTGTGTGTGTTTTTTTTTAAAATACAGTTATTTGTCACCGCTGATGGCTTGCGGAATTGAAAATTCATCACTGTGGAATACAAACTGTTGCCATTGACATTATGCTGATGCTGTAATGTTTAGGGCCTGCAATTCGTCTGAATAGTTGGAGCAAAATATCCCAGTAAGTGTGTACGCAGATTAAGGTCTGCGATCTGCTCAGAACTTAATCTGTATTGGACGATTCCAGTAGGTTGATGATTGCTCTCGGTTGCATAAAATTCAATCCATCCTTTCTCCAATAGTCCTCTTCCTCTTTCAACACATGGTCCTCACATTTTTTCCAATAACTTTTATCAATATTTAATAGCGCGTACTGGGTTAGTATCTTGACGTCAGACAATTTGAATGTAGTATTGACAGCTGCCACTTGTCCTTTAATTTTAGCCCACACAAGTTCTATAGGGTTTAAATGAGAATGATGCGGCGGAAGTCTCAAGCACCTATGGCCATGCTCTTCTATCAACTTGTCGATTTGAAATTTCTTGCTTTTTTGAGCCTGTTTTACAAGGGACAACAACTGTAACTTGAAATATGTTTCTGGAAATGGTATATTTTCTCTTCGGAGCCATATCTTTATTGCTTCCTTTGTGCCCGATGCCGTAGGTATTTTGTCTTCTTGGGCAACAACATTGTGATATGATGCATTGTCCATGATTAGACAAGACAGTCTATCAAGGGATGGAAGTACTGTATTCTCGAGCCAATCCCTAAATACATTACCATTGATCTCATTATGATAATCCCTATTGTCTGTATGCTTTGATACGAACACGAGCCCAGCATTCTGTAGTAAGCCATTATGAGTACTACCAGCATAGGCTATGACCAAACGCTGTCCTTTACTACTGGGCACATAACGCTGTATCTTTACATCCATTGATTGCCATTCCTTTTCACTTGTGTGGTGCGCATTGATCCACGTCTCATACACATACACTATGTCATAATTTTCTTTGCGCATTTCCCTTATTCACGTGGGTATCTGCTTCTCAAGGCTCCTAAATGCGGTTGCTCGCAAAGAATATTTCTACCGCCCTTGTACTTTCAAAAAGTTAACATAATGTCCTTATAATTTTCCACAAAGTTGTTTTGGATAGCTCTCTGTTATTGTTCTTTCTCAACCAAACCGTAAGTTTTCTTACAGTCACTGTTTCTTTGGCATCCAGCATTTTTATAATGGTCGATAATTCTGGATATAAAATCCAAAATTTTTATAATTTTAGGAGTCTCCGTGGCGAAGTCGTCAAGCCGTTTGACTCGGGCTCTAAAGATCGTGGGTTCGATTCCGGGCCGCATCCTTCGGTTCACGAGTTAAATTTTTCGGAGACTTCTGTAGGTCGTCGCTAGAGCTGTGGAGTTCGTGCTTTGTGCGATGCTTTCCGCGCTGCGGAAAGAGACCGAGCCATATGGGATAGAACCCGGTGCAATGAAATCGACCCTGTCGACTTTTAAAAGCATTTTTATAATAGCTCGCCTTATGACATCTTTGTCAAATCTGTCTACAATAATCTTTCTACCTACCGTTTTGTTATCGCGTGGTGGTTTAATTTCAGATTCTTGCACCCATTGACTCAAACCCAATGCATGCACTGTTCTTTTTTCGGAATTTGTAATAGTATGTTTCCTGCGATCAGCTTCTTGACAAAAATATGTGTACAACTTCATAGCGATTCTTGAATTGTACAATTTCGCATACAATCCCATTGAAAAATATTCACACATTTCAATGTTAGCGATAAGTGGAAAGATTTAAAAAAAAAAAAAAAAAAAATATGTTAATCAGGTTTCATGAAATAACCCACATTTTGAGACATCTCTGAACAGTCCTTGTTTGAACAACGCGGGTAGTTGGCATAAGGCCAATTCCTTCAAAACATGTGCAATATTCAACATTGAGCGCTAATTGTCTGGCTACGCTGTAATACATTTAAAATTATGAATTTCATCTCAGACCCGTAAATTATATACCGCATATAAACAAACTTTCAAATCTGCTGTAAAATCTCCAGAACAATAATTTTTTTGTTGAGTGGACATAATGATAAAGTTATATACTAAATCTCACCATTTTCCCTCAGTTGGTTACTGAGATATGGATGTTTATATTGCGGCAAACAAATGTGGACATACTATAGTTGGGGATGGCCAACATTTTTGGATATAATATAAGGAGTAGAAAGCTTGCTTTGTTGACAACTGGCAAACTTTATGGGAACAGATACAGAGATAAATACCTGGATGGTCTAGACACAGGGCATAATCGGGACAAGAATACAGAGCTGGTCTAAAACTATGGTGATAATGTGTGATGGTAAACTACAGACCCGATCTGAAACTATGGTGATAATGTGTGATTGTGAACTACACACATTATCTGAAACTATGGTGATAATGTGCGATGGTAAACTACAGACCAGATCTTAAACTATGGTGATAATGTGCGCTGGTGAACTACAAACCTGATCTTAAAGTATGGTGATAATGTGTGATGGTAAACTACAGACCCGATCTGAAACTATGGTGATAATGTGGGATGGTGAACTACAGACCCGATCTGAAACTATGGTGTTAATGTGAGATGGTGAACTATGATTGCACAATTATTGGCATGCCACGTGATGTCTATGATAATAAGTGATGATGTAGGATTATAATAACTTCACAACAGGATATATTTCACTACTACAACATATACTATACATGGAACATCTCTGACAATTAAGCATGACAGGATTACATGAACAGATCATTTATACGAGAATTGATTTATTTAGAACTAAAATAAAATCACATGTTCGAACAAAATAACGAACAAATCCATGCATTCATACACACTAGTGCTTATTTGGTATGGTTTGGTTTGTAAAATATAACTCTCATAGCAGATGAATATCTCCATGTGTGATAATCATGTCCCGTCCTATTGATCAACACAAGTAGTGATGTCTTTTGCTGAATTTGATTTTGTTAAAACTCATCCAAAACGTAGACATGCAAGTGATCCATGTGATCATACAGGGTACACCCTCACCACTATACAACACATGCTTGGTCTTCAATCTATCTCGGTCAAGTCAGAGAATATATAAGTGTAACCAAGGATAAGAACCTATACACGTGTCACCGGGGGCCGTAAAGGAAGCAAATAATAATGACGATGTTAACTACCATGTATGTCATAACAGGTGACCAAGGAGGGTTGGCATGGGACTGACAACCTCATAACATAAAACACTTTAGTTTGCTAAATCCAACCAACTGTGAAAGAGTCTAAAGTTATAGAAATGATAAGCATGATGAAAGAAGGCTCTTCTAGACCAAATGAATGCATGAATATAGAATTAAAGACAGTGGTGAATAATAATGGGAGGACTTTGAGCAGGTGCAGAAGATAGCATAATACAGATTAACTGAGGGGAATACAGGACAGAAGAATGAATGTTCTTTTGTTCGCCTGAAATATGTTTATAACTGCAATGTTGTCTCTTGTATGAATCCAACAGTCTTTTTTAGATCATTCAGCGGTCCATAGAGTTTATCTTCCACTGTTGTCTCTCTAGGCCAGAAGGTTCGCCTGGATATGTTGTAGTTTGGGCAGTCCTGGAGTATGTGCTCTGCTGTCTGCGACGCCAAACCACATGTGCACTTGGCTGAATCACACATTTTGAATTTTGTATACATGTGATTGCGTAATCTATTGTGTCCTTTTCTGAAGAGCAGAAGAATTACCTGTTCTGGTCTGTCCATAACGTGGTAGTCGTCTTGAGTAGACTTTGGCGGCCTTCTGACTGATTTGATCATTCTTTTCTTTTGGTGGTATATAATGGGCACATCAGGTTGTTCTTCTTTTGCTCCTTCCTTAGACAATCGATCAGCTCTGTCGTTTCCGGGGACTCCACTGTGGGATGGTATCCACTGTATGGTGACCTTATGCTGACTGCTAAGTTCAGAAAGTAGTGTCCTTAGTACTTGCAATTTCTCAGACTGGAACGTATCGAGTACTGATTTTGCATCTGTCAATATCACCACAGGATGTGTACCATGGCTGGTATTTTGAAATTTCTCTGTTGCTATCTAGATTGCCTCAATTTCAGCAACATAGTTATGGTAGTACTTTCCTGTTGGAACTCTGGCCGTGTCCCTAGTATTATTTGGGTATTCTATGTACACTCCCGCTCCTCCATTTCGAACAGCATTTTGTGCTGACCCATCTGTGTAGACGCGGATCTAGAGATCCGGTGGGTACTCGTCATCAAGAAAGCTGAAAGTGGCTGTTCTGCGCTGTACACTGTTATGTTCTTCCTTGTCAAATATTCCTCTTTCTGGATATGTAGAGATAGTCTATGTTTATCTTTGCATAGGGTTCGCTCTGGAACAGTTGTCAGGGGGATACCCACTGTGGCAGATCGGTGGTTTCTCGGCAGAGTCGTTTGGCCTGGTGGATAA
Source organism: Cepaea hortensis (assembly GCA_963921405.1). Taxonomy (NCBI): domain Eukaryota; kingdom Metazoa; phylum Mollusca; class Gastropoda; order Stylommatophora; family Helicidae; genus Cepaea; species Cepaea hortensis. Next base: position 106,339,393 of record OY992886.1, read on the forward strand.
AACTGCTTCTTTGTAACCACCCCATAGCTAAGTTTTCAAATCGGTTCTTCATAGGGTGGCCTGGCAAGCTGAGGAATTTTTCTGCTTGTATTAGTGTTTTTGTATCTCTGCGGTCTCTCAGTGCTTGCGTCCTTCCCATTTTCTCCATTGCTACTATAGGGGTTGATCTCATACCTCCTGTGATAACTCTAAAAGCGTGATTTTGCACTTTGTCCAGCTCTTGTAATGTAGTTTTTGATGCTGAACACCACGCAGGTGACCCGTATTCCAGGCGTGGTCGTATGCTCTGAAGATAAACTTTGCTAAGTATTTTCCCACTGGCTCCCCATGTGGTTCCTCTTAGCTTTCTCAGCACTCTAGAAGCCCAGAAACAGGTAACCACTAAGGTAGAAACAGAAACAGAAAGATGATTGATAAAACCCATCTTTTTAATCACAAAACTGGATGGGTATTGACCAAAGACAGGAGCGACATGGATGGCAAATGCAGTCTATAACATGAAAATTGACAACCCTGGGGAGTATAATTCATGGGGATAAATGGGTTTATAGTGGATTGAATATTGGACATTGCCATAACATGTTGATTACTTTAGGCAGAGATTGCAAAGAATGGTGTGGAGGGCAAGCAGAGGCAGAAATTCAGCAACTATTAGTGGATCCTGTCAGTTATTACGAAGTAATTACTTAAACATGATGTGTGAATACTATGTAGAAAACACTCATCCTCGGTTTTTAGCCACAGTACCAGCTGGAAATGTAGAAGAACAGAGTTTAGTTCATGGGGTCGCAACAGCGAGCATGAGGATAGAGTTAGAGACAGTAACTGCTACGTTCTGATGACTCACACCAATTATGTCAAAGTTGCTAAACTTTCTGACTAACAGTCAATGATTTAGTAGGTCAAAACAGATGGGTATATATATATATATATATATATATATATATATATATATATATATATATATATATATATATATATATATATATATATATATGGTGAGGAAGCTTGGACATTGAACAAGTAATTGTAAAGCCAAATAGAGGCCCTGGAGATGTGGATATACAGAAGAATATGTCGTATTTCATGGAAACAAAAACAATCAAATACAAAGGTTCTAGAAAAACTGGGAAATAAAAAGAGAGTTGATGAAATAAATAAAAAATAGGGAAGTAAAATATTTCGGCCATGTTAAACATACTGAAGGGCAAGGTTGAAGGCAAGCGAACAAGAGATAGACAACGATACAAGTGGGAAGATAACATCAAGAGATGGACGAACATGAATCTGACAGAATGTACGAGTACGAATGTGCAGTCAGTGCGAGAGACAATATTGGAGATCCATTGCAACCAACCTTCATTGAGGAGACGGCACCTGATTGATTGATTGATTGTGTCTGTGTACTGATGTTTTGTTAAATGCTGTATTGTTGCATAGAAGTAATTCCTTGATCACTTGCACCGTAGAAAACTTATCTATTTAATCACTATCAACTAAAAGCACTCTAGAAGCCAGAAACATAAATATTTTTGTCTTAAACATGTGGGAAAAACGCTACATGAAAAGCTGGATTTACAGGTGACCACAAAGATAGAAAAAAAAGTTGGCTTGAGCACAACATGACACACCTGTAACTGTTAGTGGACTGATGCTCTGATTATGATCTGTGGCGTCTAGTCCTGTAGCTTCCTGAACAAGAATGTAATAATCAGTGGGTCCCGTCTGGATACCTGAAGTCCATGAAATGTTCAGGTTAATCTTCAGGGTGTTGTCATCTCTCACAGAATATACTGTCAGACCTAAGATATCATGTGGGGCTGTTGAAAGAAAACACATTGAGTTAAAACCATCATCACCTGACATTAGAAAGCATTGTGTTAGCAGAGCCAGGCACACCAGTTTATAAATTTAAAAAAGCCAACGGGGACAACTGTCATGATTTCGCAATAAGAGTCTGGAGTCTAGCGACATTTGAGGAGTTACAACTTGTGGTGTATATGATGAAATATCACAATATGCAGAGTCAAAGTGAATAGGAACAATCATAAACAGGGGAGAGGAGCGGCTGGCCGAATGGCTAGAAGGCCGGATTCTCCTTCCGGAGACCCGGGTTCGAATCCACAGTAAGGTGGGATTTTTTTCTATCGGGGGCAAAAAGAAAATCCTAACCTGCACAGTTAGCGACGACTGCACTAGCCAGGCGGCTTTACTTCCTCAGGCTCAAAGATCCCCTACCATACACCGCAAGGTACTATATTGGCAGTAAATGACAGTTTAAATAACATAAACAGGGAAATTGTCATATATCTTGAAATAGCCAAATGAGCAGATGCAAGATGCCTTGTTGAGAGTAAAACAAGAATTGCTATAGCAAAAGTAGACTTTAACAAGACGAAGAACATTCTTCTTCTTCTTCTTCTTCTTCTTCTTCTTCTTCTTCTTCTTCTTCTTCTTCTTCTTCTTCTTCTTCTTCTTCTTCTTCTTCTTCTTCTTCTTCTTCTTCTTCATCTTCTTCTTCTTCTTCTTCTTCTTCTTCTTCTTCTTCTTCTTCTTCTTCTTCTTCTTCTTCTTCTTCTTTAGCGTTCCGAGCCATTGAGGTTCTTTGCTGCAGATACAATCCGTTTCCATTCGTCTCTCTGGTTGACCTTCTCTTGCCAGTCGTTGATTCCAAGTGCTTGTAGGTCTGTATATATATTATCTCTCCACCGTCTTCTTGGTTTACCTCGGGGTCTACGGTCATTTATTTCCTGAGTGTAAGCGAGTTTTGTTTCCCTATTATCTTCCATTCTTTCTATATGCCCCAGCCATTGTAGTCTAATAGCCTTCATGATACCAGTGATTAGCGGGGACTTAAACAGATCATAAATGTCTTTGTTACTTCTTCTTTTCCACTCTCCACTTTGTGTATCCCTAATGGGTCCAAAGATGCGTCTTAAAACTTTGTTCTCAAAGGTTTGTAGCAAGGCTTCATCTCCTTTCGTTGTACTCCAGATTTCAGAGCCATACAGCACAACTGGTCTGATCAGTGTTTTGTATATTGTGATCTTGGTGTTACGAGATAGCCCCTTTGATTTTAGTAGATGTTGTAGTGCATAGTATATCTTATTTCCAGAACTGATTCTAGTTTGTATTTCTTCCCTTATGATGTTGGAGCAGTTGAAGATTGTACCTAGGTATTTGTATGTTTCCGTTCTTTTAATGGTCATATTATCTATTTGTATGTGGCCAGAGTTTTTAGCCATTCCTTCTCTTGAAATTACCATATATTCTGTCTTATCTTGGTTGATAACAAGCCCCATCTGTTGGGCTTTTTCCTTTAAATGAGTCAATATTTCCAATGTCTTTTGTTCATTTGCCCCTATAATATCTATATCATCTGCATAATCAAGCAGCTTGGATGTTCCTCCAGTATCACATTCCTCCTTTACCCTCCTTACAACTTTCTCTAGAGCCAGATTGAAGAGTGGCGGCGATAGTGCATCACCCTGTTTCAAGCCAGATGTTATTTGGAAAGGGTCTGATTTCCTGCCTTTATATGTTACTATATTACAAGTATCTTCCATGCATAGTCTGTTCATGTTGATTAACTTCCTTGATATTCTAAATTTCCGCGTAGCATTCCATAGACTATTCCTATGGACACTATCATAAGCCTTTTTAAAATCCACAAAAATGTTATGGAGATCTCTTTTATATTACCAATTTTTCTCGGCTATTTGTCGTCAGATAAATATCTGATCTATTGTTGATCTGTTTTGTCTAAATCACCTAATATGTCTTCTGAATATGGTTTTAGTATATTTAGTAATACTCCCGATAGAATCTTATAGCTTATGGACAGTAATGATATTCCTCTATAATTTTCACACTGGAACTTGTCTCCTTTCTTAAAGATAGGTATCAATAATGACTCTTTCCAGTCATGGGATAATTCTTCAGTCGTCCAGATTTTTATTATTAGTTCGTATAACTTTAGATGTAATGCATGGCCACCCGCCTTTATAAATTCAGCAGCAATTTCATCAGTCCCAGTTGCCTTATTGTTTTTAAGTCGTGTGATTACATATAGGATTTCTTCAAATGCAGGTTCTTCAATTTGTGGTTCACACGTTAGAACCTCTTCCTGTGGGAAAGTGTTACTTGGAGTTTCACAATTTAGTAATTCAACAAAGTATTCTTTCCATGTGTTGCACATTTCCTCATTGGTATTTATCATATTCCCATTTTTGTCTTTCAAACCATATGTGTTGTGTTGGTGCCCTCGTTTCATTGACTTCAGTTCTTTAAAAAACTTTCTGGATTCGTTTTTCTGGTGATTAGTTTCCATATCTTTGATTATATTACTCATATATTCTCGCTTCTGCTGTCGAACTATTTTTGTAGCCTCTTTAATTCAATTCTATATTGCTCTTCATTTTGGGTGTTGTTGATGTCATTTAGCCATAGCTGTCTGGCATTCTTTTTCCTAATGACCGCTTCTTCACATTTTTGATTGAACCGTCTGTTCTTTCTATGCGTGGTTAACACACCGAGACATTCTTCTGCGGTAGATTGAATTGTATTCTTGATGTTCAACCAAGTTTGGTCAACGCTTTCCTCCAACGGGTTTTGTAGAATTTCAAGTTTACATATTATTTCATCTGCAAATTTCTCTTTGACTGTAATTTCTTGTAGTTTTTCTCTGTTATATGTTGGGTGTAACCTTTGTAGTTTTGCATAGAAAGCTCTCTTAAGTTTTATTTTAAATTTTACCCCAACGAGGAAGTGGTCGCTGTGGCACTCAGTTCCTCTATAGCTTCTAACTTGTTGTATGTTTGATGCATTTCTGTTGTTAATTAAAATGTGATCTATTTGATTATAGGTTCTCTTGTCACATGACTTCCAAGTTTGTTTATGTATATCCTTTCTTTGCAGTCTGGTACTGCTGATCTGCACTCCTTTGGCTTCTGCTAGGTTGATGACTCTCCATCCATTATCATTTGAAGTTGTATGTAGGCTTTCCATACCGGCAACTTTTTTATGAGTTTGCTCTCTATCTATTTTTGCGTTGAAGTCTCCCAGCACAATTAGGATGTCCTGTTTGGGTTTTTTTTATATGACATCTTCCAGATCCTTATAAAAGTCTTCTTTAATATCATCTTCTTTCTCTTCAGTAGGTGCATGTACATTAATCATCGTTATATTTTTCCATTTACCTTTTATTCGTAATTTACTAATCCTATCATTTACAGCTTTAAAGTTTAGAACGTTCCCCCATAACTCTTTTTTGATGACAAATCCTGTTCCTAATTCATGTTTATTTTGGGAGTTTCCTCCATATATTATAATCATTCGATTTTGCTCTAAAGTACCCTCTCCTGGCCACCTTATTTCTTGAATTGCTGTTATATCCATTTGATATTCAACCAGCTCCCGGGTTAGTTCTTCGGCCGCTCCAGCTCGATATAGTGTCCGTACATTCCTTGTTCCAAATCTCAAAAGTCCTTTAACGTTCCAAGGTCGTTGTCCAGATAAGTCAGTCCGAATTCGAGGCTCATGTATATGTTTCAGAACAAAATGGTTTTTACAAAGGTGGGGATCTTAACCCCACGCTTCAACCCCCAACCTGGAGGACCAGGGTGTTTCTCTTTGTCTGTTCTCTACCCTTTGACCTGTCCTACTTGGGAGGCCCTGCTGGTAGCTACGCTACCGCAGGCATAGCTCTCGGGGTCATTGAGAAACTCAATCTCCCCCACCACGACAAGGTGGAAACACCATCGGGGGATGTCACCTACAGTGAGACAAAGACAACTCAAGTGTTATATAGAGCCTACACAGTTGTAAGGATGTGAGACACGGACAATAAGCAGGCACATGTAGATATATCTGATGGCAGCAGCAATGCGGTTTCAGAGGAAAATGAAAAGAATATAATGTGATGTTAAATGTTTTGCATATCCTTTACAGGACACCGCTGTCAACACCATCATCTTTCAGCTGTATGTTGATCTCTTGGCAAGATTACGCTCAGTAGTTTGCAATTGCTTTCTGAGCGGCCGGCTCACATACCCCGTAAGTTACCGATGCGATTTGAACCACTGCTGATTCTCACCGTCATCACGTTACCTACGAGAATATACGAGATTACTGAGAAAAGTCATAAACTCTAAGCCACGAAGCCGGCATAATGTGATGAAGGAAAGGCAAATAATACAGTTATCCGCCAAGAAGCACACACACACACACACACACACAAAATGATTTGAGAAATTAGATGCAAATTGTTAAGATATTTTGGGCATACTATGAGGACAAAAGCAAGAGGAAAATAGATGTAGATGCCTAGATAATTTTGGAAACGGGTATAATCTGAACACGAATGTAGACCTCATGCATGCATGCGTGTCCACAACAGTGTCCACAACAGAAGCCATCGTGTGATATAGTGAACCACCGTCACCCACGTTTATCGGCAAAGCACACACTGAAGAGAATGATTCAAATCACTTTTCGCAATGTAGTCAAACATAATGAATATTTATACCAGTTAGAAGTTACTGATGACAGAAACTAAGAACTTCCGCACATTTCCTAAACATTATGTATACTTAAAAACTTGATTAACATTTTGCATGATCATAACAATTCTGTAATACATAAAGGATTATTAAAAGTTGGTTACATAACTGACGATACCTGATGTACTTGTTTGAAATGTCAAGGTCGTCGGTTCTCCAAGTCCTCTTACATTCACAGCTCGCACCTTGACTGTATAATTACGATACGGTCCCAGGTTCGGAAGCTGCAAGTTATAATCATTGCCACTGCCTGTGACATTAGCATCCATCAAGGTGCAACTGGGAAGACTTGTATCATTTATATGAGGTGCCTGAGAGACAAAAATGTAAAACACGTAGTGGATTGAATTAATGTTTCTCATTCTTGTTTCCTTTGAGAACAAAGTTTTAAGACGCATCTTTGGACCCATTAGGGATACACAAAGTGGAGAGTGGAAAAGAAGAAGTAACAAAGACATTTATGATCTGTTTAAGTCCCCGCTAATCACTGGTATCATGAAGGCTAATAGACTAAAATGGCTGGGGCATATAGAAAGAGTGGAAGATAATAGGGAAACAAAACTCGCTTACACTCAGGAAATAAATGACCGTAGACCCCGAGGTAGACCAAGAAGACGGTAGAGAGATTATATATATACAGACCTACAAGCACTTGGAATCAACGACTGGCAAGAGAAGGTCAACCAGAGAGACGAATGGAGACGGATTGTATCTGCAGCAAAGAACCTCAATGGCTCGGAATGCTGAAGAAGATGAAGATTCTTGTTTCCTAAATAGGACAAGACTGCCAATGTGGGTAACCCAAGAAACAGAACACTGGAATCACTACAAATTATTTTACCTTTCACAGCTTATAAGCTGCTGCAACAAAGAACAATTTAAATGTTGCAACTTAATTTATTTGAAGAGGATTTGGGGAACATTTCATCAGTCCTATCTTTCTGATCAGGCAAACTAATGTAATGTGCTGACAGACCGTAAAAGGGTTTTAAAATATTTTAGTTGCATATCCTTTACATGACGTAGCAGTCAACTCCGCATTTTTTGGCTGTTTGCGTTCAGTAGTTTGCCATTGCTTTCTGAATGACCGGCACTTGTACCATTTTCATAAAACAAACAAGCGCAAAGCGGTCTGCTGCCAAATCGCTCGCAGCTGTGCTTCGAACTGTGTCCACTGAGCGAACCGACCAGAACACGGGGAGTCCTTTTTGAAAATTCAACACAAGTAGACGTGTATATTTGAGAATAAATACTATGTTTGGAATTCATCTGTTTACAGCGATATGTGTAGAAGTCATCTGTTTGCAGCACTATGTATAAGTCATCTGTTTGAACATCATGATCTATGATACAGTGCATGATCAGCAAGAATTTATCTTAAATATGTAAGCAGACGGCATCATGTTTTGGTGGATCTTAAATCTGCAGATTGCAGGGTATATGAGTACTTAAATAATTATGTAAATAACAGTCAATGCCATTGTTATATCTTTCACGTTAACATGTTGGTTTGGTATTGAGTAAGAGGAATGCAATGAACGATAATCACCACTCATCACCTGTTCAGCGATGTATTAATGTACCTGTGCATCGTTTGAGATCGAGTGCAGTGCAAGAGATCCAGTATTAACAATCACCAGATTATCATACATTAACGTATGATTTCTGTTTACAGAGACATAGGATACGTCTGTTCAGAAACAAGAGCACCATTTGAGCTTTGATTTATCAATCCTGCAAGACGGAAGACGGATCGGACACTGGGGCATTGAAGGAGCAATGCCACATATGGGGCTCTGTCATAAACAGGATGAGTGACCGCACAATGCTAATGACTATAGGTTCCCAGATTCTATGATTGGTGTGACGGGACGCCGTCGGTCAGCATCCGAATGACACAAGTTCAAAAGGAATTAAAGAGCCCACAATATTTTCTATCATTCTCTAAAAGCATAAACGTCCACCAGAAAATGATAGAAATGCAAGAGGATTGAAAACAAGAGAAAAATACATTTTGACCACGCACGCCCCATCATTTCTGTAATGTTAGGTCTGAGAAAGCTTTGATGTACAGATCAAACGTAAAACCCAGACATCACGGCACCAGTCGGCGGGCGCTATCAAAGGTTGAAAACTCATTGTTTTCAGTACAAGGGAAGAAAACTCATTGTTTTCAGTACAAGGGAAGAGAAAGACGGAAAAGTGTGAAATCTGGGCTGGGGATAACGTTGATACATGGTGGTGCTACTCAGGGGGAAAATCCGTGTGATCCAAAGACGGCAATTTAATGCAGGCCTAACACCTATCTAAAAGTCCAGACTTTGTGGAGCCGGGACGTCTGTAGTGGCATCCACACAGGAGCAATTAGGACCAGATGCCTAACACTTCACCGCAATACCGCGGCAAAGTAGGAACACATGGCTGACACAATTTTGCCAGCAACCCAGGAAGGCTGGTGTTAACGCAGATTGGAATGTAATGACGCAACTGCATCGCCGCCAAAGCATGTTTCATTGTTTCAGGAAATGTGGCGGGGCATCGGTCAATTTGATTGACAAATGGAACTACAGTCCATGTGGAAAATAGGTGGAGTTAATTAATATGGGGCATATTAATTAGCCAACGTGTAAACTAGCCAGGGATGAAGAGAATAAAACTACAAGCATGGCCAGCAAGACTTCAGATGCATTCACAATAGCGTACCAGGGAAGCCGGAATTTTAATTTCTGGTGAGAGATTACCCTCTCGTTTTGTTTCTTCGATACAACGTCGCATGACAGGATTTCCTAGCTATAACCCAGGTAATACCATTACTTTGATTAGTTTGTCTGCTAGTCTGAAGGATTGTGTAGTTTCTTGTTCTGCATATTCTCCTAAACTTTACACTGGTGGATTTTCTTTGTACTTAATGTTCCAGTTCTAGCTTTACGATTTCACTGAGAACTATCTTCTTTTTTCATTCACTACTTGGTGGTCTGATTTGTTGTATGTGATAATTTGGATAAATCCATTATCCAAGCTACATGAGCGTGTGGCTTAAGCATGTACAGGAAATACATTTAGATTCATCCTGTATGATGTTAAACATAGGGGAGACTGACTACATAGGAGAATTTCCTGAGAGCTACCAGTCTCTTGATAGCGTCCAATTAACATTGATTATTTGGACCAACACTTTGAGTGCCTACCAAGATTGTGGTGAAACCACTTGGTTTGAGGAATGGCACCAGTTCACCTTGTCTGCATGATGTCTGCATGAGGACAGAGATGACTTAGGACATTCAATATCCCAGACAGATTGCGACCAGTCCTTCCGACAAGACAGTATGAATGAATCAGAAAGGGAAAGAGTAAGTGATGTGAACTTATATGGGAAACACCCCATTACATAAATGTATGTGATAATGTATGTTTTGAGCTATAGATGTTCTAAATGGTTTTATGAATATATACATATATATTTATTTATTTAGAACTGATATATGTTTATGTAACATGCCATCATATATCATCATACCATCATATATTATGACTTGAATGCATGTTTATATGAATGTATAGACATATGTGTTTGAGATGTGTAGACGTAGATACTACCCATCTCCGTTCGTTTCATTCCAGATCTCTTAGGAGCAATGGAAGTCAACAACCCATATCAGGAAGTGACTTAGCCTTTTGAAGGGACCAATTTGGACTCCTTCAATCTGACAGTGAACTGCGTCTCACTGGGGGAAGCATGACCTATGTGACCTCTTAAGTTACGTATACCATATTACAATCATCATCATCATCATATGATCATCAATAGCAATAATAAACACAGTTGTTGTATTTTAAACTCAGTTGTTTGTATACATTCTAAATGTTGATAAATGTTTGTGTAGTTTAAATATGTACACACATTTGGAGAACATTTAGTGGGAGTTCACACATATTGTCCAGAAGTAGGAAGTTATGTCAGGGAGGGACCTTGCCTATGCAGTCATAAGTAACCAGATTACGTTACATAGCTTAACCCCTCCTTTCTCACTTCTGGTGATACCAAGTACAGCCAAATCTATATAGATATATTCTATCTTCAACGAGCCAATTCTTGGCTGTTTTCTTGAGTATCAGGTACAGTGTCTTAAATCAGCATAACAGACATTTGTTCCACGTTTTCTCTCTGGGATCTGGAGTGGTAATTAGTCCCTTCTGACAGAGTTAGGGGATCTCAAACTACATCCAGAACTAACCACCAGTAGAAGAAAATGATTTTGGCTGAGTGGTTGCCCATCTGGGATCTAACCCCAGCCAGTTGGTGACATATTGGTCTGCTCGTCCGCGACAGAATCCGGGAGTACACCCTAGAAAACTTTGGTTCGCTTGCAAGGAACGAGCCTATTTCAAATCTGTTAGTCTGGTATTATTCTGGTCTTGCCCATGGATAGAACCTAGGTCATTCTCACTTACATTCTTAGCAGCATTAGTTAGTTATAATTTATTTCTAATGTAATAGCTTGCTTGATTGTAGGCAAGATTTTGATACAATATTGGCCTGCTCGTCCATGATAGTATCAGAGAATAAAGTCTAGGCTAATGATTTCCATAAACCATTCTTTCATTCTTCACTCATTACATTTGCTAAGTATTAACTTAGGAATTTGTTTCTAGGGAAGTCTGTAGAATTTAAATAACTTGTTAAAAAGTTAATAATGGATAATATCATATGAGTTAATTTACATCATTCACCACTGTAGAATTAATAATCACATTAATTAGTGATATTAATTAGTTTATTGATGATTTACTTGATGATTTTTTGATTACATGCTTTATCATTTGATTTAATCATGAATAATTTGATAATGCATAATTACTTCAGTGTATGACAGACTGCTTTGCATCAACTTTCTCATACAAATTCACTACTATCATTCTCATGGCAGTGTCGGTTCCTCTTGTCACTATCCTGCTCTAGTATAAATCTGACTAGCTCTGTGTAGGGTAATAATATAGTTACTTCCCTGAGTTTAAGCTGAGAAGAGATCATGGATGCACGCACAGATTTCTTAGAGTTCGCTAGAGGATGGGGCATAAGGCTCGGCTTAATAGGAGAGAAGCTATAACTATTTATTAGAGATGAAATGGATTGGTGGGACAAAGAAGATGAGCAGATGATGAAAAGACTTGCAGAATTAGAAGCAGATATGCGTCACGAAGCTGAAGAAGATGAGATTAGGAAGAAGAAAATTGAAATACTGAACGTGGAGGAATCTACCAGCTCGATTGAGGAAAAGCCAATCACTCAAGCCGAAACTCTGATAGAAAGCGGGGAAGCTGACCGTCACAAAGAAGAGGCATGCATTCCTTTGCAAATCCCCATGGCTCAGAAAAACAAAAACTTAGGCACAGAAAGGCAGATGCTTCCCACTTCAATTCCGAAAAAGAAACGGAATAGGAGGAAATGTACCAAGCGTACAGTAAACATTCACAAACGTGAAAAATGTTTACACCGCAATAAAAGCGGATTAGCTGGCTTGGCAACCCAGCAGCTTCCTAAGACTTCACAAAGGAGAAAAATCCAGGAGGAGGAGGAGGACCTGAGGAAAACTATTAAAGAGATCGAAGGCGAGACCTTACCCGACTCTTTTATTCCCATCAGTTCAGAGAAACTATGAGTGGAAATGAATTCAGCTGAGACTGGAATGGATGTAAAACAGGATTCCAGTGTTTCTTTCTGTGTGGCCAAACAAGATGAAACAATTATCAGTATGAATTACTTATCTCAGGTGGGAGATGGCATTGAAAATGACACCCCACTACATTCACTTCCATTGGATTTGGCACAAGAAAACCAGACCCGGGAGAGAATACCTCAACTGGACTTGGCACAAGAGAACCCAGCCATGGAGGAAAAACAAGACACGGAAAAGAATTCTTACGATGTCAGTATCTTGGAGTCTTTCGAAAAGGAAATACAAGATAAAGAAAGCATTCATGTAGATTATACTACGGAATCTGATTCAGGGACGATAAACATGTCTGCTCTCAACAAAGAAGAAAATACTTCTTTGGACAAGATGAAGGTAATACCTATCATCAACACAGCTGAAGCTAACAGGGGATCACAAATGATGGACTCTGTAGCGGAACAAACCAGGAGCGGTTGGTATACTCAACACTCGGGATCTTGTTTACTGTCATGGTCTTATATGTGTAAGGAAGAATGTAAGTGCCGGTATGTAAGCGAGAGTCAGTGTAAGCATAGCTGAGGTAAAGGGCAGTAAGAGACACCACGGCTTGGCTATCGGACGGGCAGGCAAGAAGCCCGTGAACAGAGCCACGCGATGTGGGAAGGTCAACGAGGAGAGAGTCAGTGTGTGTGAGGCAGCGAATAGAGACGGACGTGTGGAGATCTAGAGAACGCTAGAACGACAGAACGATAGTGGTTGTGACGGATAGATGGAGATGAACGTTGTGTAGTGATATTCGAGGAATGTACTAACTGTGATATGTGCGGGATGATGTGAAGTTGTGATTGTGAATGATCATGCGGGCGACAGTGTAAAGATCGCCATTGTGAGCTAGCGCGTGGCTGTTGGTGGTGAACGATTGTTTGAGCGTGAAGTGCGACCATGTTGTCAACTTGTAATATATTGTAATAAATGATTGTTCAGGAGATAGCTCCTGCCAGTTTCCGATTGCATTCATGTGTTATTAGTATATGTGTCGTAGATGTTGTAATATGCCTGTCCAAGTCCAGTGAGCTAAACGGAGCTAGTAGTTAGGACGCTGACATGTATAATGGTGTCAGAAGTGCACATGAACCACATTCCCATGTGAATTGCATAAAAGAACGCTACTTTTGAAAAGAAGAAGATCAATTCATAATTTTGTATAAATCGGAGACTTGTTAACAAAGTTAGAACGAAAATAACATAATTTTTTTCCACAGCAGGTTTCAAGTTTACAAAGCGACCGACGTAACCAGACCAGATCAGCGGTAACTAGCGCGAGAATCACGTTCCTGTACATCAAGCGTTCGAGTAGTCAGCAGATAAAGATAAGTTGATTAATTTTGATTGCTAATTACCCAAATCTGCATTCTTTGATGTTTTTTTGGTGTAAACATCATCATTGGTAGAGTTAAATATCAAGTAACAGAAAATGTCAAGTAGTGAAGACAGCTCAGATGGATCATATTCCTGGGGTACAAAACATTACAGGAATTTGCATGAGTGCTTCGAGAGTACACGGGCACAAGACAAAGCAAATTGTAATAGAAAACCTGAGTTAATACGTGATTGGCTACAGAAATTTGAAAAGAAAATGCAAGACTACAAAATCCAAAAATATTTGTGGTATGCATGGTACAACAAATACGTACCAATAAAAAGAGAAAAATTACACGAGATCATACCAGATATGTCAAGTATAGACTATGAATATTATAAAACAAACATATTAAAACACTATCTAACCTCTTTCGAGACTCTAAAAGTAGAAGTACAAAATTTGAAACCAGCCACAGACAAGTCATTCACCCAGTATATAAGTGAATTAGAAGAATCTTTCAGAAAACTAATATTAGTAATTAAACATTCAGACAACAATCAAGGAGTAATAAATTTCTTGCTAATAGAAAAACTAAAAGCAACACTACCAGCCGAATGCGGAAAATATTTAGAAGAACACAACACAGAACCTATCAAAAACTTACTAGAAAAATGCCGCGAATATTACAACCAAAGTATAAACCTGGTTAAAAACACTCAACAGAAAAGTACTGTGAAAGCAACGACATCTGCAGCCACAGATTGTCAAAACAAACCACAGAAAACAAAACCAGTACTGTGCATTGTAACACTCCACATACAGAAAATGGAATATGCGATAAGAATCCCACTTATCAAGAATATCTGAATACTATTATAGCACAAAAGCTGGGGAAGGTAAATCAAAGGAAATATAGAACAAAATGTCATTTTTGCCTGGCGTATGGCCACAGGCGTTTCGAATGTGAAGGAGTAAGAAGAATACAGAAAGCAAAAGCAAATGCAGCCATAAACATTACAACAGACAGTTCAGCAAAGAACGTAGAAAAAGTAAACATCGCAGAAACGAAAACAAGATCAAACACTGCAAAGTCAGAACAAACTGAGTTTTACCCATCAGACTTTGTACCATATTTCAATAATGTTGTTAACATCACTCAACCTCATTCCTTATTAAAAGAGGGTAATACTCAACAAAAAAGTGAGGAAATGAACAAAACCTCAAGACTGTCGTTAGGAAAACTAACATTCCATGAAGGATATATCAATGACACAGTATGCACATGCGTACGCGACACAGGGTCCTGTCTTATCGGTCTTCGGAAGACCCTAGCTGATCCTAAAGACTACCTAGATGAGTACATCTATTGCAGAACTGTTTCAGGGACAGTAGAGAAATATCCTATGGCATGGGCCAATATAAAATCACCTTTCCTATCAGGCAGAGTAACTTGTGCTTTATTAGAAAATCCATGTTGTGATTTATTAATTGGAAATGTATTAAATGTGACAGGCTACACAGAGTCCAAAACTCACACATGGCAAAAAGTTAACACCACAACAAGCACTGCCTTAACTACACCACTCGTCATACAACAACATGATGAACAGACCAAAGTACCACACCATAACAACTTGATTACCATCTCAAAAAAAAAAAAAAAACAGAAACTGGTGTGTATCATCACAAGAAAAAAGGTGCAGAAAACGAGCATTTCACAAGAGCGAGGAAAGATCACAAATCATCATGGTACATACTATACCTCCTGTACTCCCTGTTAACTACACACATGCCCAAGTGCACACAGTGGATGGTTATACTCGCACTACTCATTGTAAATACAAAACAACTGACTTCACTAACAGTTTTATTCACACATCATCATGACGCAACACAGATGATATTACTCATGACAAACCAGCAAACATTGTTACTTATATCATTACTGTTGAACCAAAGTTTGTTGTTACCACTGATAAACTCTATGTCAAATCAACTCAGACACATACTTATGCTGAACAATGTAAATCATCAGTCGGTGGAATTACTGACAAAAATCATCAACAAATTACCCTACATATTTTGGAAAACATACACAAATTGCAGAAAAGCATACAAACATGCACGATTACATTTCAAAACTATACATGGTGTATTATTATTATTATTATTTGAACTATTGAATGTATACACACATGTACGAGTGCAGGTTTGGAGATAGCACTCAAAATGATCTCAACATGAAATTTGAAAATCCCCACCCTTCGAAAAATTTTAACCGTAACCCACTTTATATCTGTAGATCTAGTAACTCCAGAGTTGCCTTGTCTGCTGTACAACTCCAGCGCTATGATACTAGCACACTCCATTGTATAGACCAACATAAAAGTTCCTTCAACATGAAAAGTGTCATCAACAGAACAGTAAGACTCAACATGTGATTTCAGGTATCAAACAGTAAGATATACCCATATTGACTTTGTTTCAAACGAGTATCTACAGAATTCACCTTTTGAAATCGACTAACAACGACGACAGCTTCACAAGTACAGACATTCATTTCCGGTGATCAGTTTAATAAACCAGATGCCAACTTACAAACTATGGCAAAGACAGTCACAGACAGACGCACCATGGCCACACTCAAAATTAAGGCCACTGAACTGAATTAATTCGTGTTTTATACGTGTGAATTCCAGCAATTTTACAAAATGGACTTACAAATTGGCCAAACTTGGTGAACAGTCTTAAGCACTATACAGAAGGAAAGACAATATCATGATATATAGAAGACGTTAATAATCGGTTCAGAAAGAAGAAATGCCAAACATTCCAGCACCACAGTGAACATTGAACACGAGGGATGTAATTCCGTGCGCATGGCTTTTACAGGACAAGAACGGTATCCTATGTGTGCATAAGGGCATCGACGATGTATATTTTATTGTATATGTATTAACTGTATGACATTCAATGTCTAATTTTATTATTATAATACTTTGTATTGTTATAATGTGATATGTACATATGAGCGTAAGTATAGTGGTGAATAGAATAAGTGGTAATGCTGAGAATCAACGCCTGGCAATCCCAATGCGCGAGTGTTACCAAACTTGCCTTCGCGTATGGTGGATAGCCCGACGAATGACGCTTAGCAATAGTGGTACAGAATTAACATCATAAGATGGTAACAAGAATGAACATACCAATAGGGTGATGCCAATCAAAGAGATTAATAAGAACTCTCCACAACAGTAAACGAGATGTACTCAAAAAGGGAAACAACTCACGGTCTGACATAAGATGAGGTCAGGGGGACTATTATATACATGAAGTGTATTCGAACCATGACCACAACATTTACATAGCGTGCTCATAAAAGAATCGAGTAGTGTGCATTAAATAGAGACGAGGGGAACCACGTCTGAATAGAGAGAAAATTTAAGAATGCTGTAAGAGGAAGTTGTAGCCTTATTCGAGGCGTAAACCAATGGAGAATCCTTAAACCAGCATGGACACAATAACTATGAGATGATAATGCACAGACAATCGATTGAGAAACATGAACAGAATGTAATGTCACGGAGTGGTGGTTGAAGAATGTAACGAGGTATGACAAGTAGACCCAACCAAAACACCACGACCACGACAAAACCTTGAGAGAAACCTCAATACTGAAAAAGAGAGAACAATATTTGAAGTTAATCTCGGAAAAGATCAGAGCAAAAAGGGACGCAAACGTATACTCACGATCATATAATCCCCTGACAAGGTTAGAAAGATGGACCAAGAGTAACAACAGAATGTGTCACATTTCCAAGAGAAAGTGCCACATTGGTTGTGCGGGGGGAGAATGTCATGGTCTTATATGTGTAAGGAAGAATGTAAGTGCCGGTATGTAAGCGAGAGTCAGTGTAAGCATAGCTGAGGTAAAGGGCAGTAAGAGACACCACGGCTTGGGTAGCGGACGGGCAGGCAAGAAGCCCGTGAACAGAGCCACGCGATGTGGGAAGGTCAACGAGGAGAGAGTCAGTGTGTGTGAGGCAGCGAATAGAGACGGACGTGTGGAGATCTAGAGAACGTTAGAACGACAGAACGATAGTGGTTGTGACGGATAGATGGAGATGAACGTTGTGTAGTGATATTCGAGGAATGTACTAACTGTGATATGTGCGGGATGATGTGAAGTTGTGATTGTGAATGATCATGCGGGCGACAGTGTAAAGATCGCCATTGTGAGCTAGCGCGTGGCTGTTGGTGGTGAACGATTGTTTGAGCGTGAAGTGCGACCATGTTGTCAACTTGTAATATATTGTAATAAATGATTGTTCAGGAGATAGCTCCTGCCAGTTTCCGATTGCATTCATGTGTTATTAGTATATGTGTCGTAGATGTTGTAATATGCCTGTCCAAGTCCAGTGAGCTAAACGGAGCTAGTAGTTAGGACGCTGACATTTACCTTTCACTTCAACCAATGTTGGATGTGTAGAACAGCTGTTTATGTATACTTCTACAAGGAGTGATACAAATTCACAGTTCTTGGTGAACCACAGGATTTCTCAAAACTGGACAACTTCTACTAGCCTAATACTTTCAAACACAGATTCAAAATGGAACTCTGTTGGAGAGGAACTCACTCAGATAAAGAATTATCCAGGGAAGAAAACTCTTAAATCAAGAGGTAGTAAACGGACACCCTACCAAGAAAGAGGCAAGTATGAGTTGAATGCACATCATAAAATTATGATGTTTAGCAAATTTCCTGCCAAAAGGAGGAGATTAAAGGATTTTATTATGATCTTTGGCCGACGGAGGAAAAGAAAATGGAGCAACATTACTGCAACCAATTCTTTTAAGAAAACACTGATGGCACTTCCTCTGCTTATAGGACAAGGGCTAGAAATTGAGTGGACAATAACAGTCTCTCTGCGGCGCAGGAGAATCTTGTTATACATTTTGCAATTTCCCGGCTGGGAAAAAGTAAAACCTCCAGAGGACAGGACATTACCGAGAAATAACACGGAAATCCGACACAACACCAGGAGCAAAGATTTGCAAGATTTATCCTGGGATGATGGACATGGGATATTTCTTTTGACTCATAGAACCCACTGCCACAAGGAATATTGGAAACCCAGACTTGGAGGCAGTTCTAGAAGGGAGATAACTTAGATACATTCTTGAATGCTGCCGAGGCTCTGTTATAGGCTTCATTGCTGAACCTACGTAAATTGGGGAGCTATGTGACGGGACGCCGTCGGTCAGCATCCGAATGACACAAGTTCAAAAGGAATTAAAGAGCCCACAATATTTTTCTATCATTCTCTAGAAGCATAAACGTCCACCAGAAAATGATAGAAATGCAAAAGGATTGAAAACAAGAGAAAAATACATTTTGACCATGCACAACCCATCATTTCTGTAATGCTAGGTCTGAGAAAGCTTTGATGTACAGATCAAACGTAAAACCCAGACATCACGGCACCAGTCGGCGGGCGCTATCAAAGGTTGAAAACTCATTGTTTTCAGTACAAGGGAAGAAAACTCATTGTTTTCAGTACAAGGGAAGAGAAAGACGGAAAAGTGTGAAATCTGGGCTGGGGATGACGTTGATACATGGCGGTGCTACTCAGGGGAAAACCCGTGTGATCCAAAGACGGCAATTTAATGCAGGCCTAACACCTATCTAAAAGTCCAGACTTTGTGGAGCCGGGACGTCTGTAGTGGCCACCACAAAGGAGCCATTAGGACCAGATGCCTAACACCTCACCGCAATACCGCGGCAAAGTAGGAACACATGGCTGACACAATTTTGCCAGCAACCCAGGAAGGCTGGTGTTAACGCAGATTGGAATGAAATGACGCAACTGCATCGCCGCCAAAGCATGTTTCATTGTTTCAGGAAATGTGGCGGGGCATCGGTCAATTTGATTGACAAATGGAACTACAGTCCATGTGGAAAATAGGTGGCGTTAATTCATATGGGGCATATTAATTAGCCAACGTGGAAACTAGCCAGGAATGAAGAGAATAAAACTACAAGCATGGCCAGCAAGACTTCAGATGCATTCACAATAGCGTACCAGGGAAGCCGGAATTTTAATTTCTGGTGAGAGATTACCCTCTCGTTTTGTTACTTCGATACAACGTTGTATGACAGGATTTCCTAGGTAATACCATTACTCTGATTAGTTTGTCTGCTAGTCTGAAGGCTTGTGTAGTTTCTTGTTCTGCATATTCTCCCAAACTTTACACTGGTGGATTTTCTTTGTACTTAATGTTCCAGTTCTAGCTTTACGATTTCACTGAGAACTATCTTCTTCTTTCATTCACTACTTGGTGGTCTGATTTGTTGTATGTGATAATTTGGATAAATCCATTATCCAAGCTACATAAGCGTGTGGCTTATGCATGTACAGGAAATACATTTAGATTCATCCTGTATGATGTTAAACATAGGGGAGACTGACTACTTAGGAGAATTTCCTGAGAGCTACCAGTCTCTTGATAGCGTCCAATTAACATTGATTATTTGGACCAACACTTTGAGTGCCTACCAAGATTGTGGTGAAACCACTTGGTTTGAGGAATGGCACCAGTTCACCTTGTCTGCATGATGTCTGCATGAGGACAGACATGACTTAGGACATTCAATATCCCAGACAGATTGCGACCAGTCCTTCCGACAAGACAGTATGAATGAATCAGAAAGGGAAAGAGTAAGTGAGGTGAACCTATATGGGAAACACCCCATTACATAAATGTATGTGATGATGTATGTTTTGAGCTATAGATGTTCTAAATGGTTTTATGAATATATACATATATATTTATTTATTTAGAACTGATATATGTTTATGTAACATGCCATCATATATCATCATACCATCATATATTATGACTTGAATGCATGTTTATATGAATGTATAGACATATGTGTTTGAGATGTGTAGACGTAGATACTACCCATCTCCGTTCGTTTCATTCCAGATCTCTTAGGAGCAATGGACAGTCAACAACCCATATCAGGAAGTGACTTAGCCTTTTGAAGGGTCCAATTTGGACTCCTTCAATCTGACAGTGAACTGCGTCTCACTGGAGGAAGCATGACCTATGTTACCTCTTAAGTTACGTATACCATATTACAATCATCATCATCATCATATGATCATTAATAGCAATAATAAACACAGTTGTTGTATTTTAAACTCAGTTGTCTGTATACATTCTAAATGTTGATAAATGTTTGTGTAGTTTAAATATGTACACACATTTGGAGAACATTTAGTGGGGGTTCACACATATTGTCCAGTAGTAGGAAGTTATGTCAGGGAGGGACCTTGCCTATGCAGTCATAAGTAACCAGATTACGTTACATAGCTTAACCCCTCCTTTCTCACTTCTGGTGATACCAAGTACAGCCAAATCTATATAGATATATTCTATCTTCAACGAGCCACTTCTTGGCTGTTTTCTTGAGTATCAGGGACAGTGTCTTAAATCAGCATAACCGACATTTGTTCCACGTTTTCTCTCTGGGATCTGGAGTGGTAATTAGTCCCTTCTGACAGAGTTAGGGGATCTCAAACTGCATCCAGAACTAACCACCAGTAGAAGAAAATGATTTTGGCTGAGTGGTTGCCCATCTGGGATCTAACCCCAGCCAGTTGGTGACAATTGGGTGTGTAAGCAAGCATTAATATGCTACTATTGATTGTTTTTTTTAAAATATTATTCCCTGTATTTCTAGTCTGGCTATGCAATTAAATTGGCAGCATTAAAATCAGTGTCTCGGCTTCTGGTGATATCATAAGGGTGCATGTCCTCCTTCAGACACAGAGCCGTATTGTTGTGTGCGTGAACTGTGAAGTTCACTGGTAATCCACATTGTTGTCATTGAGAGATTGATCTACAAACATGCCACACACACACACACACGCACGCACGCACGCACGCACGCACACACACACACACACACACACATACACGGAAAACCCTCTGCCAGCATCTACGACAGAAAGTGAATATAAAAAAACTGAAGAGAGAATGAGGCACAGAGACAGATCCTTGCAGCAAAACACTGCAACGCTTTGAGTGTGAGAAAGTCACAGATACATACCGCTTGCTAAAAGATCATATTATTATCCGTTTGTATTGTATCAAGCTCTTGGAATATTTCTAAACAGCGACTAGACATCTTAAACATCAAAACAAGGAGCTGGCATGGGGGTGGAGAAGAGAGATGTTATGTACAGAAATCAATAGGAGAATCTAACATTCCTAGGCTACAGTTTGTAAATCTTAGTCACATATAAGATGTCAAGAAAAAAATTCTCATTTTTTATCAAAGAGTAGACAGAATATTTGGTGAGTTGAAAGCTGGGGAAAAAATCAGAAGCATGCAATTTGAGTATGTGGTTTTCAAATATTGAATAATTTCAGAATAATATTCAACAGCACAAATATTATTTTTTTCTTTTTTGTAAAATCTGTTAATTGTCAGAGTCCTATAAAGGTATATACACACGGGGCAGATCCCTGAGACAGGACAGTGACAGGACAGGACAGGACAGGACAGTATGCCCAAGGACAAACGGTTAACGTGAGTTAAATCAAATCAAATCAAATCAAATCAACTTTATTAGGGTCACAAATTGGGCGCGCAGGCCCGTCTTACATTCGGCCCTTCCAATCACTCGTCTTTCGTTCATCAAGAGCATTATACATTTACATAGGAAGAAAAATAAACATTGTGAAATGAATGTTGTAAACATAAACAAGGCTAAACATGGAGAAAAATGTGTACATAAAAAGTATGTGACGTAAAAGTAGTGATGCCAGCGCGTCCCACACACTCACACACACCACACACACACACACTCTCTCTCTCTCTCTCTCTCTCTCATTCACTCTCACTCTCACTCATTCACTCACACACACACACTCTCACTCATTCACTCTCCCGCTCACTCATTCACTCTCCCGTTCACTCATTCACTCTCCCGCTCACTCATTCACTCTCCCGCTCACTCATTCACTCTCCCGCTCACTCATTCACTCTCACTCATTCTGTCTCTCCCGCTCACTCATTCACTCTCCCGCTCACTCATTCACTCTCCCGCTCACTCATTCACTCTCCCGTT
This sequence comes from Cepaea hortensis, assembly GCA_963921405.1. Taxonomy (NCBI): domain Eukaryota; kingdom Metazoa; phylum Mollusca; class Gastropoda; order Stylommatophora; family Helicidae; genus Cepaea; species Cepaea hortensis. The sequence goes on from OY992886.1 coordinate 106,362,134, forward strand.
CAATCATTCACTCTCCCGCTCACTCATTCACTCTCACTCCTTCACTCTCACGCTCACTCATTCACTGTCCCGCTCACTCATTCACTCTGCCGCTCACTCATTCACTCTCACGCTCACTCATTCACTCTCACGCTCAATCATTCACTCTCACGCTCACTCATTCACTCTCACGCTCACTCATTCCTTCTCACGCTCGCTCATTCACTCTCACTCATTCACTCTCACGCTCACTCAATCACTCTCACGCTCACTCATTCACTCTCACGCTCACTCATTCACTCTCACGCTCACTCATTCACTCTCCCGCTCAATCATTCACTCTCACTAATTCACTCTCCCGCTCAATCATTCACTCTCACTAATTCACTCTCCCGCTCACTCATTCACTCTCACGCTCACTCATTCACTCTCCCGCTCACTCTCACGCTCACTCATTCACTCTTACGCTCACTCATTCACTCTCACTCATTCACTCACACTCATTCACTCCCACACACAGACACTCTCACTCATTCACTCTCCAGCTCACTCATTCGCTCTCACGCTCACTCATTCACTCTCCCGCTCACTCATTCACCCTCACGCTCACTCATTCACTCTCCCGCTCACTCATCCACTCTCACTCATTCACTCTCCCGCTCACTCATTCACTCTCACGCTCAATCATTCACTCTCCCGCTCACTCATTCACTCTCACGCTCACTCATTCACTCTCACGCTCACTCATTCACTCTCACTCTCACTCATTCACTCTCACGCTCACTCATTCACTCTCACGCTCACTCATTCTGTCTCTCATTCACACTCACTCACTCTCTCACTCAAACTACAGTAATGAACATAAGTTTAGATTATACATGATAAAATCAAATGGTATTTAACTTATAATATGACAGATGAGAATACACAAACATATGGATTCGCGTGTTACATGACATGCATCTGCTCAGCTCTCTCTCTCTCTCACTCTCTCTCTCTCTCTCTCTCTCTCTCTCTCTCTCTCTCTGTATTCTTTCATACACACACACTCACACGCATGCGTACGCTCACACACACACACACACTCTCTCTCTTTCTCTCTCATTCACTCTCACTCTCACTAATTCACTCTCCCGCTCACTCATTCACTCTCACGCTCACCCATTCACTCTCACGCTCACTCATTCGCTCTCACGCTCACTCATTTACTCTCCCGCTCACTCATTCACTCTCCCGCTCACTCATTCACTCTCCCGCTCACTCATTCACTCTCCCGCTCACTCATTCACTCTCACGCTCACTCATTCACTCTCCCGCTCACTCATTCATTCTCCCGCTCACTCATTTACTCTCTCGCTCACTCATTCACTCTCCCGCTCACTCATTCACTATCCCGCTCACTCATTCACTCTCACGCTCACTCATTCTGTCTCTCCCGCTCACTCATTCACTCTCCCGCTCACTCATTCACTCTCCCGCTCACTCATTCACTCTCCCGTTCAATCATTCACTCTCACTCATTCACTCTCACTCATTCACTCTCACGCATTCACTGTCCCGCTCAATCATTCACTCTGCCGCTCACTCATTCACTCTCACACTCACTCATTTACTCTCACGCTCACTCATTCACTCTCACGCTCAATCATTCACTCTCCCGCTCACTGATTCACTCTCCCGATCACTGATTCACTCTCACGCTCACGCATTCACTCTCATGCTCACTCATTCCTTCTCACGCTCACTCATTCACTCTCACTCATTCAGTCTCACGCTCACTCATTCACTCTCACTCTCACTCATTCACTCTAACGCTCACTCATTCACTCTCACGCTCACTCATTCACTCTCACGCTCACTCATTCACTCTCCCGCTCAATCATTTACTCTCCCGCTCACTCTCACGCTCACTCTTTCACTCTCACGCTCACTCTTTCACTCTCACGCTCACTCATTCATTCTCACGCTCACTCATTCACTCTCACTCATTCACTCACACACACAGACACTCTCACTCATTCACTCTCCCGCTCACTCATTGACCCTCACGCTCACTCATTCACTCTCACTCATTCACTCTCCCGCTCACTCATTCACTCTCACTCATTCACTCTCCCGCTCACTCATTCACTCTCACGCTCAATCATTCACTCTCCCGCTCACTCATTCACTCTCACGCTCACTCATTTACTCTCACGCTCACTCATTCACTCTCACTCATTCACTCTCACGCTCACTCATTCACTCTCACGCTCACTCATTCTGTCTCTCATTCACACTCACTCACTCTCTCACTCAAACTACAGTAATGAACATAAGTTTAGATTATACATGATAAAATCAAATGGTATTTAACTTATAATATGACAGATGAGAATACACAAACATATGGATTCGCGTGTTACATAACATGCGTGTTACATGACATGCATCTGCTCAGCTCTCTCTCTCTCTCTCTCTCTCTCTCTCTCTCTCTCTCTCTCTCTCTCTCTCTCTCTCTGTATTCTTTCATATACACACACTCACACGCATGTGCGCGCTCACACACACACACTAACACATCAACTCTCCCACTGTCTCACTCTCTAACACACAATCCTACACACACACACACACACACACACTCACTCTCAATCACACTCTCTCACACATACACGTACACATGAACGCATGCACGCACGCACACACTCCCTCACTCACTCACACATACACGTATGAATGCATGCACTGACACAATCACTCTCTCCACACACACGCATGCACACACGCATTCACTCTCTCCCTCTCTCTGACACCCACTCTCTCTCTCTCTCTCTCTCTCTCTCTCTCGCTCCCACACGCACACACATATATAGTGAACAATTATAATGAACAATTATACTGAACAATTATACCAGTAAATGAATTATGGTGGCATATAGTCGGTATGGATTAAGTATTGAAAGAGTTTTCGGTTAAATGTGTAGGGACTCATTGGAGTTTTCAGATCTGGAGGCAGATGATTCCATAAGTGAGCACCAGAATAGGCAAAACATGTTTTGTATAGGTCCAATCTAGGCTTTGAGACATGTAACAAATTTAGGCGCTTGCTGTTCATTGCATTAGATTGAATCAGCGGCAGAAGATACTCTGGGGTATTTTGAGATATAATTTTATTCACTAATTTGGCTTTGTTGAAAAGGAAGCGCTTTTGTAGTGGTAGAAGTCTTAGATGACTGTACAAATTATTACTTTCAACGTGCTTTATGCCAGAAACCAGACGAATAGCGCGGTTTTGTAGAGAACATAGTCGTTTTAAATTAGATTTAGGGCAACCATCCCAAACTGTGGAACAGTAATCGAGATGTGATTGGATATAGCATGTATAGAATATTTTTCGTGTGTTTTCGTCCAGGAAGTGCTGAATTTTAGCAAGTTGGTAAACTTTTTGTGCTATTTTCTTGGTAAGAGCGTGAACATGAGAGCTCCAGTTCAAATGGCTGTCTATTAAAAGCCCTAGTGTTTTATGTTCAGTCACATTAACTATAGGTAACGTGCCCATGCGGAGTTCGAGCGGTGATCCAGTTATGGCTAGTGTCTGTAGTTTTTGTCTGATCGTTATTAGCATGGATTTGGTTTTGCCGATGTTAATTTGCATGCGGTTTTCATTGCTCCATCTAGTAAGATTATCAAGTTCCTTTTGTAAAGAATTCTCTAATTCACTACGGTTTTCTTGACTAGTATATATAGTACAGTCGTCAGCAAATAGATCACAAGTTGTATTGATATATAAAGGAAGATCATTAATATAAACTGCAAAAAGCAGCGGACCTAGTATTGAGCCCTGAGGCACACCAATATTAAGCTGTGTGGGTCTTGATAGACAGTTGTTGAAGGACACGACTTGTTGCCTGTCGGATAGAAATGACGTAATTATGTTCACCATGTTGGTGCTTGTCTTCATTTGCTTTAGTTTTCTAATTAAAATATCGTGATCTACCATATCAAAAGCTTTTTTAAAGTCTACAAACACCGCTCCACAAATTCTACCGTTGTTGATGTTTAAGTGCCAGTTATCGGTCATTTTTGTTAGAGCACTATGGCAAGAATATTTAGGTCGAAACCCAGATTGACTGTTAATTATTAGATCGTTGTTAATTAAATGGTGTAACGTTATTTTATGAATGTGTTTTTCTAGTGGTTTTGATAGCGACGATAATAAGGAAATAGGTCTATAATTACCCAAAACGCTATTATCGATTGAGCCATTTTTAATTAGCGGAAACACTTTAGCAATTTTAAAATGATGGAAAGTAGTTTTTGGCCAGGCACTGGTTATATATGAACGTTAAGGACTCACTAATGACTGGTGCAGCACAACGAAGAATTCTATTACTGATACCATCTAGGCCGTGTGAGCTTGTTGATTTGAGGTTCAAGAGATATTTATAAACGTCTGCAACAGACATTAAAGGAATCTCATCGGGAATATTTCTGGTGCACTTCTCCTCACAGAATGATGCCAGTGAACTTAAATTACACGATGAGTCTGGTATTGAAGACTTTAGATTCTCTATTTCTGATTGAAAGAACCAACTGAATTCATCGCATGTTATAGAATTTGGTATTGCTGATTCTGTAGGGCGTTTCTTATTGGTTAGCAAGTTAATAGCCTTCCATATATTTGTACTGTTTGAATTATCTACAATCAAATTTTTAAAATGATCTTTTTTTTATCCTACGAATGTCATATTTAACTTTATTCCTTAGTCTGCGGTAATTGATGAAGTCTTTATTTTTGTGTGCTGTATCTCGCTCTCTCATGATTTCCAGCACTTCTCTAGTGACCCATGGGGATTTATGTTGATTTTTGACTCGAACTTCTTTGATTGGCACGTGTTTATCGAACACATTGTAGACTGTCTTCGTCCAGAAAGCTAATGCATCGTCCGGGTCAGGAAGTTGGTAAACGTGATCAAGGGCTGCTTTTCTTAAGTCTTGCAAAAATAAATCTTGGTTGAATGCTTTAAAATTCCTAAATTTGATACTTACATGTTTATGTTTAAGAGGTTTGAACCCAATTCTTGACCATGTACAACATACCGGGTAGTGGTCACTAACTGTACAAACAGGAACAGAACATTCAACAATATTATCTGGACAAGTAACATATATATGATCAATTATAGTTGAGGATGTGTCAGTAACCCTTGTGGGACGGTTTATTAGTTGTTTGAAATTGTAAGAAAGAATGATATCGTCCCATGTCTGGTTGGATTTAGGAATATCTATGTTAAAGTCACCTAATATCATGACTTCTCTACCTTCTGTAAACACTATATCCATCATTGTAGTGAAACAGTCATACCAATTGTACCCAGCACACGGATTCCTATATAGGTATCCAATGAGAAACGGCTGTTGGCTGGCTGGCTTCACCTCTAACCAAACACATTCTACCTCTACTGACTCGAGATCACTTCTACGGTAACAGTTGAGAGAATTGGAAATGTATACGATAGGTACCATCAACGGACAGATTAATCTCAGGTTAAGGACAGGGCAACACTGATTGATTGATTGATTGCTCTAGGAACCGAAAGGCAAAATGGGAATGTTTCATGAATAAGATTGGAGGTGATAAAACACTGCGAAAATTCTGGAAACTGCACAGACAAATACAAAGCAAAGACAGTGGGAACAATTTGTAGAGATGATGGTGTGCGCGTGACAACAGACAAAGAGAAAGGGGAGGCGTTTCACCAGAGATGTTTAGAGCAGACCAATCATGATGATGTGGACACCAGGAATGCAGTTAGAGAGGAGTTATCTGGCACCATAAAGAATATACCTTATGAAGACATCATACGGGTTAAAGATGTTAAACATATTTTGAAAAAGGCAAAAGACATGGCACCAGGGCCTGATGGGGTCAGGTGTGGCCACATAAAGGCTTTGAGCTATGCAGACCTGAAGGAGATGACCGACTGCTTTAACCACAGCATTAAGACAGCATCAGTACCGCAGTATTGGGTACACAGCTATCTCATCCCTCTCCCAAAACCATTCAAGGATCATTCAAAGCTTAGCGGCTTTAGGATCATCACCCTTCAAAATACATTTGGGAAGGTCTTAGAGAAGATAGTCGCTGTCAAGTTGCAGGAGTTTTTGGAAATGGGAAGCTTCTTCCAAGAGGCCTGAGGAGCTACAGGCCAGGAAAAGTACCTGGTCAAATGCTGCCACTTTTGCCTTTGACGTTTATGAGGGGTTCCAGAGTAGACAGGAAACGATGTCGGCAGCGCTTGATCTCGAGAATGCGTATGGAGAAGGGGGTCAATCCATGGTTGGTGAACTGGATAGTGGCCGTCCTGCATTCTCATCGGATTGCTCTCCGTCTGGGTCATGGACCTCAGAGCCACATATTTTAACCCCCGGACTGCCACAGGGATCCGCAATCTCACCGGTACTCTTTAACGTGTGTACGAGCAAGATTGCATACCTAGAAGCACCAGGGGTTGGAAGAATACTAACATTTGCAGATGATATTCTTGCATATAGGCAGGTGAGAGATAGGGAGCAAACAGCACAGGAGCTACAGGCGACAGTAGACAAAGTGATTGACTGGTGCACTGAAATGAGTGCTGTCATCCACCCGGAAAAGGCAGCTCTTTTGTGGTGCTCTCTGGACAACAGGATTGTGAGAGCTGATGTTCCAAGCCTCACGATAGATGGTGGAAGCGTCATCAGAGAGAGCAAACTGAAGTATCTGGGAATCACTTTTGACAGGAGCCTGTCCTTCAAGGATCACGTGGAGACGGTTGTGGCAAGATCTCAAAAGGGACTCAACGCACTTAAAACTATGGCTGCAATAGACAAAGAGCAGAGAATGCTTTTCAGACTATACCAGAACTTGATCCTCTCAGTGATTGATTATGGACTAGAACTGCTCACTGTCTCAAAGAGTCAGCTGGTGGGATTGGAGCGCATACAGAACGAGGCTATGCGGGTCATTCTGGGATGCACCAGAGACACCCCAGTGGTGTGTATGCGGTACATCCTTGGTTTGCCGACTATTGCTGGTAGGCTCAAGGTGATGCAGGCGAAAGCATACCTCAGAGTAGCTGCTGACACAGATCACCCGTTGCATGAGGCGCTGGACGCAGTTAAGGGCCAGCGACAGATAAGAGGGAAATCATGAATGGCTCAGGCGAAAGATACGATCAGACAGGTGTGCATCTTGGAGAACATTAAGCGAAGAGAGGAGTGGGTCTAAGTGCCAGCGGAGCAGTTAGACTTGTGCAGAGTTATAATCACATTGAGCCGGGAGTGCAGGGAGTGGCCAGCAGGGGCCAAAGAAGTGGAAATCCAGCAACTAATTCAGGATAATGCTCGTCCGGGTGATGTAATTATCTACACAGATGGTTCGGTGTTGAGAGGTAATAGAAGTGCCTGGGGGTTCTTGGCAAAGGCTAATGGTCGACGTTTGTTGCAGGAGAGCCTGGCATATGAGACCACAACATCTAGCTTAAGAATGGAGGTGGAAGCAGTCAGTGCAGCTTTCCGCTGGATGGAGAATACGACACACACACATCGTGATTGTAACTGACTCAGAAAGCGTGCTGAGAGGGGTGAGGACAGGCAAGCTTCGTGCAGAATTCATTCATTCTAGCCGATTCTAGGAGCTCCTCCAGGGTCATTGGAAGAGGTAATCTGTGCCGCTGTCACTCTCCTCCCCTATGATTTCTCCAGAGGTCTAGTGGTATATCGGTTTCCTTTGGATCTCTTGGTGTACGGTATCATCTCGGTCTTTTGTTGGATTTCATCTTGCGGCTTTTCTGTAATCATTTCCTTGGATTCAGCTGGTTTATTTTGGGTTAGCTCCCTTTATAGCATTTCTTGGTTGTTTTGTAGCGAGTCGTGGTTGTAATAGTCTAATACCTCTGCACCCCAATACTCTACAACTCGCCCACCAACTCACCTCTATTTAGCCAATAAATATCAACAACCATCAAAATAATTATTACATAATACACTGTATTTCATTTAATTCTATGGCGAAATAGTGTTTCACTATACGTCGTTTCACTTGAAGTCGAGTTTTCTAAGAACGAACCCCAACATTACCCGGCACCTTCCAGTAGTTGCATATCTTTTAGAGGACGTTGCAGTCAACACCAGCATTTTTTGCTATTGTGATCTCTTGGCAAAGTTACGTTTAGTAGTTTGCCATTGCTTTCTGAACGGCCGGAAATCATATCAATTCGTAAAAACTAACGCAACGTGGTCAGCTTCGGGTATGCTGGATTACGAACCGCGTCCGTAACCCTATCGCCGGAATATATAAAAACAGATAAATATGATTGTTCACAAACATATTCAATATTCTGAAGGTTAACAAATCAACTAATTACATTTGCATCGTTAGAAATTACGAAAAGAAAATACGCTTACCGCTTGATCACAACCATGGCAAGGGATCTTGATATAATACAAACACCCTGCAGAATTTTGTAGAGCAACCTCAACCATGTAACCTGTGATGGCCCCATTTGGTTGAGATGGAGGCTGCCAGGTTACATTTGCTGTGTGTGATTGTACTTCCGCATAACTGAATCCACCGACTGGACCAGATCCTGCAATTGTTAGTGGAAACGTTATCTGTCATCATATGTACCCATCATTTTGATGTTGTCCACACTATTTGACTAGCATTACTGTACAATCAGACAGTATTTAATTTAACCAGATTAGAAGAAATCCAACGTTACAGCTTGCATCAACATGCTCTATCATACCCAGCTAGGTGTTTACAATAATCTACATTGGCACTTCCCAGTGCGTCATAAGTACAGTTTAAAAGGATAGGGCTATTGCAACATTTGAATACATTTCAATCAAAGTGCTGGAACAAATGGGTAAATATAAAACAATAATAAACTCTAGCTTGGAGAGGAAACCTAGCACATTGCAGCATCTGAATGAATTACAACAATTTAAAGTACAAGAATATAGGTGTACATATAAAATAATAATACATTTTAGCTTGGAGACTGAACACATACATTCAAATTTATAATATAGCTTGGTCATGTATACTGCATGTCAAATGGACGCATACAAAAGGAAATTCTCTATAGGCAGCAGACAAACAGTAGCATAACAATTTGACCACCAGAACTATAAATAAAATATAGGTACAACATGAAAATGTTGGGGATAATAACAATCGGGAAGGATTAGGCTTCAGGTCGTAACACTTGGAGATGAGCGTAAAGAATATTGTTGAGCCTGGCGAAGGAAGAATATTTCCCGAAGAATAGGAGAAAAGAACCCAGCATAATGAATGCCGGGCTGTGTGGCTAGAAACTTTCTGCAGGTAGGGTGCATCAACCCCATATTAGATATGACTGAAAGAGATTATTGTTAGTAATATAAACCTAATAAGACTGAAAGTTACTCAATATACAGAAAGGGAACATTAACTGTATGATTTGTTACAGTACAAATACATGCGTAGCTATTGTTCAATTACTAGCAAATATGTATGCAAATTCGCAAATTTATGTAGCAAGCAATTAAAATGTATAACAAATTACTGCATTCTAAACTAACAATTACAATGTATAACAAATCACTACATTTTAAAACTAACAAAACATGGATACCTTCAGGTTCTGTGGTAAACTGGCCAGTTGTTGGGTCACTTTTATCTAAATGTCCATTGTAAGATTCCAGGATATAGCTGTATGTTGTAGCTGTTTTAAGTTTTGTGAAGTAGATCACTGTAGAAGTAGACGTGCTGCTTTCTGTTTCTATAGGAGACCCCACTGTAGAAAGATTCATTGTGTAGTGAGATACACTCCCATTTGACTGTCCAAATGTAATCGCATAAGTTGAGTTGGTTACATGTTGTACTTCACTCACTGGACCCGGTCTATCTGGGCCTGTCAGATTAGAGCAGAGATAAACCAGATATTGTTATATTGTGCATTAGAAATGGACACAAAGTATTTAGACAATACACATTACATGTATGGTCAAACATTAGCAAGCTGTAATTCAACTGTCAAATGAAATAGAAAAGCAAACCTATTTATAGTCAGCATTACACATTAGACTGGACAAACAAAAAGACAACTTAGGTCTTATATATCTCTAAGGTTATACTAAAAAACTTACGAGTCCAGAGTGCAGCTTGTGGTTGTTCAGCTGTTATGGGCGGATAATTTCCATCACCTGGCAGACTTGTGACAACAGAAAAATTGTAGAGAGTTCCGGGTTTAAGGTTAGTAACTGTAACTCCAGTTCTGTTGGCATTCATGTTGTTTGAAACATTCCACTTGATGCTGTAATGTACATCACTTCTTTGAGACATATCACTCCACCCAAAGATGACTGACCTTGTCTCTATCTTAGTAGCTCTAGCAGTTATTTGTAAATTGCTCCCTGTAGAAACACAATCAAAATAAAAATACAGTCATATGAATGTGAAAGAGTTAATATAATTAAAGGAAACTATATTATTCTGGTTATGGGGATAGGTGTGGACAAAGTTGTCCACCTTTTTTCTAAAAAAACAGACAAACACAAAAGCACACATAGATGCATATTCACACTGTGCAGAATCAAAGATACTGCTATCTAAACTGCGAAGTGGGTAAGTTATCCTGTCAAACACATTCTGTAGGCTAGTAATTAGGTCACCTAGATGTCAATACCAGACATTTCACCCTATATTTCCTGCACTAATATCAACATGCTAACATAACTTGTTATCAAATTAAATTTTCAGACAAATATTGTTTCACTCTTACAGGTCTGAGAACCAGTTTTTAGGGCCATTAACTAAAAGCCAGTAATCAGTAAAATTTTGAATTAAGAAAAATAAAAGCCATGAAACAACTAACAACTAAGATGCGATTGTTACAGGCAAAGGAAATGATTCTTTCATTGGCGTTTCGATTCAAGTGAGCGCTGCAAGAACATATTTGTATCATCACTTGGGGAAATAAAGGCGGCCTGCATGATACTGACCAAACCGCCCACTGAGTATCAGTGTTGGTCTATACAAATATGGGGCTAGCACAATATATCCAGTTTGACTACAGGCGTGTGTCATGACCTGTCTAGGTCATTAGAAAACAACAAACAAATGTGAGAGTGGCTAACGCACGAAATTCGTGGAACTTGTGAATCCACATGCAAAAAAGTCCTGAGACTGGATCGTGACCATTCGGGCCAGGTCTATTCAGGTGGACGGATCGTTCGTGAGCCCGCTGTGCATACAAATGATGATTGACAAATGTTGTGTTATGGCAGTTTAATTTTGAGTTTAATCTAAGTAGTATTTCCACCAATCTGCTAGTAAAATTAGAAATTAATAATTGTGAAAGTGATATATGCGAATAGAAGATTATGGAATAAAGATATAAAATTATTTTAATAACGAAGACACAAACAATATATAGTACGATTTATTGCCTGGCACATTTAGCTGCATCTCTTCAGATACTTACTGCAGATGTCACACAACGTAGAGTAAAATAATTATATTCATCGTTCAAGCTGAAATATACACATGTTCACACAGCAATATCAGTTGTTTTCTACGGTATTTTGAATTGACTATCATGTCTTTCTGTTTGCACAAAATAGGCTTGTGCAGATGGATCATTATCGCTTCTGCAAACTTTAACATACGACTATTTTGTGTATGAAACAACACGTGAAAAGCGCTGTCTCTATCAATGACAAGACCGGTTTCCAAGACATGACGTGCAATGGACGACGATGGAAGTTTATAATTGTGGTGTGTCACACTTCCCATGACCCCATCGAATGTGTGTAGTTTCTTGTTAACCCAGTTTGGTATGTGTTCAACAATCCTGGTGTGTAACTGCCTCTCTGTTCTGCCAATGTAGGTAGACTCGCACCTTCATGTGAATTGGTAAATGCAGATAGATGTGGCGTATAGAGGGGTAGATTCTTTTACTGCTGGAGTTGGAGTAGGTGTGCTTCTGTACCTAATAATTGGAGTTGCAGCACAGAATGTTTGGCCAACTGCTGTAACGCGCCGGTCCTGTAGAAGTTGAATTACGTCATCCCCTCTAAAGGTTAGCCGTATAAATACCTTGAGCTTAGGGACCGTAGTTAGTCTGATTTCGGTTTCGGCTGTAACTCCTGTGGAGTACCCATTCAGGTGTCAGACATTCTTAAGAGTTTCAATTTCCTCCGTCAGTGTGTCCCTAAGTCCCGTTTGTACTGGACAGGTGCGAAGCTATGAAAATTTAAGTATTGGCCAGTCCATGTTTCTTTGCGGTACACCGATCTTTGAATTGTGCCATCTGCTCCACGTCTCATTAGGATATCTAGAAACGGCAACGTTTCGTTGTGTTCGCGTTCCATAGATAAAGAGATGTTTTTATGCGCCATGTTCATTATGGCGTGGGACGATATTGCTTGTAGCTCGTCTGTGGTGATAATTTGGTATTGTACCGTAGATACGTGGTCAAATGCAGCCAAAGGTGCACGCACATCTACATTTATCATGCACCAATAGCCCACTGAGTGGCGCAGACTGGGCCAATCTGTCCACCTGCTCATTTCCCACCCAAGCAGCATGTTCTGGAGAAAAAAATCCAACAGATGCTCTGTATTTATTATTGTTTAATTGAAGCCTGCCACTCTGCCTGAAGCATGCCCGTCTTCACCTTTCTTATCATACTTTGTGAGTCCGTTACAATCACAACATGTGTGTGCTGTTTGATCTCCAGTCAGCGGAACGCCACTGTGACTGCCTCCATCTCATTTCTCACGTTGTGGTACCTTATGCCAGGCTCTCCTACACCAAACAGTGTTCACCAACCTTCTCCACAAACCTCCATGTGCCTTCTTTCACCTTTGAACACAAAGCCGTCCGTGTAGATGCTTATATCACCTGGTCGCGAATTGTCCTGGATCAATTATTACACTTTCCACTCAGTGCAGCCTGCCAGCCAATCCCTGCATTCCCTATCTAACGTTATTATGACCCTGCACAGGTCTGACTTTTTCTCTGCCATTCTGACCTTTCCTCGCCTCTCCCAACCCTCTCAAGCTTGCATACTTCTCTGATGTTGTCTTCTGCCTGAGTCATCAATGATTTTCCTCTGATCAGTTTGTGGCCCTTAACTTTGTCCTGAGCTTCATGAAAGGGATGTTCCGTATCTGCAGCCACTCGGAGATATGATTTATCCTGCATCATCTTGAGCCTGTCTACAATCGAATGTAGGGCTAGGCTGTATCGCAATCACACCACCGACGTGTTCCTTGTGCATTCCAGTTTCACTTATATAGCTTTATTCTGTATACATTCTATTTTCACCAGCTGACACTGTGTGCAGTCCCAGTCCATACTCAGTCACTGAGAGAACCAGATGGTGATAGTGTATAAACAACATTATTTGCTTCATGTCCATTGCTGTCATGATCTTCAGCACACGGAGTCTCTTCTTAAATTTCATAACAGCTTTTTCCACATGATTCCTGAATGACAAGCTTTTGTCGAAGGTGATTCCCAGGTATCTCAGTTTACTTTCTCTATTAACATTTCAGCCATTTATGGTGAGGTCTGGGACGACAGCCTTACCAATCCTTTTGTCCAGATAGCACCATATCACAGATGCATTATATGGGTTAATGACACTACGCATCTCTGTACACCGGTCTATCACTATAATTATATTGTCTCGTGCAACTGGTGCGCTATTTGCATCCGGTATCTCCCCTGCTTATATGCAAGGCCATCACATGCAAATATCAGTATCTTTCCACTTTCTAATGACTGCAATCTTGCTTTAGTATACAGGAATAGCACAGGTGATATTGCAGATCCCTTTGGTAATGCAGGGTAATATTGCATGCCTCCGAGGTCCATGAACCTAGACTGAGAACAAAAGTGCAAGAGCGCAGGGTAGCTGCTCTCCAATTCACCACCCAGGGACTAATACCCATCTCCATAAGATTGTGTATTTAGAGATCATATATGGCTCTGTTATATGCATCCTCAAGATCCAATGCTGCCGCCATTGTTTCCTGTCTAATCTGGAATCCCTCATAAATGCCGAAAGCAAATGTTCCTGTGTTTGACTATTTTTCTTTCCTTAGCCTGTAACTCCCCAGCCCTTTTGAGAGTGGCTTCTCCCTTTCAGAGAATTTATTCTGCTTAACAGCAAGAACCTTTTCCTATACCTTGCCACATGTATTCTGTAAGGTGATAAACCTATAGCTATTGTGTCTTGAATGGTCCTTGCCTGCCTTTGGGGAGTTAGATTAAATAGCTGTGTATCAACTCTCGGGGCATTTATGTTATCCTAATGCATCTACACCTTTGTTTTATTGACTACACAAAGGCTTTCGATAAAGTGAGACATGTCAACATGATAAGGATGCTTGAGGATCTACAGATTGATGGAAAAGACCTTAGACTTGTAAAAAACATATATTGGAAACAACAAGCTGCCATAAGAGTTGATAATGAAGTAAGTCAATATCAGCCTATTAAGAGAGGTGTGAGACAGGGATGTGTAATGTCTACAGATCTGTTTTCCCTGTACAGTGAAAGTATTTTCAAAAATATTGAAGATATGGAAGGAATCAACATTGGGGTACGATGCATCAATGACTTTAGATATGCAGATGATACAGTCTTGATTGCAGACAATGAACAGGACCTGCAAAATTTAGTAGATGCGGTTGTTACACACAGTGAACAACTAGGGTTAGAATTAAATTGTAAAAAGACACAGATTATGGTCGTCACTAGGAAGAACGAAATACCACAATGTAATATACAAGTAAATGGGAATATTCTTCAACAAGTGAATAGGTACAATTATCTCGAAACAGTAATAACATCTGATGGGAGATGCCTTGAAGAGATTAGAACAAGAATCGCCATGGCAAAAGTAGCCTTTAGCAAGATAAAAAACACACTGACCAATAAAAAGATGTCAATTGAAACGAGAAAAAGAGTGTTGAGATGCTACATAGAACCTGTACTCTTGTGTGAAGCTTGGACAATGAGCAGTCAGGCTGAAAAACATCTGATGGCTGTAGAAATGTGGTTTCTGAGGAAAATGCAAAGAATACCATGGACAGCCAGAAAGACCAATGAACAAGTTCTTCAAGAAACAAATGAAGATCTTAAACTGATTAGAGACATTAGACGTAGACATTCACAATTGTTTGGGCATGTTACGAGAAGAAATGATCTGGAGAACTTGGTGACAACTGGTAAGATCGAGGGGAACAGACCAAGGGGAAGACCTAGAAGCAAGTACCTGGATGGCTTGGCCTTGTGGCATGGTCGAGACAGAAACACGGAGCTGATCCACGACTCTGGTGATCGAGTGAGATGGCAGAACATGACCGCCCACGCTTACCGGCATGGCTCATGATGAATGAATGAATGAATGCTCAGATTAAAACAAGTAGCCATCTACTCCATTTCTCCATGGCTCATATCTTTCATATGGGAGTACCTGCCCCCATAAGGTTCTGGCGCAGTGTCCTTTGCTTTTTCTAACATATACGTCATGTCTTCTTCACAAGAGAATGGGGAAGAGGCTGCAGCAAAACCATGTTTATCTCGGCTGATCAAGTTTGTTTGTGAGAAAGATGGATGCCAGGCCACATTTGCTGACCAGAAGGGATTTTTTTAAAAACTATTTTCTGTTTCACTACACCAATATACAAGCAAGCTGTAATTTTAATGGCTGCATATAAAGTTTTCGTAATAAGATCACAATGTACAGGCACACACAATGTCACTATTATGGCAAATATAAATGCCCGTGGCAAGGATGTGCAAAGTTGTTTGCTTCCATTGTCATTGTCAAGAAGCACCTTTACCGCCACATCATGCCCAACCTCGCAGTTGCCAGCAACAGGCTGTATTCATGCGGCCAGTGTTTCATGGTTTTCAGGTCGGAGATGAACCACTTAAGTCACCAGGAATACCACAATGAAAAGTCAGATTATGTATGCCCAACCTGTGGTAAGAAAGGACATCACAACCATATGAAGCACCATAGATCCGGCATTAAACCACGTAAGCCCCAGGAGATCCAGCAGTGTGGGGCTCGCTATGCCACGATTAGCGGACTCAAGTTTCATCTTCTGCAGAAACATAAAATTGGCAATTGGCCATTCCAGTGCATGGCAAAGGTTTTGTCAGCAGCCGAGAGATGCAGCGACATATTTCGCTCACACCAAAGAAAAACCATTTAGATGTGAAATGTGTGGGGCCAGCTTTGCCTCTCGCACAGGTCATCGGACACACATGAGAAAACATACAGGTGAGAAGTATGCCTGTGATGTTGAAGGGTGTGGGAAAGTCTACACTACTCCAATCTCTCTTCGTGGTCACAGACCACAGTATGCGGGATTCAACAAGACCTGCCACTACTGCTTTAAGACCTACAAGAATCCCAACAGACACAAATGTAAAGCCAGTAGGGAGAGCAAGATGAAGATAGCTAAATAAGAACAAAGCCAGAATATGAGACCTCCAGTCTCAGTGGAGGCACCAGTTTTATCACATCCTTCTCCGCCACCACATTCACAGCTATCAGCGATATCACTGGCCCCACCCATGATATCAGTTCCCACCACATTGCAGCATGCGATCATCAGGCCTCAGGATGTGCTCACACACATAGTTCCAGCAGGCCGCTAGAACAATCATGGCTCCAAATGCTCTCAGCCACTCGCATGTCATGCCTCACAGTTTTGCTCAGCCTCCCTGCTGTCTCCATCACTGTAATCTGTTTGTGTTATAAACCTCTCCAGGAAAGTTTCTCCTTTCGTCTTGTCCGTTGTCATGAGCTTGCCATTAACTCTATAGTTTCCAGAATCTACCCAATGTCTTATCACCTCCCAGCTAACTCATGAAGTTGTCCATTTATCTTTTGAGCCTGTGGTGCGTGGAACTTGAACTTCTCAACTTTCTTCTGTCTCGCCCTTTCTGCCATTTCCATTTCCTATTGTGTGTTATGTGGTGTCTTTCGTAATTTGTGTAGCTGCTTAGCTGTCACCCTCTTAGATTTACACACAAGTTCAACTTTAGGGATCCACCGTGGGGCTGCACTAAAGTGAGTCTACTCGGTTTAATTCATGTCCTCTGTCGGATGCGTCCAATATGAGTGTTGGTCCGCTCGCTTTTGGAGGCGCCTACGTGCTCGCATAGCCTTGAACTTGCACAATTTGGAAATCAACGCGGAGGATGGCAAGTGGTTACTTTCATGATCCGTCGAAACGGTCAATTTCGTATCCTATCCCGCCGACCACGATACAAGTGTAAGTCAATAGCAATATCTGCGCCCAAAGGTCTCATTGCCATTCTAGTTGACCTCCAATCATTAATGCAGACTGCCTCTGTTTTTACTATGGCATTCACAAAGGTGTACCCCTGTCGGATTTCCCCTGTGTAGGCGCAGTCTCTGCAACAGTGGACTGTTTTGTCAGAAAGAAACACTGAGACTGGCTTAAGGAATTGGAGGAATTACCAGGTGATAGGCTACTCATATGTGGAGACTTCAATGCCAGGAACAGAGAATGGGACGGCAGTGGATAAAACTGACAGGGAATTGCCCTTGCGGATGCCATGGTGGACTCCGATGTGGTCTGCATAAATGATGGGAAGCCGACCAGAATGGCAATGAGGCCTGGCGATGCAGACACAGCTATTGACTTGGCACTTGTCTCCCAGTCATCAGTCCTTGATGCAAAATGGACTGTTTTGAATGACCATGGAAGTGATCACTTGCCATGCTCAGTCCTGATCTCTAAACCGAGGAAAGTTAAAGCTGGGAGAGCGCGCAAGACCTTCCGGTATGAGTGGACCGATTGCCTTCTTGGACGCCTCAGACAAGGGGCATGCAACAAGACTGTTATGACTCCATTTTTTGCAGTCCCCATGGTGGACCCCAGAAGTAGACCAGGCTTGGATAGCAAAGCGTGCTGCAGTGAAACAGCTAATGAAAGTGCGACAGACACCCCAAAGCTCACAAGAGGAAGCGGACACAGCGGAAAATGTCAAGAAAGATAAGGTGGAGGTTTTTAAGCTATATGCTGCAGAAGCCAAAAACGCAAAATGGGAATGTTTCATGAAAGACATTGGAGGTGATAAAACACTGCGAACATTCTGGAAGCTGCACAGACAAATACAACGAAAAGATCGGCCTATGACAGTGGGAATAATTTATAGAGATAATGGTGTGCGCGTGACAACAGACAAAGAGAACGGGGAGGCGTTTCTCCAGAGATTTTTAGAGCAGACCAATCATAATGATGCGGACACCAGGGATGCATTTAGAGAGGAGTTATCTGGCACCATGAAGAATATGCATTATGAAGACATCATACGGGTTGAAGATGTTAAACATATTTTGAAAAAGGCAAAAGACACGGCACCAGGGCCAAATGGGGCTAGGTATGACCACATGAAGGCTTTGAGCGATGTTGACCTGAAGGAGAGGACCGATTACTTTAACCAGAGCATTAGGGCAGCATCAGTACCGCAGGACTGGGTGCATAGCTATCTCACCCCTCTCCCAAAACCATTCAAGGATCATTCAAAGCTCAACGGTTTTTTGATCATCACCCTTCAAAATACATTTGGGAAGGTTTTAGAGAAGATAGTCGCGTCAAGCTGCACGAGTTTTTGGAAAGGGGGAAGCTTCTTCCAAGAGGTCTGGGGAGCTACAGGCCAGGAAAAGATACCTGGTCAAATGCAGCAACTTATGCCTTTGACGTTTATGAGGGGTTCCAGAATAGACAGGAAACGATGGCGGCGGCGCTTGATCTCGAGGATGCGTACAATAGAGTTCGCTATGATATTTTGATGCCCGCACTGATGGAGAAAGGGGTCAATCCCTGGTTGGTGAACTGGATAGCAGCCGTCCTACATTCTCGTCGGATTGCTCTCCGTCTGGGTGCATGGACCTCAGAGCCACATATTTTAACCCCGGGGACTGCCAAAGGGATCTTCAATCTCACCTGTGCTCTTTAACGTGTATACGAGCAAGACTGCAAACGTAGAAGCACCAGGGGTTGGAAGGATACTAACATTTGCAGATGATATTCTTGCATATAGGCAGGGGAGAGATAGGGTACAAACAGTCCAGGAGCTACAGGCGACAGTAGACAAAGTGATTGACTGCTGCACTGAAATGAATGCTTTTATCCACCCGGAAAATGCTGCTGTTTTGTGGTGCTCTCTTGACAACAGGATTGTGAGAGCTGATGTCCCAAGCCTCACGATTGATGGTAGAAACGTCAACAGAGAGAACAAACTGAAGTATCTGGGAATCACATTTGACAGGAGCCTGTCCTTCAAGGACCATGTGGAGACGGTTGTGACAAAGTCTCAAAAGGGACTCAATGCACTTAAAACTATGGCTGCAATGGACACAGAGCAGAGAATGCTTTTCACAATATACCAGCACTTGATCCTCTCGGTGATTGATAATGGACTAGGACTGCTCACTGTCTCAAAGAGTCAGCTGGTGGGATTGGAGCGCATACAGAACGAGGCTATGCGGGTCATTCTGGGATGCACCAGAGACACTCCAGTAGTGTGTATGCGTTACATCCTTAGTTTGCCGACTGTTGTATGTAGACTCAAGGTGATGCAGGTGAGGGCATACCTCAGAGTAGCTGCAGACACAGCTCACCCTTTGGATGAGGCGCTGGACGCAGTTAAGGGTCAGAGACTGATAAGAGGGAAATCATGGATGTCTCAGGCGGAGGATACGATCAGACAGGTGTGCATCTTGGAAAACATTAGGCGAGGAGAGGAGTGGGTCAGAGTGCCAGCGGAGCAGTCAGACTTGTGCAGAGTTATAATCACATTGAGTCGGGAATGTAGGGAGTGGCCATCAGGGGCCACGGAAGTGGAACTGCAGCAACTAATTCAGGATAATGTTAGCTCGGATGATGTGATTATCTACACCGATGCTTCTGTGTCGAGAGGTAGGAGAAGTGCCTGGGGTTTCATAGAAAAAGCTAATGGTCGACGTTTGGTGCAGGAGAGCCTGGCATATGATAACACAACAACTTGCTTAAGAAAGGAGGTGAGGCGGTCACCGCAGCTTTCCGCTGGATCGAGAATACGACACACACACACACTTACACACACACATCGTGATTGTAACTGACTCAGAAAGCATGCTGAGGAGGGTGAGGACAGGCATGCTTCGTGCAAAGTGGCTTGCTTCGCTACGGAGGTCAAGGGTGGCAAGTATCGCCTGGATCTTTTCTCCGGGGCATGCCGGTGTGCTGAGGAATGAACAGGCAGACAGATTGGCTGGCTCTGCAAAACGTGGTGGAGTATTGACGCATGACCAGACAGACGTGGTTGCGGCATTGTGGGAGCACGTGTACACCTCGGATGAGCAAATGGAGCATCATGGTCTGGCAAGAATGAGGCAGCGAGGAGTGGCGAGTGGATCTGGCCGACGCTCGACGCTCAGAGGAAAGGCGAGACAAACATATAATCAGCTTGGTACTGGTACTATTGGTATTTGAACTCTTCGCTGGCTGCTGAGGATGGAGACGCATCGCTTATGGGAATGCCCCGAATGCTGTGATGTCGTTTCCTAGACCAATCAATCAATCTCTGCTCCTAGCGTTAAAATCCCCACAGATTAGACGCCTGCCACCTGGATTTCCTCTAGCTCCCTGAGCCAGCCCCAATGCTCCTTAGTGACAGCACAGTCTATCGCGGAAAATACATTTATAATTTTCTAACTGGGGCCGCCAATCTCCAAATGAATCATGTGAATCTATTTTTGGAATCTAATCTGGAATTTATTATTCCAGTACCGCATGCCTCATTCCCTGCTTGACAAACATACCTTGTCAATGTCTTCCCTGAACACAAGTGTTTATGTAGCAGGCATGCACAGGTCACTGATAATTATTGACAGTCAGTTCCGGAAGTAGGACAATATCCAAGTCGTAAATCGAATTTTTCATTTACCAGCCCTCTCACCGGGCACTATGGCAGTTCCAATAGCCTACCCATAATAACTGAGTGCCATATGCTAAACTTCGCTT
Source organism: Cepaea hortensis (assembly GCA_963921405.1). Lineage (NCBI taxonomy): Eukaryota > Metazoa > Mollusca > Gastropoda > Stylommatophora > Helicidae > Cepaea > Cepaea hortensis. The sequence goes on from OY992886.1 coordinate 106,383,191, forward strand.
CTGACTCTGCTGACTCTGCTTTGCTATTTCTCTGCCTCCTCTTACCATTGCCTCTTTGTCTCCTCACTCTTTCTTCGCTGGCTGCTGTAGCTGATTTCAAGCACAGAGGACACACTCTGTTCTTCCGACTATGATTTGTATAAATAGATCACAAAGACGTATTAATTATGAAGTAAGAAATTACCTGTCACCGTAGTATTGCCTGTCTGCTAGGGAAGACTCTCAGAACATCCAGCAAGGGTCCACATGCACGGTGCTGCTCCCACACACCAGACACTCCATGCTAGCGACCATTTACTCCATAGCCAAACAGTTCCTCCGCACGTGGACCCTCCTTTACTTCGGGGTAAGTAACCATGATCAAGGAAGCTAAACGAGTACTAGCGGAGGGAAGGAGTCACCTTACTTCTTCTGTGATAAGGGATACCCCTACCCCACCACCAGAGAGAGAGAGAGAGAGAGAGAGAGAGAGAGAGAGAGAGAGAGAGAGAGAGAGAGAGAGAGAGAGAACGAACGAACGAACGAACAAACTTTATTTTCAAAGGGTTAAGAATTGGGCACGCAGGCCCGTCTAACATTCTGCCCTTCTATCACTCTCTTTCATACATTATTTCATTCACACATCATTCAAGGCTAAAAAGAACAGTAACAATATAAAAGATATGCATTATAAAGGCATGGGCAAAATGCAAACATCAAAACTACACGACACAGTAATATTAGATAATGGTCTGACACTTGTTATTAGCCATGTGGAATATACTGGCCTACAAAAAGGTGATTGGCTGTTATACTAGGGTTTTGTTATTATTATTATTATCTCAATTATTAAGGGGGAAGGTAATCCGTATTGAGATAGTGTTCGAATATTTTGCGATTATATGAATAGGGATTGGTGATGTCTTTGATTTCTTGTGGAAGATTGTTCCACAGCTGAGATGCAGAGTACGTTAAGCTTGTTTTGTATAAGTCAATCCTAGGCTTCGGAATGTGTAGTATATTTAAACGTTTACTGTGTCTAGCATTATATTTAAACAAAGGCCAAAGGTAATTTGGGGCATTCCGATGCAGGATTTTGTGAATTAGTTTAGCTTTATTGAAAAGCAGGCGTTTGCGGAATGGTAGTAACTGAAGGCGTTTATACAGGCTAGGATTGTCAGATAAATGTTTGCTATAAATTAGACCCCCGGTGCAGATAACATCACAACAGAAATGATTAAAGCTCTAGAAGAATTTGGACTAGAGCAAGTCACTAGACTGCTGAACACATTATATGATACTGGAGATATACCTTCTGAATTATGTAATTCTGTATTTATTGCAATCCCAAAGAAATCAGGAGCCTTAGAATGTGATCAACATAGAACAATTAGTATAATGAGTCACATCACAAAGATTTTGTTACGAATTATCATGCAAAGAGTGAGGAAGAAAATACAACCTGAAATAGGGGAAGAACAATGTGGTTTTGTAGAAGGAAAGGGTACAGTAAATGCTGTGTATATGCTGCGAACAGTTATTGAACGTGCTTTAGAAGTAAACAAGGATATACATCTTTGCTTTATTGACTACACAAAGGCTTTTGATAGAGTTAGACATGTCAACATTGTGGATATGCTTGCAGATCTACAAATTGATGGGAAAGACATTAGACTTATAAAAAACATATATTGGAAACAACAAGCTGCCATAAGGATTGATAATGAAGTAGGACAATACCAACCTATTAAGAGAGGTGTTAGGCAGGGATGTGTAATGTCTCCAGATCTTTTTTCCCTATACAGTGAAAATATTTTCAGAAATGTAGAAGACCTAAATGGAATCAGCATTGGAGGACGAAACATAAATAACATTAGATATGCAGATGATACAGTATTGATTGCAGACAATGCACAGGATCTGCAACAATTAGTAGACGCTGTGGTTGTACACAGTGAGCAGCTGGGGTTGGAATTAAATTGTAGGAAGACACAGGTTATGGTCGTCACTAGGAAGAACGAAGTACCACATTGTAATATACAAGTAAATGGGAATATTCTTCAACAAGTGAATCGGTTCAATTATCTCGGAACAGTCATAACATCTGATGGCAGATGCCTTGAAGAGATTAGAACAAGAATCGCCATTGCGAAAGTAGCTTTTAGCAAGATGAAAAACATTCTGACCAATAAAAGGATGTCAATTGAAACGAGAAAAAGAGTGTTGAGGGGATACATAGAGCCTGTTCTTTTGTATGGATGTGAAACTTGGACAATGTGCAGTCAAGCTGAAAAACATCTGATGGCTGCAGAAATGTGGTTTCTGAGGAAAATGCAAAGAATACCATGGACAGATAGAAAAACCAATGACCAAGTACTACAAGAGACAAATGAAAATCGTAGATTGATTAGAGAAATTAGACGTAGACAGTCAAACTTTTTTGGACATGTTATGAGAAGAAATGGACTGGAGAACTTAGTGACAGCTGGCAAGATCGAAGGGAACAGACCAAGAGGAAGACCGAGAGGCAAATACCTGGATGGCTTGGCCACATGGCATGGACGAGACAGGAACACTGAGCTGATCCACGACTCTGGTGATCGAGTGAAATGGCGAATCATGACCGCCCACGCTTTCCGGCATGGCACATGATTGATTGATTGGTAAATTAGACTCATGGCCCGTTTCTGGAGTGAGTAAAGTCGCTTAGTGTTTGAATTAGAACAACCATCCCAGATTGTAGAGCAGTAGTCAAAGTGTGTCTAAATATGAGAAGTATAGAATAGTTTCCTTGTGTCCTCATCAAGGAAGTTTTTAATCTTGGCGAGTTGATAGACATTTTTCGCTGTTTGTTTAATGAGCGCTTGAACATGGGAATTAAAGGTTAGGTTTCTATCAATGATTAGGCCTTATGTTTTGTGCTCAATTACACTTTCTACTGGCATGTTATCGATGTGAAGTTGAAGTGATGTGTGTGGGCTTAGAGTTTGAAGTCTTTGTCTGGTTGTTAATAACATTGCTTTTGTTTTAGTGATGTTAATTTGCATACGGTTTGAATAGCTCCACTTAACTACATTATTTAATTCTTGTTGTAAAGACGACTCCAGTAAAATACAGTTTTCAGCGTTTGTGTACACCGTACAGTCATCTGCAAATAGATCGCAGGACGACGAAAGATGCAAAGGTAGATCGTTAATATATATGGCAAATAATAGAGGGCCAAGAATAGAGCCTTGCGGTACTCCAATATTGAAGGTAGTGGTTTGAGACAGAGATTTATTGTGTGATACTACTTGCTTTCTGCTTGATAGAAAAGATGATATTAGAGTGACTACATTAAGGCCAATTTTCATTGTCTCGAGTTTTTTAATTAAAATAGCATGGTCTATCATATCAAATGCTTTCTTGAAATCAATAAACACAGTTCCACATAGACTGTTGTTGTTTATATTCTGGTGCCAATTTTCTATCATGTTTGTTAGGGCCGTATGGCAAGAATATTTTGGTCGAAATCCTGATTGGCTGTCAACAATAAGCTTGTTACGAACTAGATACTGTAATGTTACTTTATGGATGTGTTTTTCTAGTGGCTTAGATAGTGATGATAGTAAGGAAATGGGTCTGTAATTGTTCGGGAGACCATTGTCCAATGAGCCAGATTTAAGAAGAGGGTACACTTTAGCGATTTTGAGAGCTGATGGAAAGTGGCCTTTGGTTAGACACTGATTATATACATAGGTTAGTGATGTACAAATCACTGGCGCAGCACAACGGAGAATCCGGTTGCTGATTCCATCTAACCCAGATGAGGTTGTGTTTTTTTAGGTTACTGAGGTAAGTGAATACTTCAGTGATTGTCATTAGCGGTATGTCGGAAAGAATATCGCGGGAGCATCTATTCTCGCAAAACGATGACAATAAAGATAAGTTGCAACGAGAATTAGGTATTGAAGCCTTCAACTGGTCTATGTCAGTTTGAAAAAAATTACTGAATTGGTCGCATGTAATATGATTTGATGGTAAAGAATTTCGGAAGTTATACTTGTTTGTCAAGGTGTTAATTGCCTTCCATATATCCTTACTATTTGTTTTATCCATTACTAAGTTCTTAAAGTAATTTTTCTTTTCCCGTCTTATGCTATATTGAACTTTGTTTCTAAGAGTACGGTATGCACTGAGATCCCGCTTTTTATGTGCTTTATCTCTGTCTCTCATAATTTCAAGTATTTCCTGGGTGATCCAAGGTGGCTTGACGTGGTGTTTTACTCGAACTTCCTTGACTGGCACATGTCTATCAAAAACATCAATAAAGGTTTTCATCCAGAATTCCAGAGCATCATCCGGGTCAGGAAGCTGATAAACATTGTCTAGAGGTGAACTGAGCAAGTCCTGTAAAAATGCGTTTTGGTTGAAATTTTTGTAACTTCTATATTTTACACTTATGTGTTTATGTTTAGGAGTTTTTATTCCTTTTTTAGACCACGTGCAGCATATTGGGTAGTGATCGCTCATTGCACAATTTGGTACGGTGCATTCTATGATGTTGTCTGAGCAAGTTACATAAATGTGATCTATGACTGTTGAAGATGACTTTGTTACTCTAGTAGCTTGTTGTACTATTTGTTGGAAATTGTATGATGCAATTATATTTCCCCATATTATGTTGGATTTGTTGGTGTCAATGTTAAAGTCTCCGAGTAGTATAATTTCCTTCCCAGAAGCGAAAACCACATCCATCATTGTAGTGAAGTTTTCGTACCAGACGTGTCCAGCACTGGGATTTCTATAAAGGTAGCCAATTATCAGGGGTGTGCGGTTTTGAAGTTTTAGCTCTAACCAGATACATTCTATTTCGCAAGTTTCAAAGTCTAGCCTATGGTGAGCATTTAGTAAATTAGAAACATAGGTTATTATGCCTGTCTCTTGTTTCCTACAGGGATCTCTTCTAAAAACTGTGTACCCTTTAATAGAGATGTCCTCATCTGAAATTGTATCATTAAGCCTACTTTCACTAAGGCCGAATAAATGAAAATTTTGATTAAGAATAGAAGATAACTCTGGTAGCTTGTTAAATAAGCTGCAAATGTTTAAGTGTCCAAGGCGTATTCCTGACTTATTGAGCCAGTGTTGCCACTTCTCAGACATTTCATCCATGAAGAAAGTGTAAGTTCGTCAAAGTTAAGCTAAACTACAAGATCATAAAAAAAATCACAATTACATTAACTTACAAAATATCAGTAATACAAATCAATAAGTAAATGACAATATTATAACGATATAACTAATTAGACCAACGAATATAATGCAAACAAGGAACAAAACGAATTAAAGAACATACAACAAATAATTAACTTGAAAAAAAAAACTACTTCACAAGTTAAGTACCAACTGTTATCCAAAAGAATCAATAAATGACTATACAAGTCAATGTCTCTGTTTAAAGCGGGGAGTGAAGACCCCCTCACTCAGGGTATTAAGGCGATAAAAAGTATTATAAAAGATATCTAAGTGTCAATCTCTGTGACTTCAATACGAGTCAATGTTTACAGCCGCGTACAATCTAATACGTTGCTATATAAATCAATAATCAAGTATGCGCATAAACTTTATAGGAGAGGTCCTTTCTTGTACCGAGATCCGGTGTTGCTTTGTGCTGAATTGCTAGTAAATACCAGGCTGTGTTGGTCCTTGGTACAGCGACATCATAAATGCCTGCCGAAGTGAAGTTGGGCTAAACCGTGTGAGGTATAACAACTCTGGGTTACAATGGAGTGGATACTGTTGATTTCTCACGGGTGTGTAACGACTTCCAACTACAGGCTCTGATTTGTGGCTAACAGGAGGCTGTGGTGGCACGTTGTTGTTACTACTGGATTGATCCTTGCTGTGGAGAAGAGGGAACGTATCTTCATAATTATCACCCTCCTGCGTGAAAGAGGGCGTATTGTACGGATTTGGCGTGATGGAAATGTTCCGTCTGGCTTGGATATCAGGTGCCGTGGTTATGAGTGGTCTGCTCTCTTCTGGTTTATTGGTACTTGATGTGGCGGCAGTATGTCGTCTGGCTTGAGTTTGAGGTGGTGTAGCTAAAAGTGTCCTACGCGATCCAGTATTGGATGTAGGTTGTGTACGTTCAGGGTACTTAAGATTTTTGGCGAGCAAGCTAGTGCCCAATGTAGACAAATGTACTTGATCTTTATAAAGTCGCTTTTTTGGTGCTCCTGACTGTGAAGTAAACACCGGTGTGTTGTCGATGAACTGTATGTTGTTGTGAGAGCAAAACTTCTGCAATATGTTGTTATTTATGTCAGCTAGACGACGCTGGAATCCATAACTCGGTGATATGATGGAGGAGAAGAAGATGGACGAGTTAGGAAAAGTGTGACGTAATCCGTTCAAGAGCGCCAGCAGTTGAGATGTTGTGATTTGCTGGTTGTTCATGGTGTCATTGATACCAATATGGACGCTTGCCCTTTTTACGTTAAGATTTACAGCCAACCTCCTAATCTTGTCTGTTAGCCAGTCAACACCAGCCCCAGGCAGTGGAATTATGGAAACAATGTCTTTGTCTGTAGTAGCCATCCGGTCGCTATAAAGACCTTTCATTAGAGAGTCGCCTATTATAATGTGTGTACAGTCGGGTCGTGCTGTCTGCACATGTTGGTTGTCAGTACGCCTTGCTCGTTGTTTCTCCCATTTAGCAGCAGTCTGTACGTCTCCATGTGACTCTCCCTGTGTTTCCTGGAGACGTGTGTTGTCTGTTGGCAGTGCACTATAGCACTTTACGTTTTCTGACGAATTTTCTTGAAGCACTTCGAATCTGTTGCTTATCTTTACACCAATGGGATAGACTGCTTGTAGCGTTTTATCTTCCTCTGCACGTTGAGGTTTTTCCACGTCTTGTTTTTGGTGAAACTGGGCTTCAAGAGTCTCCGAATTTGATACAGCTGCTTGGGAGTTACACGCTTGTTCAGTTGAGTTGGTGGAGGACTCGTGCTGTAAAGTTTCTATTGTTTTTCTTAGCAACAGATTTTCCTCTCTCAGGAGCGTGATTTCTTCTTTGAGAGCAGTGTAGTCACTGCTGGTCTTGCTGTTAGCTGCAATGTTCGCTGTAACAGTAGCAGTGAGCACCTTTAAGGATTGCTCTATTACCTCAATGCGCCTATGACAATCGCACGATTGTCCATTGATAGTTGGCGTGTTATCTAAGGCTGGTATTTCTTCTGCTACACTTACGTTGGTCTCCACGTTGTTTTGGAGGTGCTCCATTGGATATTCAATGGTCAAGAGTACTGATGGGGTAGCTGACCTCGTGTTGATGGTATTGTCCTGTTCATTCATTGTATGTGTTAGTTGAGAAACATTGTCTGCTGTGGTGTCCACAGCTGTAGTTGTAGCTGTAGCTGAGAGAGAGAGAGAGAGAGAGAGAGAGAGAGAGAGAGAGAGAGAGAGAGAGAGAGAGAGAGAGAGAGAGAGAGAGAGAGAGAGAAATGGCAGTAATATATTTCAATGCCCATTATCTTGTCATGTGATTATAAGGCTAAAGTTTACAAAATCCTGCCCAATATAAATCAACCATGAATACTTACTGGGAATACATGAACCGCTATCGCCCCAGTAAAAGTCTCCAGTACAGAGACATTTACTTGTCCTCGATGTAGAGTTGTAAGTACAGACTGTATTAGAAGCCTTGCACTCCATTGTTGTCTGAGGATTCTGACACACTGCTCCATGGTCCAGTTCTGTGATATTAAGTCATATAGCAATGTCAAACCCAGATGTGTTTATGTAATGCCCATCTTTCCAAGTGTGAAGGTAACAAAATTAACATTTGGATAACTAACAAAGCACCTATTTTTTGCATATCCTATTTACAGGACATCGCTGTCAACACCAGCATTTTACTGCTGTTGTTGATGTCTTGGCAAGTTTTACGTTCAGTAGTTTGACATTGTTTTCTGAACGACAGACTTCAATACCAACACGTTAAAACCCCAGCGTGACACGATCTGCTGCTAAATTGGTCGCTGCGGCGTTTCGAACGCGTGTTAAGCGGCTCACGAATCGCGTTCGCATGCTTTTGGGCCACATAGACCGTCAACAAAGCACATTAAAAAAAAATTTATTACATCCTAATGAAAGAGAGATTACTTGCACGAGAGATCATAAATTTATTACAGTTGTATTTCCTTCTGCTTATGTTTATCCCTAAGCAGTTTCCTGCCATTGGTCTGTGGTGGGATAGGGCTATCACAGTTTGTAGGTGTGAATGCAAAGAGGAACATGCGGCCAGTCTTTCCCTCACTTAGTGAGACAACTAATGCAGGCATCAACTTCTCGTCCAATCGAGCTCCTGATATTATCAGCGCAGCTCCTGTCTGCTTATATCTGTAATAATGTGGTAACAACTAACCTATTATTTTCAAAAGCTGTTAAAACAACGAAAACGTATTGGATCGGTTCCCCCAAGGTTAGCTTGCGATGTGTCATATCCACGAGAGATTCCTTTGATAGTGAACATGGATAGAGAGTATTTGACAAGATTTTGTTATCACATCTAACTACAGATTAGGTTAGACACACACTGCTCAATACCAGGTGAACAGTTCTGTCTAAAAGGTCACTGGGTAGGGTAATAATAAATAATATTTAAGAAAATATAATTATAAATGTTATCATAAACATATGGTTATCTTAGTATTCAAACATCACAGGTGTTTCAGGGTTGCAATCACAACAGAGGTAGCATATTATATTACAGGAAATAATGAGTGTATGTCTGTGCTAAGCTAGTAGTAATAAAGTACGTGTAGAGAACTAAAGGCATCTTAGAAGTAATAGTTTGTCTCAGGTCACATTTGAGTCCTTGGGGGTTGAAAAGGTTACTGTTACAAGTCCAGGATGTGTGAGGAATATCTACTCCGACAATCCATAGGTAGTTAACATTAGCACAATTAGAAATATGTATTACATTTAATACTTAAATAACACGTGTTATACTTGACGGGTGGTACATGCTAGTGACGAGTACCTAATAAATACGTGTAGTCTGTGGTGGCTGAAGCAGACAAATATGAACAATATGATCAAGACAAGTTGCGTTACAGTAGAATGTTTTAGGACATATAAGAATAGCATAAGTTGGAAGAATCATATGCTTTTGGGATTGCACATTTGTCAAACAGACAAGTGATGCCTAATATCTAGCCATGTAGTGTGAGGGAACAACACAAATAAGATAATTCTAAATGAGTAGAGACTTTGAAGCTATGTAAAGTCATTGTATAATCTGAATTTAAATTAATTAAAATGTGATTTTCTAGGAGAAATATTACGTTCATAATGTGTGGGGTACAGAATATGTTAGAATTACTGCATTAGTGAAATAGATAGCAGAAAGGAAAACCATGTACCAAACGCAATGAAGTATAAAGAATAATGTATTTTTGACATGTTTACTAGGTAGAATAATCTCATTACTTTTAAGAAGTATTTCAATTACATCAATAATTGTTTGATGTGTGTAGGACAAAGACACAGGTGGAAAAATTCGTTTCAGTAAATATTTTCAGAAGTTGTATACATGAGAAGAAAAGTAATTTATTCATGTATGAGATGCATCATCGTAGGATAGGGAGAACTGTGCACTTATATTATAATCAATCAAGATATAATTTCTAGTATGAAATGGTTATTGTTTGTGTGTACAACAGCAAATAGAGAAAATATAGCAGTCACCTTGTATGTGGACATATTGCATATTTGGTTTTGACTGAAATGGTGTACGAAACGCAGTTGTTGTGATATGAAGCTATGAGAATTTGGGTTCTGTGGTTGTTACTTATGAAAGAGAGTCATGTGCTAAATGTTACATGGGGTCTAAGTGGCCTATTTTAGATATAACTGAGAAGGAGATTGCTATCGGATGTACAGAGTAGTCTTTCTCTCAGATGTAACATGAGAAAGATCAAAGTGTGAAGTTGTAGGCAGCGCTATGTTCTGCCAGTATGACAGCAATGACTTGAGGTAAATTAATTCATACTAAGCTTGGTTAAAGAAAGATTGTACAGTAAGTGAAAAGTGGAGTAAACTTAAGGAAACTCTTCATAAAACAGCGGTAGGGGTTTACGGCACTGTGGATCATAAGAGGCAGGACTGGTTTGTAGCAACCAGCCAGACACCGCAACCATTGATTGATAAAAAGAAGATAGCTCTCTTAAGAAACAAGGAAAGAACAACGCGTAACACTCTCAGTGAGCTGAAGCAAGCTAGGAAGGATGTGCAAAAGGCTGCCAGGCAGTGTGTAAATGACTATTGGATAAAGTTATGTAAGGCCATTCAAATCGCAAGTGATAAGGGAAACATCATAAGCATGTATGAAGGAATAAAGAACGCTTGTGGTCCAATGATCAAAAGAAGTGCACCACTGAAAACCTTGACTGAAGAAATCATCACTGATAAGAAACAACAGATGGATAGATGGGTATAGATCTATTTAGAACTTTATTCAAGTGAGACCAAACTAGCGGATGATGACCTCGACGCAATAGAGGCCCTGCCAACTCTTGACCACCTAGACACACTCCCCACCATAACAGAAGTTAAGTGTTGCTATAAACGAACTTGCATCTGGCAAAGCTCCAGGTAATGATGAGATTCCAATAGAGGTTATCAGGAGTGGGCAAGACACACTCACTCTACAGATCGACCAGCTAATAGAGCTATGCTGGAGAGAAGGACAAGTCCCACAGGATTTCAAAGATTCAAGCATCATAACACTTTACAAGAACAAGGGCGATCGGAGCGACTGCAACAACTATAGGGATATCTCACTTCTGTGTATTGTTGGGAAAGTGTTTGTCAGAATTGTTCTGCGCAGACTTCAAGTCCTAGGAGATCAAACCTACCCCGAATCACAGTTCGGCTTCCGATAGAACCGGTTGCAAGAGAGTTACTCTTACTGCTACTAGGTAGATAATAGCATATGTAATATTCATATTCTATTGTTATTCTTATTTGCCCTGGAGTTGATTGGTAGTATTTGCCAGTGCTTGACGTTGGTATCTGTCAGGGAGTTATTCTCCCATTCTGTTTAACTTTCATCTGGCAAAGATAACCCTTATTGTTCTACAGGCGTGATTCTTAATTGACTGGTTGTAGTATCAACCTTTCTATCTTCTATAAATCTCCACATATATTTCACATAACAGTCAAAACCACTTTAACAATGACTTCTTCATAACACGACAGCTGTATCACTTTAACACAGTGTATTATGTCTTTCTTTAAAACAATGTCTAATCAGTGTCACTAAAACAATAATACTTGCACTCCGTCTCTGCCATCAACATCTGTCGCTCGAACTCTCAAATGACGTCGACATTCGACCACAGCTTCACAAACACTGCATATACACAAAAGTGGCGGCTAGATAAACTTCTGCCATTTGCCATCTTCTGTCCGACCTTGATCGCGGTCCAGACGTGAATGAGCTCTGAAGGACCCGTAGTTCTCTCTTCGAACCTTTGACTTGCTATTCTCGTGATTCGCCCTCTTCTCAATCTTCACGTCTTGTCACTAGCCTGTGCAAGACTCTAGGCTGCCTGTACTGAATAATACTATGACCTGACCCCAATCCACAGCATTCACCCCTGGTGGACTTTAAAAAATGTGTAACATTTATTTCTTAACACACAATTATACATCACATCACCAATATTTAATTAATTTAATATATATTGTCTGTGTCTGGAAGTCCATCTTGAGATCTGAAAAATCGGTAATCTATGAATATTTTGTTTTAACCAACTAATATATGTATATCATCTTAACTTACTCTATGAAGATCTCGATCCATTAAGACTTTTTGTTTTTTCAACTTATACTTATTCTATCTTCATTACATTGAAAACTATTAACTATGTTTCAGCGTGGTAATCTATGCAAAATCTGTTTCCAAATAAACCATTAATTTCACACATATGGTATGATGCCAAATTGAATCACTTCAGCATATTGCCGATTGTTAGTGTTCATCAGGGCCATGCTCCATTGGCCATCGCTTAACTTCATTTGCCACTGTTCATAACCGTTTGTTCATGACTCATCGCAAGTATACCAGTGATTTCTAAGGTGTATTGCATTTTCGCAAATGCGATCTGGTCATAATAGATATAATCTGACTGATATATTAGGCATACTAATCCATAGACTCTGCATTTACATCTTCCAGAGACACATAGCAAAATGAATATGAAAATATATATTTATGTCGGACACGCGCTTCCTATTCCCTTTCTGGACCGCGTGTAGCCATAGCCTATGGGAGGGCTATGGACTAACATACTGTGAGTTTCAAAACGTCGCCTGGGCGTCCCCACAGAGTTCCTCATTTATCTTTAAAAGATAAGCATCCTCATTCTTCCATAGGCCATTACGCCCTGGATGAAGGTACGCTTGAATACTGGATGTATATTGTTCTTCCGTCCTTTAAGCAGTTGTGTGTGATTCGTCTTTCTATTTTACTATTGATTACTGTTTCCGTTTCCCTCTGGTATTATGGATTCAGTTTACTCTGCATATCGTTACCGTTGGCATAGTTTGAAATACTTGTCTCACCGACTGCTGTTCGGACTTGAGCTGATCAATACTGCTACAATATGTGGAAGTGTTCACTGTACTTTCTTTTCCAATTTTCTCTAATTTATATCTAATCGCATCATAAAATAATCATTCAATAATATCTCATTATTTTATTTCTGTAATACTGTAATACAAACTAAATAATAAATAAAATAATAAACAATATAATATATTCACAATTAATGTTTCACCCATATCTATCAATAACTATAATCAATAAAATATAACTAATAGTAATAATGAACATTTATAACTCATTAATAAATGCAATATATTTATTCAATTCCTATGTAATTTTCTAATATCTATCAAAATGTATTCTTTTCAATATATTATTCACAGTATTCATCACCAGATATCAATAATAAATATCCAGTGATGATACTAATAATGTGTGCATAGAAATACTAATTATTAATTATACTTTAATTTTACCGTTTTTATGTTATTAATAAAATAAAATCAGTTGCTTTACTCAATACATTAATAAATAATCAATCTGTATATAATTACATAACCATCTCATTTAGCAATACTGCTTCCTTTCCAATAAATCGTGTTTTCTCCTATTGGGCCAATTTCCATTATGTACTCCTGTATGGCTTTATGGCACCATGAATCAATGTTAGTAACAAATGAAATAAACAACATTAAATAAAATGTGTTAGTAATATAACTGTACATTAAGTCACAAAGCCTCCATACTTGAGTATTTTGCATATTACTAAACCAATATTTATTTATTAATAATCTGCAATGCAAGATCGCCACCACACAGCGCGAACGAGCCCAACTCACCGTATGGTAGCAAAACCACATTACTTGATGTCAATATTAGTATGGGTTTACCTATCCCCGCCTTAATTTAAAATCACAATCGTCCAAAAAACCAAAAATAAACCAATATTTCTCGGTACCATATGAACCACCGCTCACCGGTATGGATTACCATTCAAACCATATATATAATTCAAATCAAACAAAATAATCCATCTCGGCGTCCAGTCGAACACCTGATACAACATCTTATGCTATCAGTTCTTGACAAAATGGCATATACAGCTCGTCTTGTAAATCAGTTTAGTCCTGCGGATAGCCTCGTCGATGCAGCGTCCGACATACCACATTGATGTTACCAAAAGAAACACCGCATAGCCAACGCCCGTCCACGATACGACACGAAATCCATCTAGTGTGTTAAATAGCATCAATCCAAAATGTAATAATTATCATCCAACAAAAGTTAGTCATTCTCGAAACTCCTTCGATCCGTTGCTCTCTCATTCGTTGCCCCATCAGCGCTGCACACACACAAATAGATGTTACAGTTGTGTACTACCAAGCTAGAGAAACGTAGAGATATCACCGAAATGAACAGAAATAGTTCATTTATGAGATGTTAGTCTTCCTCATGCACAACTACAATAAAACACCGTAAATATTAATAATATCATGCAAAAATCATGCTGAAATTCGCAAATATTAACCCTAAATATTAATGTAAAGTTCATATAATCAACAAATCAATCACTTAATAGAGTTCATACAATCCAGATTCTCTATTAGTGTTAATATATCAACAATAAAACCCAAACACAATAAATTTTAAATTATTGATTTCATGCAACTTCAATCAATAATATAATATATAATCAACAATAATTTCTAATAACTCTTAAATCTTATGTTCAGATTACTAGCTATGTTTGAATAACGAAGACACACACAATAGATTTCACGATTTATTGCCTGGCATATTTCGCTGCATCTCGTCAGGTACATACTGCAGAAATCACACAACTTACGTGAATTAACTAGATAAATCCTTCAAACTGAAATATACACATGTTCGCACAGTAATGTCGATTGTCTACCACTGTAATTTTAAACTGACTATCATGTCTTTCTGCTTGCACAAGGACGGCTTACGAAGGTTGATTAGTATAGCTTCAGCAAACTTTAACAATCGACTACTTTGAACAACACACGGAAGGCATTGTATCTTTCAACCACGTGACCGCTCTCGAGCACATGTCTCGCGACCGATGAAGCAGGACTGTTCCGGTGTGTCGGCCTGCCTAGGCTGCCATCTTCTGTGTGTAGTATCGTGTCCATCCAATTCGGAATGCGTTCCGAAACCCTGCAGTGTAACTGTCGCTCAGTTCTACCTATGTAGATGGCCTCGCATCTGCATGTAAATTTGTAAATACAATTTGATTTGGCGTACAAAGCTACAGGTTCTTTTACTGCTGGGGTGGGGATCGGTGTGTTTCTGTACCTGATGACTAGAGTTGCAGCACAGATTGTTCGCCCGACTGCTGTGGTGAGCCGGTCCCGCAGACGTTGCATTACGTCATCTCCTCGGAAGGATAGCTGGATGAATACCTTGAGTTTAGGGACTGTAGTTACTTCTGGTTTCGGTCTGGGCTGCTGGCAGTGGCGCTATATAAATCCTGTGGAGTACCCATTCAGGTTTAAGGCATTCTTCAGAGTTTTAAATTCCTCTGTCAGTGTGTCCGGCGTGCATATCTTCCTAGCACGGTCAAACAGGGTCCGTACTAAGCCCCGTTTGTACTGGACAGGTGCGAAGCTCTGAAAATTTAAGTATTGGCCAGTCCATGTTTCTTTGCGGTACACCGATCTTTGAATTGTGCCGTCTGCTCTACGTCTCATTAGGATATCTAGAAACGGCAACGCTTCGTTGTGTTCGTGTTCCATAGATAGAGAGATGTTTTTATGTGTCTCGTTCATTGTGGCCTGGAACGACGTTGCTTGTAGCTCGTCTGTGGTGATCATTAGTATATCGTCCAATTAACGACGGTAAAAGGCCAAGTTATTGATGTCTGAGGATCTCTTTTCTTCTAAGTGTGCCATGAAGATGTCCGCTAGAATAGGTCCAAGTGGGCTCCACATGGCCACTCCGTCAATTTGGCGATATGACTTGTTTAGAAAGTTGAATTGTATGTTGGCAGTACATAATGTTATTAGCCTCTCTAGAATACCTGATGGTATGCCTAGTTTTAGTTGTTTGTCCCTAATGCGTTCACTTATTATATTCACGGTCTCATCTAATGGAAGTTTGGTGAATAAAGAGGCAATATCCAAGGATGCCATGTGTTTGTTGTTTATGTCTATAGTATCCAATAATTCCACCAGTTCGAATGTATCTCTGAGTGTTCTTGGATCGAAGGACTGTCGTACTGGCTTTAAAATTTCAGCTAGCCATCTCGCCATTCGGTGTTGTGCAGAGTTAACCATGCAAAGGATCAGTCTTAATGGGATGCCGGGCTTGTGAAGCTTGGGTAGACCATACATCTGAGGAGTTTGGGAGCCACGCGGTGTGAGCGTTTTTGCAGTGGCCTCACTGATGAGTCCCGCATTCACAAGTGACTGGATCTCTTTCCTCATTTTTGCATCCAGGTCCTCCGACTTGTTGACTGTTTGCTCTACTCTGAATTTAGATGCATCTGATAATATTTCATCCATTTTTCTCTGGTAGTCTGATATGTCCATAAGTACTGCACCTTTGTCAGGTTTCAATATTACGAGGGTTTTGTTAGCCTTTAAGGCTTTTAAGGCAGTAAGGTGTTCGTTGGACAGCGGACATGTCTGTTTAGAGGGTGTTGTGCTATGTAGCTATGTATTATTTATTACATTATATTATACTTATATATTATACAGTATATATATTATACTAGCTATGTATTATTTATTGCTAACGTATTGATTTAGAAAAATTAATATTTATTTTTACTAATAATAACATATCTAACTTCTAGGATTTTATAAAATATTAATAATAAATTAAATTCTCTAATTTGTTATAAATAATAATTAAAAGAACTGTATATTTACTGTTGGTTCACTGCATGTTATATTATACCATTATTCTAATGATTTAGCTGTTTGTTTACATTAGTTCGCCAGCTATAACAAACCAAACTCAATAAACAAACTATACAATCTACTAAAGAATCAATAATCACATATCATTACCTTAATAAATGTTAACCATCATTTTAAAATTGCTAGTTATATAGTATTTGTTTTGTTTTTTTATATCAATAATTTAAAAATTAATATTTGATATTAAAATTAATATAATTGTACTGTAATATTACCGACTATTTACTATATATAATCCAGTAATCAATTTATGTAAAATAAATACGTTGTAGCAACTGCATTACTTACTAACTGTTCTTATTATAATTCACAAACAACATCTTTTCTAATGCAGTAATATTTCCCATTATTAAAGTTCATATTATTTCTATATTAGCTTTCCCTACATTACGTCTTCCGATCAGACAACATAATGAATTCCAACTAAATACCTTTAACTATACGCGGACCTTATGTCGTAAAATTTTGCAGTAATATTTATTGAACTATTCGTACCATGCTGTATTACGCGTAATTTGAGCTATCTGTCAATCGTTTCATTGGTTAAACACTAAATATCGTTCCTTCGTTAAACGTCAGCTAATTGTTGGCATCCAAAATGTAAACACGTTCCATAACTAAGCACTACAAAATTTACATATCCCATTTAGTATTACTATATCTCACATGATTCAACTAAATATTTTTGTTAATATGGTTCACATCTTCGTAGCTAAATTATATTGTTATAGAACTATACTTTTTTTTTTATATCAATGAACTGTTTCCGCGTCGCAGTAGAATCGTCACAAGTAACATCTGCACAATTTATACACACGCTTCCCTATTAAACACTGTTTCATAATTCTCTCGGGTTTTCTAAAATAAAGCGACTCTAATATCACAATCTTCTCGAATGTGATTCGTGATTGTAACTGACTCAGAAAACATGCTGACGAGGGTGAGGACGGGCAGACTTCGTGCGGAGTGGTGTCATAGTCTTGCTCGTATCTAGGTAACTAAACTTGGGTTCATACAGGCAACAATAAATCTGTTCGTTATGAGATCGAATATTTATTGTATTTACATATACAGTATGCGTTGGCGCAGTGGG
Source organism: Cepaea hortensis (assembly GCA_963921405.1). Classification (NCBI taxonomy): domain Eukaryota; kingdom Metazoa; phylum Mollusca; class Gastropoda; order Stylommatophora; family Helicidae; genus Cepaea; species Cepaea hortensis. The sequence goes on from OY992886.1 coordinate 106,400,811, forward strand.
TAAACAGACCCGCGCTATATTACATCTCCCAAATAGTAAACATCAAACACATAAGTATCATTTAACAGTCTAGCAAACTATCTAGCCTATGTCTATATATCTATTGATATCTATAGAGTCCCTCAAAGGCAGGCCCTGTTGCCTCTCTCAAGTCCGTCTGACCTCTGCCGGTCTCCGCGTGTCCTAACTCGACACGGGCGGTAACTCTGTCCGAGTTCCTCGTGGACCCCGCATTAGGCGGGCCACATCAGTGTCCACGGAATCATGGACTGGGTGACCATCTCTTTCGAGAAGGTTCTAGATTACTCGGGTCCTGCTCGACTCAATGGTTTCCCTTGGGCTGGAATTGCAGCCCTTTACTAACTGTGTAAGTGAGGCGGTGACAGGATCCCTCCTCCCCCGTGACATGATTTGTTGTTGGGAATTAGATCCGTTCTAATTCTGTCACCGAATCACATAAGTTGGTGTTGTAGTTTGGTGGATAGTAACCTGGCAACCTACCTATTAGCACTAAAAACTCATGTATTCTACCATACAACACTTGTCTGATCTGGTGCAGAGATCCCTGTCTCTCGTGTGCTTAAATATGCTTATCAGACCGAAGTTACGTGGCATTTTAGTAGTTGTATTTACAACTTGCCCTTCTCATAGTACCCAAAATGGTACCCAGACAAATAACCCCTATATAATAGAGGGTTAACAAGACCGAAGTCTTGGCTAAATAAGTACACCTTCAAATCTTGATCTGTGTGTGTATTTCTATACACTTTTACTCCCGTATGTTATATAATGCTAAATATGTAGTTACCTTGTTCTTTTATCCCCCTCATACTACAAGTGTCCCTGTTGGATTGTTAGTGTGCTTTGACTAATAAGTTGATGTTTCTAATAAAGTGACTGTGACTTTTAACTTGATAGTGTTGAGTTTTAAGGTTTGTGTACTGCGTGTGCTGAATGTGTGGCGTAATTCCAAGCGTCACGAGTTGGGATAACCTCAATCATGAACTACTGCACTGTGTGCAATACATGAACAGGCATTCCAAGTAGTGGTGCTTAGATGTATCCTAACTGCTAAGCTAAGTATATTAACTCACTATTACACTAAGTACTACACATGTATTCACAAATTAGACAAGTCATACAATTTACATGAAAGACGCAGACAAATTAAAATAAATACGGTTTGCGTACAATTTGTCCGCCAAGTGTATCGTTCTCTCATTTAATCCATTCACACAGTCATTCACTCACTTTTCATTAAAAATAGTATTTGGTTAAAATATATAATTAAAGTTGAGGTAAGTGTTATTGCCCTTAGAAAAAATGGGCTAGGCGATATTTGCCCTTTAAGAAAATACGTACTTCTTGTACGATGACTCACAAATGGGTTCTAATTTAAATAGAGACAATTGTATAGGACGGTTCTTTAGCTTAGGAATGGTACCGCCTGTAATATTAATGTCGAATATGTACAAATTACAGGTGAATACAATTTATATACAACAATAATGGAAATATAATACATATTTAATCCTAAACTAATTAATTAATTAAATCCAACGATGATGTGCGCGTCGTCCTCCTGTCGCTAGCGTGTTATGCCATGAATGGTAAAGCTAGTATGGCTGTCTCTTGAGTGTCGTAGTCGATGGGGTTCTGTTTCGGCTGTTTGTAAAGTTACGTAGTAACAACAAGTATGGCGTGTTCTTAATGTCCTATATAACGAGTTCTTACAGAATTCGGAGTTAGTTCGTTGGTTGATCTTATTGGTTGACACAAACACAGTTACTGTTTCTTGCTGGAATCGTTCTAGCGCTTAGGCACTTGATGGTATAGTTCTCAACGTAACGTATCATGTTCTTGGGTGTCGTAATTCAACTAATCACTGAGAGTACTCTAGCAGGTGCAGAGTTCCACTGTAATATGCAACCGACTAAAAGTATCACAGTTTATAGTATGGCTAATGGTCGATGTGATCAGAGTCATTCTACTGGCGCATTCACCTGCCGTGACAAAAGGTCAGCCACAATGTTGTCGGTGCCTCTGATGTGGCGGATTTCGAAGTCGAAATCTTGAAGTAGAAGACACCATCTTTGTAGCCGATGGTTTTTAGGCGACCCCTGGTTAAGGACCAATAATGGCGAACTGTCAGTGAGGACCACAAAGTGACTCCCTAAGAGGAACTTCGATAATCTCAATATACAAAACACTAGGCTTAAACACTCTAATTCAACTGTGGCATACCGAGTCTCAGCCTTCTTTAGTTTGCGGCTTACATAGAGAATTGAGTGTTTTATGCCATCCATTTCCTGCATCAAGCATCCTCCTATTGCGATAGCGCTCGCATCTGTGGTCAAAATAAAGGGTAAATTTATGTTGGGTAATCGTAAGACTGGTGGATTAGAAAAAATATGTTTCAATTTACACATTGCATCATCTAAGCTGGTACTTTTACAAATTTTTGATGGATGATTTTTAGTTAACATATCCGAAAAGATTGAGGTTAGTTCTGCCCAATGTGGAATAAATTTAGAATAATAGTTAATCAGACCTAGTAAACTTCTAACTTGCTTCTTTGTGGTAGGTACTTCTAGCTTAAGGATCTTGGAAACAATTTTATCATCAGTCAACAATTTTCCTTCAGAAAGTCTATGACCAAGGAAGTCTATTTGTGTATAACCTATTTCAACCTTGGAAGGTTTGATAGTAAGTCCAAAAAGAGAGATTTGGTGGAAGACTTGTTTAAGGGTGAGTAAGTGAGAAGTCATATCAGAAGAATGGATGCATATATCATCAATATAAGCAACTACGTCATTAATTCCGTGTAATAACAATCTTGTTAGTCTTACAAATGTGGCCGGTGCGTTCTTGAGCCCAAACGGAAGATATAGCCATTCGTACAAGCCGAGAGGTGTTGCGAATGCTGTTATATGTCTACAAGAAGGGTGTAATGGAACTTGCCAATATCCTTTAGCTAAATCGGTCTTAGAAAATAAGGATGATTGAGCCATATTTAAGATAAGATCTTCACAGCTGTTCATTGGCTCTGCATCCGTTGTGGTTCTTGTATTTAATACTCGATAGTCAATGCACAAGCGAATTGTCTGGTCCTTTTTCTTCACCAGAACAATCGGTGACGAATATTGAGACATCGATTTTTGAATAATGCCATTTTTCTCTAAATCTAAAATTTCTTTATCTAAATTAGATCTGTAATGGAGAGGAATAGAATATGGTCTACATTTGACCGGTCTCAGATCTGTCAGCACAATTGAATGTGTTATTTTATCAGTGCGTCCAGGTCTGTTAGAAAAGATAGCTTTATATTCGTCAAGGATAGTCAAAATGTCTTGTCGCTGTTGTTGTGTCAAAGTGTCAGAGATATGTATGTCATTTATACTTCCGTCGTCAGTCATGATTGGTACAGGGATTTCAGTGTTGTCCACGTCTGTCTGATTTACCACAGATGCCACTGTTTGTAAATTGTCTTCATTGTCATTGTCGTCGTCGTCGAGATCAATCGTTGTCAATATGTCGTGAAATTTGTCGTCGCTGTCGATATCACAGATTGTCGGTAATGTCCATATGTCTTCGTCGTTTTCGTCGTCGTAAGAGTGTGTCGTTAACGATGCTTCGTTTGTCGAGGTGTCATTTCGTTGAGAAATTGTCGTTTCGTCTCCGTCGCCACTTCGTTGAGTCAGTTCATTTGTCTCATTGTCCTGTCTAACATAATATGGTTTCAACATATTCACATGTGATATTTCCAAATTTCCATTTAAAGAGAATACAGTAGGGATATTCCCCTTCTTGACCAGTTTCTGACATATAACACAAGATGTACAAAAGGTTTTAATGTCTTGGTTGACCTTTGGCCAATAAAACTGGGTCATGACAATAGCCCTGGTCATTTCGTATCTCATGTGACCTCCAAAAGGGGAGTCATGGGCTATTTTTAGCACTTTGTCTCGATGTGCTTGTGGTAACACTATTTGCTGTGTCGTGGTCTGGTTTGTTGTGTAAAATCTCGTTAAGATGTTATTCTGTAGCCTAAATGTCCACGATGCGTTCTTTGTTAATTTTGGCTTAAGGCCTACTAACTTAAAGTATGGTGCTAGTGTTGTATCTGCTTTTTGTTCATTACCAAAAGTGATGTTAGTTGAGTTTGGCGCTACTATTTCTAATGATTCCTGTAGTTGGTCGGTGTTGGTTTTGTGGGTTGTCTGTCGTGTTATTGCGTTTGTGTGTTGTGTGTCTTGTTGCACATTTACAGGTTCGGTACTTGGTAGTTTGGTCGCATCCTCAATTCGAGGTTTTAATTCGGTCGTATCGTTTCTTGATTCGACCGCCCCTGCATTGTACACCTCGGTAAATTCTTCCTGGATTACCTCAGTGGTTGTCTCCCTTGGTATTTTGGCAGTTTGAGACAAGCAAGAATGGTGTTTCTCTTTTGTGTCGCTATTTATGTGGTGGATACCATGTTTTTGCTCCCACCTTTTTATTTCTCTTTCAGAGCATGGATGTATGTTGGGTAAATTACCAAGTATAATATCCGCGACGGGATTTTCAAGGATAGCACACAATACTCGCCCCGATATGAACGGCGTTTGAATTTCGACCAAAGCAAGGGGGTATTTCTCTTTTGTACCTGAAAATGTGCGACACGTCACATGTTTGTCTGTGTAGTCATTAGCGTCTATTAATGTTCTCCTCACACCACAGAGAGTTGCGCCGGAATCACGAATTAACGTGCACTTTTTGTTGTTAACAAACCCTGTATAAAAAACTAGCTTGCCTGTAGATGATAAGGCAGCGTTAGCTATTTCATTTGCAATTGGGATTATGTGACCACAATGTAGTGTTGTGTCAATTTGGAACTTTGTACAGGTGTTGCACTTACTGTCTGTTATGGTGTTGATGACGTGTACAGCATTCCCAAGCTCGCTTTCATTGTCGTGTTGATTTTCACATTCATTTAGTGACTCAAGCTCTTCGTCAGTCGACGTTTCTACTACTGCCGCATTGGCCTGTTTCAATAACTTTCGGCCTTGACAATCTTTATTATAGTGACCCCAGCTATTGCAGAAATAACATTTAATTGCTCTGTGGTAAGCCATGCGTTTAGCTGTTTGCTTCTCTACCATCTTTTTGAGGTGTTCAGGGTAGGTGGGTGATTTGTCACACATACCGTAACTGTCGTGATGAAAATTGCAATATTGGCACCTTACTACTTTACCGACATTGGATCGTGGTTTAAATCTGCTCTGTGATTGTTTGGAGTATTTGGTGTTCACTACTGCAGCTGCTGTATCATTGTGACTTATATTATGTTGAAAAATATCCCTATTTGCTGTAAAAAAATGCATTCCCTTTCGCCTCGATTTCCTGAATGCTCTTACAATCCATTTGTTTTAAGAACTTGGCAAAAGGTGTGGGGATGGTGCTAACTATTTTATCTATTATAATTAGTTCCTTAAGTTTATCATGGCTATTGTTGGTTTTAGCCGAGTTAATCCATTTTGTGCATATGTCTTGGACTGTACTGACATAATCTATGAAGGTTTGGTTTGGTTGTGGAGATAATTTGGCGAATTGTTGTTGGTAACCTGCAGTGTCTAAAGAAAAATGTTGGAGAATGCGTTGTTTTAGGTAGTCATAGTCTTTTCGCATTTCCTGTGGTATTGTTTCTATTACTTTCAGTGGTTCAAGAGCCAAATTCCTCATTAGAATAAATGCCCAATCTGATTTACTGATTTTATGATGAGACATGAGGCATTCAAAATTTTCTAAGTACGCGGAGATGGAATCTCCAGAACAGAAAGCCTTCACGAGACCTTTATATTTATTATATTTTTGTTCTTCTTCTTTGCTTCTTAACTTATTTATTGATATTTCTGCGTTGGCCTCCATTTCCATCTGTTTTAGTTTAATCTGTGTCTCGGCATTTAGTTGGGCCTGTTTGGCGGCGGCCTCAAGCTCCATCTGTTTCTCTTGAGCCTGCAATTGTATTTTCTTTTCATCTGCTTGTATTTGCATTTGTAATTTCTTTTCATTGGCCTCGATTTGCAATTTCTTTTCCTCTGCTTGCATTTGCAGTTTCCTTTCTTCGGCTTCCATTTGAAGTTTCCTTTCCTCTCGTTCTATCGCTCTTTCTTCACGGGCAGTGTTTTCTGCGTGTGTTTTCTGTGCCCATTCTGACAGTTTCTCTTCTTTATAACCTAACTTTATTCCTTGCTCAATGCATTGATCTAAACTAGACATTTTGTGTTTTACTTGTTTGTTAAGTTTATAGAGTTAAATCCCTTTAGAAAAATATGTTGTGTGGTCGAAAATTTGGTTAACTCCCCTACTTATTAATGTGTAAATCAAAATGCAAGGTTATGTTGGTGAAAATTTCATGAATATGCAACGAAATCAATATGATACAAATTAATACATTGATGAAACATGAGAAGTACAGCTTAGAAGTACAATGAGTATGAGGTGAAACTTAGCTCTGAATTTTGAAGCTCCTCGATGTTATATTGCACTCTCGTTATTGTTGGAAAGGTTTCATCGGTTGGACGCGGCACTTGTTGCGGAACAATCTGCTCGTGGAGCGAGAAAACATTAGTGACTGTCACAAAAAAAAACAATGTCAAAATAGTAACATGTCAAAAAAAAATTGTTTACAGAATCAAAATAAAGAGGCGCTGTGGAGGCAATGGTGAGACATTGCCGAGGGACTCAGATTACTTCTATTTTATCGCTAGATAGCTACTAGTTCTATGTAACCTTGTAACGTTAACAATTTCTTTGATTTAAACAAATCAATGTGTTACCAAAAATCAATGTTTTATCAAAAATCAGTGTGATATGATTAAATAATTAATTTTACATGGCATTTAATAGGTTTTTAAGAAAACATTCTATGCCAAAACCGGAAAACTAGCCCCCAAAAAGCCTGTCATAGTCTTGCTCGTATCTAGGTAACTAAACTTGGGTTCATACAGGCAACAATAAATCTGTTCGTTATGAGATCGAATATTTATTGTATTTACATATACAGTATGCGTTGGCGCAGTGGGTAAACAGACCCGCGCTATATTACATCTCCCAAATAGTAAACATCAAACACATAAGTATCATTTAACAGTCTAGCAAACTATCTAGCCTATGTCTATATATCTATTGATATCTATAGAGTCCCTCAAAGGCAGGCCCTGTTGCCTCTCTCAAGTCCGTCTGACCTCTGCCGGTCTCCGCGTGTCCTAACTCGACACGGGCGGTAACTCTGTCCGAGTTCCTCGTGGACCCCGCATTAGGCGGGCCACATCAGTGTCCACGGAATCATGGACTGGGTGACCATCTCTTTCGAGAAGGTTCTAGATTACTCGGGTCCTGCTCGACTCAATGGTTTCCCTTGGGCTGGAATTGCAGCCCTTTACTAACTGTGTAAGTGAGGCGGTGACAGGATCCCTCCTCCCCCGTGACATGATTTGTTGTTGGGAATTAGATCCGTTCTAATTCTGTCACCGAATCACATAAGTTGGTGTTGTAGTTTGGTGGATAGTAACCTGGCAACCTACCTATTAGCACTAAAAACTCATGTATTCTACCATACAACACTTGTCTGATCTGGTGCAGAGATCCCTGTCTCTCGTGTGCTTAAATATGCTTATCAGACCGAAGTTACGTGGCATTTTAGTAGTTGTATTTACAACTTGCCCTTCTCATAGTACCCAAAATGGTACCCAGACAAATAACCCCTATATAATAGAGGGTTAACAAGACCGAAGTCTTGGCTAAATAAGTACACCTTCAAATCTTGATCTGTGTGTGTATTTCTATACACTTTTACTCCCGTATGTTATATAATGCTAAATATGTAGTTACCTTGTTCTTTTATCCCCCTCATACTACAAGTGTCCCTGTTGGATTGTTAGTGTGCTTTGACTAATAAGTTGATGTTTCTAATAAAGTGACTGTGACTTTTAACTTGATAGTGTTGAGTTTTAAGGTTTGTGTACTGCGTGTGCTGAATGTGTGGCGTAATTCCAAGCGTCACGAGTTGGGATAACCTCAATCATGAACTACTGCACTGTGTGCAATACATGAACAGGCATTCCAAGTAGTGGTGCTTAGATGTATCCTAACTGCTAAGCTAAGTATATTAACTCACTATTACACTAAGTACTACACATGTATTCACAAATTAGACAAGTCATACAATTTACATGAAAGACGCAGACAAATTAAAATAAATACGGTTTGCGTACAATTTGTCCGCCAAGTGTATCGTTCTCTCATTTAATCCATTCACACAGTCATTCACTCACTTTTCATTAAAAATAGTATTTGGTTAAAATATATAATTAAAGTTGAGGTAAGTGTTATTGCCCTTAGAAAAAATGGGCTAGGCGATATTTGCCCTTTAAGAAAATACGTACTTCTTGTACGATGACTCACAAATGGGTTCTAATTTAAATAGAGACAATTGTATAGGACGGTTCTTTAGCTTAGGAATGGTACCGCCTGTAATATTAATGTCGAATATGTACAAATTACAGGTGAATACAATTTATATACAACAATAATGGAAATATAATACATATTTAATCCTAAACTAATTAATTAATTAAATCCAACGATGATGTGCGCGTCGTCCTCCTGTCGCTAGCGTGTTATGCCATGAATGGTAAAGCTAGTATGGCTGTCTCTTGAGTGTCGTAGTCGATGGGGTTCTGTTTCGGCTGTTTGTAAAGTTACGTAGTAACAACAAGTATGGCGTGTTCTTAATGTCCTATATAACGAGTTCTTACAGAATTCGGAGTTAGTTCGTTGGTTGATCTTATTGGTTGACACAAACACAGTTACTGTTTCTTGCTGGAATCGTTCTAGCGCTTAGGCACTTGATGGTATAGTTCTCAACGTAACGTATCATGTTCTTGGGTGTCGTAATTCAACTAATCACTGAGAGTACTCTAGCAGGTGCAGAGTTCCACTGTAATATGCAACCGACTAAAAGTATCACAGTTTATAGTATGGCTAATGGTCGATGTGATCAGAGTCATTCTACTGGCGCATTCACCTGCCGTGACAAAAGGTCAGCCACAATGTTGTCGGTGCCTCTGATGTGGCGGATTTCGAAGTCGAAATCTTGAAGTAGAAGACACCATCTTTGTAGCCGATGGTTTTTAGGCGACCCCTGGTTAAGGACCAATAATGGCGAACTGTCAGTGAGGACCACAAAGTGACTCCCTAAGAGGAACTTCGATAATCTCAATATACAAAACACTAGGCTTAAACACTCTAATTCAACTGTGGCATACCGAGTCTCAGCCTTCTTTAGTTTGCGGCTTACATAGAGAATTGAGTGTTTTATGCCATCCATTTCCTGCATCAAGCATCCTCCTATTGCGATAGCGCTCGCATCTGTGGTCAAAATAAAGGGTAAATTTATGTTGGGTAATCGTAAGACTGGTGGATTAGAAAAAATATGTTTCAATTTACACATTGCATCATCTAAGCTGGTACTTTTACAAATTTTTGATGGATGATTTTTAGTTAACATATCCGAAAAGATTGAGGTTAGTTCTGCCCAATGTGGAATAAATTTAGAATAATAGTTAATCAGACCTAGTAAACTTCTAACTTGCTTCTTTGTGGTAGGTACTTCTAGCTTAAGGATCTTGGAAACAATTTTATCATCAGTCAACAATTTTCCTTCAGAAAGTCTATGACCAAGGAAGTCTATTTGTGTATAACCTATTTCAACCTTGGAAGGTTTGATAGTAAGTCCAAAAAGAGAGATTTGGTGGAAGACTTGTTTAAGGGTGAGTAAGTGAGAAGTCATATCAGAAGAATGGATGCATATATCATCAATATAAGCAACTACGTCATTAATTCCGTGTAATAACAATCTTGTTAGTCTTACAAATGTGGCCGGTGCGTTCTTGAGCCCAAACGGAAGATATAGCCATTCGTACAAGCCGAGAGGTGTTGCGAATGCTGTTATATGTCTACAAGAAGGGTGTAATGGAACTTGCCAATATCCTTTAGCTAAATCGGTCTTAGAAAATAAGGATGATTGAGCCATATTTAAGATAAGATCTTCACAGCTGTTCATTGGCTCTGCATCCGTTGTGGTTCTTGTATTTAATACTCGATAGTCAATGCACAAGCGAATTGTCTGGTCCTTTTTCTTCACCAGAACAATCGGTGACGAATATTGAGACATCGATTTTTGAATAATGCCATTTTTCTCTAAATCTAAAATTTCTTTATCTAAATTAGATCTGTAATGGAGAGGAATAGAATATGGTCTACATTTGACCGGTCTCAGATCTGTCAGCACAATTGAATGTGTTATTTTATCAGTGCGTCCAGGTCTGTTAGAAAAGATAGCTTTATATTCGTCAAGGATAGTCAAAATGTCTTGTCGCTGTTGTTGTGTCAAAGTGTCAGAGATATGTATGTCATTTATACTTCCGTCGTCAGTCATGATTGGTACAGGGATTTCAGTGTTGTCCACGTCTGTCTGATTTACCACAGATGCCACTGTTTGTAAATTGTCTTCATTGTCATTGTCGTCGTCGTCGAGATCAATCGTTGTCAATATGTCGTGAAATTTGTCGTCGCTGTCGATATCACAGATTGTCGGTAATGTCCATATGTCTTCGTCGTTTTCGTCGTCGTAAGAGTGTGTCGTTAACGATGCTTCGTTTGTCGAGGTGTCATTTCGTTGAGAAATTGTCGTTTCGTCTCCGTCGCCACTTCGTTGAGTCAGTTCATTTGTCTCATTGTCCTGTCTAACATAATATGGTTTCAACATATTCACATGTGATATTTCCAAATTTCCATTTAAAGAGAATACAGTAGGGATATTCCCCTTCTTGACCAGTTTCTGACATATAACACAAGATGTACAAAAGGTTTTAATGTCTTGGTTGACCTTTGGCCAATAAAACTGGGTCATGACAATAGCCCTGGTCATTTCGTATCTCATGTGACCTCCAAAAGGGGAGTCATGGGCTATTTTTAGCACTTTGTCTCGATGTGCTTGTGGTAACACTATTTGCTGTGTCGTGGTCTGGTTTGTTGTGTAAAATCTCGTTAAGATGTTATTCTGTAGCCTAAATGTCCACGATGCGTTCTTTGTTAATTTTGGCTTAAGGCCTACTAACTTAAAGTATGGTGCTAGTGTTGTATCTGCTTTTTGTTCATTACCAAAAGTGATGTTAGTTGAGTTTGGCGCTACTATTTCTAATGATTCCTGTAGTTGGTCGGTGTTGGTTTTGTGGGTTGTCTGTCGTGTTATTGCGTTTGTGTGTTGTGTGTCTTGTTGCACATTTACAGGTTCGGTACTTGGTAGTTTGGTCGCATCCTCAATTCGAGGTTTTAATTCGGTCGTATCGTTTCTTGATTCGACCGCCCCTGCATTGTACACCTCGGTAAATTCTTCCTGGATTACCTCAGTGGTTGTCTCCCTTGGTATTTTGGCAGTTTGAGACAAGCAAGAATGGTGTTTCTCTTTTGTGTCGCTATTTATGTGGTGGATACCATGTTTTTGCTCCCACCTTTTTATTTCTCTTTCAGAGCATGGATGTATGTTGGGTAAATTACCAAGTATAATATCCGCGACGGGATTTTCAAGGATAGCACACAATACTCGCCCCGATATGAACGGCGTTTGAATTTCGACCAAAGCAAGGGGGTATTTCTCTTTTGTACCTGAAAATGTGCGACACGTCACATGTTTGTCTGTGTAGTCATTAGCGTCTATTAATGTTCTCCTCACACCACAGAGAGTTGCGCCGGAATCACGAATTAACGTGCACTTTTTGTTGTTAACAAACCCTGTATAAAAAACTAGCTTGCCTGTAGATGATAAGGCAGCGTTAGCTATTTCATTTGCAATTGGGATTATGTGACCACAATGTAGTGTTGTGTCAATTTGGAACTTTGTACAGGTGTTGCACTTACTGTCTGTTATGGTGTTGATGACGTGTACAGCATTCCCAAGCTCGCTTTCATTGTCGTGTTGATTTTCACATTCATTTAGTGACTCAAGCTCTTCGTCAGTCGACGTTTCTACTACTGCCGCATTGGCCTGTTTCAATAACTTTCGGCCTTGACAATCTTTATTATAGTGACCCCAGCTATTGCAGAAATAACATTTAATTGCTCTGTGGTAAGCCATGCGTTTAGCTGTTTGCTTCTCTACCATCTTTTTGAGGTGTTCAGGGTAGGTGGGTGATTTGTCACACATACCGTAACTGTCGTGATGAAAATTGCAATATTGGCACCTTACTACTTTACCGACATTGGATCGTGGTTTAAATCTGCTCTGTGATTGTTTGGAGTATTTGGTGTTCACTACTGCAGCTGCTGTATCATTGTGACTTATATTATGTTGAAAAATATCCCTATTTGCTGTAAAAAAATGCATTCCCTTTCGCCTCGATTTCCTGAATGCTCTTACAATCCATTTGTTTTAAGAACTTGGCAAAAGGTGTGGGGATGGTGCTAACTATTTTATCTATTATAATTAGTTCCTTAAGTTTATCATGGCTATTGTTGGTTTTAGCCGAGTTAATCCATTTTGTGCATATGTCTTGGACTGTACTGACATAATCTATGAAGGTTTGGTTTGGTTGTGGAGATAATTTGGCGAATTGTTGTTGGTAACCTGCAGTGTCTAAAGAAAAATGTTGGAGAATGCGTTGTTTTAGGTAGTCATAGTCTTTTCGCATTTCCTGTGGTATTGTTTCTATTACTTTCAGTGGTTCAAGAGCCAAATTCCTCATTAGAATAAATGCCCAATCTGATTTACTGATTTTATGATGAGACATGAGGCATTCAAAATTTTCTAAGTACGCGGAGATGGAATCTCCAGAACAGAAAGCCTTCACGAGACCTTTATATTTATTATATTTTTGTTCTTCTTCTTTGCTTCTTAACTTATTTATTGATATTTCTGCGTTGGCCTCCATTTCCATCTGTTTTAGTTTAATCTGTGTCTCGGCATTTAGTTGGGCCTGTTTGGCGGCGGCCTCAAGCTCCATCTGTTTCTCTTGAGCCTGCAATTGTATTTTCTTTTCATCTGCTTGTATTTGCATTTGTAATTTCTTTTCATTGGCCTCGATTTGCAATTTCTTTTCCTCTGCTTGCATTTGCAGTTTCCTTTCTTCGGCTTCCATTTGAAGTTTCCTTTCCTCTCGTTCTATCGCTCTTTCTTCACGGGCAGTGTTTTCTGCGTGTGTTTTCTGTGCCCATTCTGACAGTTTCTCTTCTTTATAACCTAACTTTATTCCTTGCTCAATGCATTGATCTAAACTAGACATTTTGTGTTTTACTTGTTTGTTAAGTTTATAGAGTTAAATCCCTTTAGAAAAATATGTTGTGTGGTCGAAAATTTGGTTAACTCCCCTACTTATTAATGTGTAAATCAAAATGCAAGGTTATGTTGGTGAAAATTTCATGAATATGCAACGAAATCAATATGATACAAATTAATACATTGATGAAACATGAGAAGTACAGCTTAGAAGTACAATGAGTATGAGGTGAAACTTAGCTCTGAATTTTGAAGCTCCTCGATGTTATATTGCACTCTCGTTATTGTTGGAAAGGTTTCATCGGTTGGACGCGGCACTTGTTGCGGAACAATCTGCTCGTGGAGCGAGAAAACATTAGTGACTGTCACAAAAAAAAACAATGTCAAAATAGTAACATGTCAAAAAAAAATTGTTTACAGAATCAAAATAAAGAGGCGCTGTGGAGGCAATGGTGAGACATTGCCGAGGGACTCAGATTACTTCTATTTTATCGCTAGATAGCTACTAGTTCTATGTAACCTTGTAACGTTAACAATTTCTTTGATTTAAACAAATCAATGTGTTACCAAAAATCAATGTTTTATCAAAAATCAGTGTGATATGATTAAATAATTAATTTTACATGGCATTTAATAGGTTTTTAAGAAAACATTCTATGCCAAAACCGGAAAACTAGCCCCCAAAAAGCCTGTCATAGTCTTGCTCGTATCTAGGTAACTAAACTTGGGTTCATACAGGCAACAATAAATCTGTTCGTTATGAGATCGAATATTTATTGTATTTACATATACAGTATGCGTTGGCGCAGTGGGTAAACAGACCCGCGCTATATTACATCTCCCAAATAGTAAACATCAAACACATAAGTATCATTTAACAGTCTAGCAAACTATCTAGCCTATGTCTATATATCTATTGATATCTATAGAGTCCCTCAAAGGCAGGCCCTGTTGCCTCTCTCAAGTCCGTCTGACCTCTGCCGGTCTCCGCGTGTCCTAACTCGACACGGGCGGTAACTCTGTCCGAGTTCCTCATGGACCCCGCATTAGGCGGGCCACATCAGTGTCCACGGAATCATGGACTGGGTGACCATCTCTTTCGAGAAGGTTCTAGATTACTCGGGTCCTGCTCGACTCAATGGTTTCCCTTGGGCTGGAATTGCAGCCCTTTACTAACTGTGTAAGTGAGGCGGTGACAAGTGGCTTGCTTCGCTTCGGAGGTCACGGGTGACAAGCATCGCCTGGATCTTTTCTCCAGGGCATGCCGGTGTGCTGGGAAATGAACAGGCGGACAGATTGACTGGCTCTGCAGAACTTGGTGGAGTATTGATACATGACAAGGCAGACGTGGTTGCGGCCTTGTGGGAGCACGTGCACACCTCGGAGGAGCAAATGGATTACCATGGTCTGGCAAGAATGAGACAACGAGGAGTGACGAAAGGATCTGGCCGACGCTCAACGCTCAAAGTAAAGGCGAGACGGACTTATAATCAGATTGCTACAGGTACTATTAGTGTTGGAACTCTTCGCTGGCTACTGAGGATGGGGGCGGAGCACTTATGGGAATGCCCCGAATGCTGTGATGTCGATTCCTAAATCAATCAATCAATCAATCAATCAATCTTCTCGAATGTCCATGCAATTACGTACTAGTTTTATAGTTGAGCACTTTATGTTCAATATTCGCACTTCCTATCAATATTTACATTGTTCTATCAATCACATAATGTTCGATCATGATTTTAAACTTTTCCTGTGCTGACTTATCAATTGCTGCTGTGTTGACATAGGTTGGCTGCCGTGGTTTCGCTGTGTGCGTCCCATGTTGACAATCAATACTTGTTCTACATGTCCGAAACTGACGTCATTGTGCGATGAAAAATTGACACACTTTCTGTGGTTTTATGAGAGAACTCTCCTGTTCCTGATTCGCTGATTTTGTGTGTGTGTGTGTGTGTGTGTGTAGATATCAACATCATAACTTAGTCACACTGATAATATCAATTTCTCATTCACGATAATTTTGGGCACATTTCACTTGAGGAAATGACACTGTATTATATTAAATTACTGTCTTGAATAAGTGATTTTAGTCTCTGTTGACGTGTAATTGTCTTATAGCGAGTTTCACATACGCTGACTTTTCCATAGGTGGTGTTTTCTTTCCTGATAGAATAATGTTCTGTTACTTGACGTTCCGTATGTGGTTTTTTCTGCGTTGTCCCGTATTCTGTAAGGCAAGTTTCTTTCTGTCGCAACAGACTGACTGTAGACATGATCTTCACTTTATTCTTTTGTCTTGAAACAAATTTCAGCTAAGATTCTATGGCTCTTGTAATTAACGTCGAAAATGATCTTGTCGTAGACCTTTTTATCTTCCATATTATTAACTTTCTTCTCGCCATATAGACTGTTATGCATCAATTCTCGTTGTCTTCTTCATCTAGGGTTTATGTCTCCGAGTCGTACAAATGTCCACTCCGAGCCTCCATGTCGCCAGAGAGTTACTCTTACTGTTACCAGGTAGATAGGGGCATATGTAATATTCATATTCTATTGTTATTCTTATTTCCCCTGGAGTTGATTGGTAGTATTTGCCAGTGCTTGACGTTGGTAACTTTTGTGTCAGGTCTTAGTCAGATATGACTGAGCTACCGTATGACAGTAGACGGTACTACCTGTTTTCTGTCAGCGCCGAATGCTGGGCGGCGCTTACCAAACATGACACTCCACATTGTGCCAACGGCTTCGGGTGGAAGAGCGCAATTGGGAGGGTAAAAGCCTTATCCTGGTGCGAGAAAATGCAACCTAAAGAAAATGTCATGGCAGGGCAGACCAGGCCCTAAACCTTGGTTGGAAGCTGGTCTAGGATCGAAGCTCCGACAGGCGGACAGTTAGAGCATTGCTTTGTTGATCCGGCAGCTTCTACAGCTTGCCTTGTTCCAGATGTATAGGTGTTAACTTTCCTCCGGAGTGAACTAGGCATGCCGAGAGAGGGATCATGCTGCATGGGCAACACATGGTCTCTATATTTTAGCTCAGGCTTTGTGCTACGGAGAGGCAATAACACAATTCCTGGTCTTAACCGATCTCGGAATCAAAGCGAGAGGCAACTGTTACGGGTTATAATTCCTTGTGAATTGGCGTAGACATGGGGCGCCACGCGTTACCTCTGACGGTGGGAGACACCTACAGGTGTCACTGATCAGCTACCACCCGCCTCAAGCGGGACAACCCCCGGCCAATTGGGTGCTGATCCGCCACAGTGTGCCTGCTTCAATGGGTGCTTGGGGCTATGACAAAATCTGAATCGAAGGCTGTAAAACCAATGGACCAGGTACTAATAAAAAGAAAAATAGACACCTCAAGCTACGGCTTGCAACCTGGAACGTGAGAACCATGTCTCCAGGATTTTCCACTGACTTGACAAATATTGACGATGTGAGAAAAACGGCTGTGATTGAGGCCGAACTCAATCGTCTTAACACTGATATTGCTGGCCTGCAGGAGACTCGCCTCGCTGAGGAAGGGTCGCTCAGAGAAAACAATTACATCTTTTTTTGGAAGGATAGAGGGCAAGCAGAAAAAAGGCAACATTGTGTGGGCTTTGCAGTAAGGAATTAGCTACTGGGAATGATTGTTATACTAACTGGAGGTAATGAAAGACTATTATCCCTACGCTTGACAACCTCTTGGGGTTTTGCCACCCTTATCACTGCATATGCACCGACACTCGCTTCCTCTGATGATGTGAAGGATATGTTCTATGAGGAGCTAGACTCTGTGATCAAGGCAGTTCCAAAATCCGACTACATTTATATGCTGGGTGATTTCAATGCTCGTGTGGGCAAGGACTCAAGTTCATGGCCAGTGTACCTTGAAAAATACAACATCGGTCGCATGAATGAAAATGGGCAAAGGCTGCTGGAGCATTGCACCAGAAATGACCTATGTATTACAAACTCTTTTTTAAAAACAAAGTAGCTGCATAAGGTCACAAGGAAACATCCAAGATCCGGCCATTGGCACCAGCTGGACTTCATTATCACACGGCGACAACATCTGAACCATATATCATTGACTCGAAGTTACCACAGTGCTGACTGTGATACGGATCATTCTTTGATTGTTGCAAGGGATAGACTGAGACCAAAGAGAATCTACACAGCTAAACACAAATCTAGCCCCAGGATTAATATTACTAACACTCACGATCCTGGAAAGTGCTTTAAGTTTCAACAGCAACTTGAAGATGCGTTCACTGATCCATCAGAAAATTGTACAGGAAGTGAAAAGTGGAGTAAAATGAAGGGAACTATTTATAAAACAGCGGTAGGGGTTTACGGCACAGTGGATCATAAGAGGCAGGACTGGTTTGCGGCAAACAGCCAGAGACAGCAGCCCTTGATTGATAAAAAGAAGATAGCTCTCTTAAGAAACAAGGAAAGAATAACACGTATCACTCTCAGTGAGCTGAAGCAAGCTAGGAAGGATGTGGAAAAGGCTGCCAAGCAGTGTGCGAATGACTATTGGATCAAGTGATTTGAGTCCATTCAAAACGCACGTAATAAGGGAAACATCATAAGCATGTATGAAGGGATAAAGAACGCCTGTGGTCCAGTGATCAAAAGAAGTGCACCACTGGAAACGTTGACTGGAGAAATCATCACTGATAAGAAACATCAGATGGATAGATAGGTAGAGCACTATTTAGAGCTTTACTCAAGTGAGACCAAGCTAGCGGATGATGCCCTCAACGCCATAGAGGCCCTGCCAACTCTTGACCACCTGGACACACTTCCCACCATAACAGAAGTTAAGTGTACTATAAATGAACTTGCATCTGGCAAGGCTCCAAGTAATGATGGGATTCCAATAGAGGTAATACGGAGTGGGCAAGACACACTCACTCTACAGATCCACCAGCTAATAGAGCTATGCTGGCGAGAAGGACAAGTCCTACAGGATCTCATAGATTCAAGCATCATAACGCTGTACAAGAACAAGGGCGATTGGAGTGACTGTAACAACTATTGGGGTATCTAACGTATGTGTATTGTTGGGAAAGTATTTGCCAGAATTATTCTGCTCAGACTTCAAGTCCTGGGAGATCAATTCTACTTCGAATCACAGTGCGGCTTCCCTCAGAACCGGTCTACCATTGACATGATATTCTCATTGCGACAAATGCCAGAAAAATGCCGGGAACAAAATCAACCACTGTTTATTGCCTTCATCGACCTCACAAGGGCTTTCGATTTGGTCAGTCGTGAGGGTCTGTTCAAAGCACTAAAGAAGATTGGCTGCCCACCAACTCCTCTGTCCATTGTGGAATCGTTCCACACAGGCATGAAGGGTATAATCAAGTTTGATGGTGCAACTTCAAAAGAGGATATACTTTTCACTTCTGCTGAAATATGCCTTTCATGATCAGGATGCCGGTATATACATTCACTCACTCTCAAATGGCGGCCTCTATAATGCTCAGAGATTGAAGGCCAAGACCAAAATTAGGAGGGTACTAATCAGAAAGTTGCTTTTTGCGGATGATGCTGCAATTACGAGCCACTCTGAGGAAGAATTACAACATCTACTATCTGCATTCTCCAATACATGTTCTGAATATGGTTAAACAATTAGCAAAAAGAAGACACAGATTATGTCACAAGGTGCACATGGAGTACCATCAATCTTTACTGACGACGCCGAACTAGAGACGGTAGACCAATTTACATATCTAGGATCAGTGGTAAATAGCAAATTATCCCTAGATCAGGAAATCAACATCCGGATTGGTAAGGCAGCAACAACAATGAACAGGTTAAGAAAAAGAGTCTGGGAGAACAGGAAGCTTACTGCCAAAACAAAAGTCCTTGTCTTTCAAGCCTGTGTCCATAGTACTCTTCTTTATGGCAGTGAAACCTGGACAACTTACTTACACCAAGAGAAACGTTTAAACAGCTTTCATATGCGGTGTCTGCGAAGAATTCTTGGTATTAAGTAGCAAGACAAAATCACAAATACTGAAGTATTGGAAAGACCAGGTTGTGTGACGGTTTATTCCATGCTCACTCCTCGTTGACTTAGATGGATAGGACAATTTAGGAGGATGGATGATGATAGAATACCAAAGGGCATCTTTTATGGTGAATTACAGATGGGTAAGAGATCTCAGGGTCGGCCTCTACTACGATACAAAGATGTGTGTAAGCGGGACATGATTGATACAGGCATTGATAATGCACATTGGGCGCAAGTCGCCGCTGAACGTGTTGCATGGAGGGCAAACATCAGAAATGGAATAAAGACAAAGGAGAAAATTATTGCAGATAAGTCACACACCGAGCGTGTACGATGGTGCATGATGGTGGATATAACCACGTGTTCACATGCACCCACTGTGAACGAACATTTACAGTGCGAATTAGCCTTACCAGTCTCATTCGCTGCCGCCATGGGTAAAAGTTGTTATGCCTTTTTGAAGCACAAACTATCGTCTGTCAAGACGGCAAGGTGCCAATGATAATATTAGAACTCAAGTTCATTCATTCACCATGTGCCATGCCGATAAGCGGTCATGTTTCGCCATCTCACGATGCCACCAGAGTCGTGGATGCGCTCAATGTTCTTTACTCGACCATACCACGTGGTCAAGCCATCCAGGTATTCACTTCTCTGCCTTCCGCTTGTTCTCTTCCCCTCAATCTTTCCAGTTGTCACCAAGTTATCCAATTGATGCGACATTGATGAGAAACAGGCGGGGTGGTTGGGGTTTCATTGCGAAGGCTAATGGACCGTTCGTTAAAAAGGAGATTATGGCATATGAGGCTACGACCTCCAGAATGAGAATGGAGGTGGAAGCAGTCACAGTTGCATTCTGTTGTTTAGAGGAGACCACTGCAACACACACTGTCTTTATCACGGACTCAATGAGTATGCTTAGTAAAGTGGAGAAAGGAAAGTTTCGCGTGGAATAACTCACCTCGCTTCAGAGGTCACCGATTGTGAGAATTGTATGGATTGTTTGCCCTGGCCATGTGGGAGTGCGGAGGAATGAACAGGCTGATAGGCTGAAAGAGGATGCACCTCTTGGTGGTCGATTACTTATGGACAAGGGAGAGGTCGTCGTGTGCCTGTGGAACCAGGTGGAGAAGGTGGAGGAACATATTGAAAACACGTATGTCGAAAGGATGAGATTGCGGGCGATTGGCAGGGGTTCTGGCATGATCTCAAAGCTGAGTAGGAAGACCAGGAGAACGTTCAATCAGATAGCGATGGGAACGATTAGTAGTATGACTCTTCGCTAGCTGTTGAATGAGGGGATGGAACGTATATGGGAATGTTCTGTGTGCAGTGATTTCTGTTCCTAGCTCAACTAAACTCAACTCTCTAATTGATTTCTTCTCATAACGTGATCAATAAATTTTGACTGTCTACGTCTAATTTATCTAATCAGTGTACTTGGTCATTGGTTTTTCTGTCTGCCCATTGTATTCTTTGCATTTTCCTCAGGAACCATATTTCCACCACAGCTATCAAATGTTTTTCAGCTTGTCTGCTCAAGTAGGACAACTAATTGCAATACCCTTTTATTTTACAAGAACAACCAGCAATTGAGTGGTAGCGCTCTCCTGAGTTTTATATTTGGTTAGACACAAACCCCTAATATTATTCTGATTGCTAAGGGATGTTCATAGTCTGAGTTTAGATTACTTTTGAGTTTTCATGTTTGATAGTAGCAGAAAAACAACCATTTCAACTGTTTTATTTGGGTACAAAATGAATACTTTAGTATTTCATCACATGAATGCAAATATAGAGATACCTATTCTAGTTCTTCATTTTGTGGTGTCAGCTGCTGAGTACAATTATTTGGTTGCAATTATTGATTAAAACTATATTAGAATAGAGCGGACAGTAGTACTGCATGTAGAAGGTGAACATGTATATCGTTCAATACATTGTTGTCATGTTATAACATTTACAGTACACAGCCTGCAGTGCTTATGCTATTTCTTAGTAAGTTGCTGATCAAACCTTTGAACATCTGTTATTTGTGTTCTGTCATGTGTTTTCTATTGAACATATTGCAGTATTGCAGTAAACGATTATTCAGTGTTGTTTCTCATTTGTTTGCCCCTGTTGTGTAAGTTTAGTTACTGCATTCACTATTGTCATTGTTGATTAAATTCGTCAATGCATTGCCTGTTTGGGAGAAATATATTCTCAACCCCTGTCTCCATCAAGATTCTGGAAACTCTTCTTTCTCTTTACTTTTCCTTGTCTTGAAAGCTTGGGAGATGATGCGATGTCTCTATCACTTATCACTGTTGGCCTGCTTTTAACAATCGCACCCTCACAGTCTTTTATGTGCTATATTTTCATCATACCCTCTCACTCTCTCTTATTTTCTCTTTCTTATCCCCTTTGTCCCAAACGTACTCACCAGCAAACAAAACATAAGGATGAAAAGTGACTTAGAAATAAGATCCAAAAAAGACAAATCTAGAGAATATAAAAATAATACTAAGGAATGTGCTAATAAAAGATTACTTTGGACTCGGAGAAATACTGCTTAAGCATCGATGTGATCTCCCCGGAAACGTAGTACATCATACTGGCCTGCAAAAGCATCCGAAGGGACGCAGAGATGTCTCCAAGGCACCAGGGCCAGGTTAATACTAGCCAAGACCTACTAGCACGTTCTAGTTGTGCGTTCTGGGCAACGTTGTAGGATGGCTGATTCTTCCGAAGTCGGAGAGTATCTGCCTACACGGCGAATAACCACCAGTCTGCACACCAATAAGCCAGACATGGTACAACGGATACTCACGCAAACCTCAGCCTGGTATGACATCTCATCGATGTTGGACAACAGGATGTCTTTATCCGACATACAGGACTTCACGTTGGAGTTCACAGCCAGCGAACACAAGCAAGCAAGCAACAGCATCTGAAGAGGCACTGACCTGTAGGCATTAGCCAGGTCCAACCATACCACGTGAAGGTTTGACTTTTCGCTCTTCGCTCTCTGGATAACTTCCCAGATCATGGTAGCATGTTCCACACATTCGGGGAAACCCGGTATACCCCCTTTTTGAACCGCCTTGTCGGTATACCTGTTCGCCATTACGTATGTGTTGATTCTTCTACACATAACAGAGAAGAATATTTTGCCCTCGACGTTCAGAAGAGAGATTGGCCTAAACTGGGTAACGTTTGCTGAGCTTTGTTTTCTGGGTATGTAGATTTCATTGGCCTTGTTCCACTCCGGACTTATTCGTTGGTGCTTTCAGACGGAATTCAGTATCCGGTGGAGCCTTTTAAGAACGTTTGGGCATCGCTTGTACACTGTGTGCGAGACACCGTTTGGGCCCGGTGCCGACTTACCTTTTACCTTCTTCACAACAGCCACGACCTCGTTCCACCTCGAGGGCTTGGCATTAACACCTACTGTAGGTTCTTTTGGCGATATCAGCCCTTCCATTTCTCCGAGTGGGACGTCGTGATGAGCACCGAGTACATGTATATGGACTGGTAACCTTCTTCCTCTCAGTGCCACCAAATTGTCGCAGGAAGTGGAGGTATACAATTTCTCAATATCTCTCTATTTTCTCATTTAATGATTTTTCCTTAAGTTCTACTTCTAACACTTGAGTCAGGATGTTCTCTAATTATCCCCACGCCTTCTTATTGCAAATGGGCGGAAACTTGATCTTCACGCGTGGGCCGTTAGAAAGGTGCTCGGTCGCACCACCATAACGATAATCTTGAATGTTGCCAGCACGATGAGGTTCGCCCTGGCCATATAAGTGACAGCGCGCTGTTTATAACCCCGTGGTGAATCATAAGATTGATACCACAGAGTAGCTTGAAGAAGTTGTATTTTCCACACTTGTCCTTCCTCTGGAGTTTGTATAATTTTCTTGTAGACTTCAATTCTTTTACGTGGGGAATGATAGAAACATTCTGCTCCTACCGAGGCGTTTCGCCACAGTAATTTGCTGATTAAACTTTCACGCATCTGTCTTTTGTGTTATAGTCCACTCAAGTAGTTTGTCTTGAAAATATTGCTATATTGCAGTAATATATTATTCAGTGGTGTTTCTAATGTGCTTGCCTAGCTTACGTAAGTTTAGTTTGTGCATTCAATATTGTCTTTGCTGACTAATTCATTAATACATAGCCTCGTTGGAAGAAACATATTCTTAACCCGTGTCTCCATAAAAATTCTTAAACCTCTTCTTTCTCCTTATTTTTCCTGTTCTTCATAGCTTGGGGGATGGTAAGAAGTTTAAATATTGAGCACAACCCACTACTGGCAACGCTGATCGTATTCTGGTATGAACCTAAGGCCTAGCCACGTCAATGTGGAAGCACTATACACGAGTTTCGCTCTCGTTTCAGCTCGTCTATAGTGCATATCCTTGACCGGATCAGGAAACAAGCCCCGGATCACTGGCGTGTGAAGCGGGTGTGTAACCATGTGGCACACGCTGGACACGGCCAAATTATCATAACAGATGGTGAGAAGTCCCTATTATTCATCACTCTTGACCTGTTCTTATCAATTTCCTCCTCCTATTCATGTCGAGTCTCCCGCTGTAATGTGACTTCTCTTTTATTCTCTCTCTCTCTCTCTCTCTCTCTCTCTCTCTCTCTCTCTCTCTCTCTTCCCCTTTAGCTCGAACGAACTCACCAGCATACATATTTAAAAAATGAAAGAGAACTTAAGTTACCAAAAAAGACTAACCTTGAGAATATAAAAACAATAACAAGAAAACTGCTAATAAAAGATTACTTTGTATGCAGGTGCTTGTTGAGTTGTTGTAATAATATCCACTATGACAACCACATGTAAGTGTTGCATTACAGATGAGGTTAGACACACACTGCTCAATACCAGGTGAACAGTTCTGTCCAAAAGGAATATCTGGGCAAGGAAATAATAAATAATATTTAATAAACTATGCTTACAGTTGTTAACATAAACATATGGTCATCCTATTACATAATCATTACATGTGTTTCAGGGTTACAATCACAACAGAGGTAGCAAATTATATTACAGGAAAAAATGAGTTTATTTCTGTGCTAAGCTAGTAGTAATAGAGTACGCGTATAGAGATAGATACATCTCAGAAGTAATGGTTTGTCCCGGGGCACATTTTAGTCTTAATGGATCGAAAATATTACTGTTAAATGTCAAGGATTTGTTAGGAAGATCCACTATGAACATCCATAAGTAGTTAAAAATAGCACATTTAAAAATAAAGATGTATGTATTACATTTAATACTTAAATAAAAGGTGATACACTTGATGGGTGGCACATGCTGATGATGAGGATCTAACAAATAAGTATAGTCTGTGGTTGCTGAAGCAGACAAATATGAACAATATAATCAAGACAAGTTGTATTGTATTAGAATGTTTAAGGACAGATAAAATATTATAAGTTGAAGGAATCATGTCCTATAAGAATTGATCATTTTTCAAACAAATAATTGGTGCCTAATGTCTAGCCATGTATTGTGACCGGCAAGACACAAATAAGATAATAATTCTAGATCAGGTGATACTTTAAACCTTTGCAAAGCCTTGGTGTGATCTGAATTTAGGTTCATTAGAATGTAATTGTAAACTAGAAAAATTACATAGATGATGTGTGAGGTAATAATATTTTAGAATAAATATATTCATGGAAGAGATGGCAGAACGGAATGCCATGTTCTAACATCAATGGAGCATATTAAAAAATGTATTTTTGACATGTTTAATAGGTAACATAATTTCACTGTTTTAAGTACGATGCAAGTTAAATCATCAATCATTTGATGAATGTAGGAGAATGGCAATGATGTGCAGTTTTTTTCAGTTAATATTTTACGAAGTTGTATGTATGAGGAGAAAAGTAACTTACTGATGTACGAGATGCATCATAGTAGTTGGATGAGAACTGTGCACGCATAATGTAATCAATAAAGACATAATTTCCAATATAAGATGGTTGTTGTTTGTGTGTACAACAGCAAATAGAGAATCTATAGCATTGAACGTGGAGGTGAAATTCCAAGAGTTGATTAACTTCCATGTTGTAATGCATATTTGATTTTGGCTGTATTGGTGTAAGAAACGCGTTTGTAGTGAAGTGAAGCGCTGCGGCACTTCTGTGATATTGTTAGAGAGGTACATCATTTTGTTTAAAAAGTTTATGACTCCTGAATTTCACAAAGTGAAAAAAAAAAACAAGATGAACTTATACATACATACCAAGGTAATTTTTTTTTTTTCTGTTTTTTCCGGTTTTCCATCCTGTTTCAGGATATTGCGGTCAACACCAGCATCTTTCAGCTGTGTGTTGATTCCTAGGCTAGATTACGCTCATCAGCACGCCACGACTTTCTGAGCGACCGGCTCCATACTCTCATAAGTCACTCTTGCGATTCGAACCACTGCTAATTCTCGTCGCGTCACGTGACGAGAGTATTCCGGGTTAGCGGAGAAAGCTGCTAACTCCTCGGCCATGGAGCCGGCATACCAAGGTAATGTTAACGAATATTAAGATAATATGAACATGATTGATAAAACATACGAAATAGCAAGTAGTAATATCGCAGAGATTGGAAATGTGTTTTCAGCAGCAGAAATGTGAAAACCAGTGATATTTGAAGAACGTCACAGTTTCGTTAGTCATTAAAGTTCACGTTAAAGCACCAAAACAAATATTCGGGCAAAATATCAAGGCAGAATAAATGAATATATTACCATAACATCTCATTTATAATAGACATTCGTATATAATAGCTAGTAAAAAAATCTGGAGGACTGAAGAATTACCCGATGACTGGAAAGATTTATTATTGATACCTATGTTTAAGAAAGGAGATCAGTTCCAGTGTGAAAATTATAGATGAATATCACTACTGTCCATTAGCTATAAGATACTATCCGCAGTACTACTAAATAGATTAAAACCATATTCAGAATACATATTAGGTGACTACCAGGCGGGTTTTAGACAAAACAGATCAACAAATAAATCAAATATTTATCTTACGACAAATAGCCGAGCAAAATTTGGAATATAAAAGAGATCTGCAAAAGATTTTTGTGGATTTTTAAAAGGCTTATGATAGTGTCCATAGGAATAGTCTATGGAATGCAATGCGGGAATTTGGAATACCAAGGAAGTTAATCAACATGACCAGACTATGCATGGAAGATATTTATAATATAGTAACATATAAAGGCAGGAGATCAGACCCTTTCCAAATAACATCTCGCTTGAAACAGGGTGATGCACTATCGCCGCTACTCTTCAATCTGGCTCTAGATAAAGTTGTAAGGACGGTAAAGGAGGAATGTGATATTGGAGGAACATCCTAGCTGCTTGGTTATGCAGATGATATAGATATTATAGGGGAAAATGAACAAAAGACATTGGAAATATTGACTCACTTAAAGGAAAAAGCCCAACAGATGTGGTTGGTTATCAACCAAGATAAGACAGAATATATGGCAATTTCAATTAAGGAATGGCTAAAAACTCTGGCCAAATACAAATAGATAATATGACCATTAAAAGAACGGAAACATACAAATACCTGGGTACAATCTTCAATTGCTCCAACATCATAATGTTAGAAATACAAACTAGAATCAATTCTGAAAATAAGATATACTATGCACTACAACATCTACTAAAATCAAAGGCGCTATCTCGTAACACCAAGATCACAATATACAAAACACTGATCAGACCAGATGTGCTGTATGGCTCTGAAACCTGCAGTACAACGAAAGGAGACGAAGCCTTGCTACAAACCTTTGAGAACAAAGTATTAAGACGCATCTTTGGATACACAAAGTGGAGAGTGGAAAAGAAGAAGTAACAAAGACATTTATGATCTGTTTAAGTCCCCGCTAATCACTGGTATCATGAAGGCTAATAGACTACAATGGCTGGGGCATATAGAAAGAATGGAAGATAATAGGGAAACAAAACTCGCCTACACTCAGGAAATAAATGGCCGTAGACCCCGAGGTAGACCAAGAAGACGGTGGAGAGATAATATATATACAGACCTACAAGCACTTGGAATCAACGACTGGCAAGAGAAGGTCAACCAGAGAGACGAATGGAGACGGATTGTATCTGCAGCAAAGAACCTCAATGGCTCGGAACGCTGAAGAAAAAGAAGAAGAAGAAGAAGAAGAAGAAGAAGAAGAAGAAGAAGAAGAAGAAGAAGAAGAAGAAGAAGAAGAAGAAGAAGAAGAAGAAGAAGAGAAGATTCGTATTTAATCCACTCAGTCTTGTCTAGTCTCCCGTTGCATCATGCCTTCTCTTTTATTCTGCGTCTCTCTTCCCCTTTAGCCCGAACCATCTCACCAGTATACATATAATAAACATGAAAGAAAATTAGAAATAAATTACCAAAAAGACTCGTCTTGAGAATATAAAACAATAACAAGAAAACTGCTAATAAAATATTACTTTGTATGCAGGTGCTTGTTGAGTTGTTGTAATAATATCCACTATGACAACCACATGTAAGTGTTGCATTACAGATGAGGTTAGACACACACTGCTCAATACCAGGTGAACAGTTCTGTCCAAAAGGAATATCTGGGCAAGGAAATAATAAATAATATTTAATAAACTATGCTTACAGTTGTTAACATAAACATATGGTCATCCTATTACATAATCATTACATGTGTTTCAGGGTTACAATCACAACAGAGGTAGCAAATTATATTACAGTAAAAAATGAGTTTATTTCTGTGCTAAGCTAGTAGTAATAGAGTACGCGTATAGAGATAGATACATCTCAGAAGTAATGGTTTGTCCCGGGGCACATTTTAGTCTTAATGGATCGAAAATATTACTGTTAAATGTCAAGGAAGTGTTAGGAAGATCCACTATGAACACCCATAAGTAGTTAAAAATAGAACAATTAAAAATAAAAGTATGTATTACATTTAATACTTAAATAAAAGGTGATACACTTGATGGGTGGCACATGCTGATGATGAGGACTTAACAAATAAGTATAGTCTGTGGTTGCTGAAGCAGACAAATATGAACAATATGATCAAGACAAGTTGTATTGTATTAGAATGTTTAAGGACAGATAAAATATTATAAGTTGAAGGAATCATGTCCTATGGGAATTGATCATTTTTCAAACAAATAATTGGTGCCTAATGTCTAGCCATGTAGTGTGACCGGCAAAACGCAAATAAGATAATAATTCTAGATCAGGAGATACTTTAAACCTATGCAAAGCCTTGGTGTGATCTGAATTCAGTTTCATTAGAATGTGATTGCGCACTAGAAAAATTACGTAGATAATATGTGAGGTACATAATATTTTAGAATAAATATATTCATGGAAGAGATGGCAGAACGGAATGCCATGTTCTAACATCAATGGAGCATATAAAAAATGTATTTTTGACATGTTTAATAGGTAACTCTCACTATTTTAAGTACGATGTAAGTTAAAGCATCAATCATTTGATGAATGTAGGAAAATGGCAATGATGGGCAGTGTGTTTCAGTTAATATTTTATGAAGTTGTATGTATGAGGAGAAAAGTAACTTACTGATGTACGAGACGCATCATAGTAGTTGGACTAGAACTGTGCACTTATGGTTTAATCAATAAAGACATAATTTCCAATATAAGATGGTTGTTGATTGTGTGTACAACAGCAAATAGAGAATCTATAGCATTGATCGTGAATTTGAAATTCCAAGAGTTGGTTAACTTCCATTTTGTAATGCATATTTGATTTTGGCTGTATTGGTGTAAGAAACGCGTTTGTAGTGAAGTGAAGCGGAGCGGTACCTCTGTGATATTGTTAGAGAGGTACATTATTTTAAAAAAAAGTTTATGAATCCTGAATTTCACAAAGTGAAAAAGAAACAAGATGAACTTATACATACATACCAAGATAATGTTATCGAATATTAAAATAATATGGACATGATTGATAAAACATACGAAATAGCAAGTAGTAATATCGCAGAGACTGGAAATGTGTTTTTAGCAGCAGTAATGTGAAAACCAGAGATGTTTGAAGAACGTTCAGTTTCGTTAGTCATTACAGTTTACGTTAAAGCAATGAAACAAATGTTCGGGCAAAATATCAAGGCAGAGTAAATGAATATATTACCATAACGTCTCATTTATAATACACATTCGTATATAATAACTAATAATAAAAATCTGGAGGAGTGAAGAATTACGCCATGACTGGAAAGAGTCATTATTGATACCTATCTTTAAGAAAGGAGATCAGTTCCAGTGTGAAAATTATAGAGGAATATCACTACTGACCATAAGCTATAAGATACGATCCGCAGTACTACTAAATAGACTAAAACCATATTCAGAATACATATTAGGTGACTACCAGGCGGGTTTTAGACAAAACAGATCAACAATAGATCAAATATTTATCTTACGACAAATAGCCTAGCAAAATTGGGAATATAAAAGAGATCTGCATAAGATTTTTGTGGATTTTAAAAAGACTTATGATAGTGTCCATAGGAATAGTCTATGGAATGCTATGCGAGAATTTGGAATACCAAGGAAGTTAATCAACATGATCAGACTATGCATGGAAGATACTTATAATATAGTAACATATAAAAGCAGGAAATCAGACCCTTTCCAAATAAGATCTCGCTTGAAACAGGGTGATGCACTATCGCCGCTACTCTTCAATCTGGCTCTAGAGAAAGTTCTAAGGACGGTAAAGGAGGAATGTGATATTGGAGGAACATCCTTGCTGCTTGGTTATGCAGATGATATAGATATTATAGGGGAAAATGAACAAAAGACATTGGAAAAATTGACTCACTTAAAGGAAAAAGCCCAACAGATGTGGCTGGTTATCAACCAAGATAAGACAGAATATATGGCAATTTCAATTAAGGAATAGCTAAAAACTCTGGCCAAATACAAATAGATAATATGACCATTAAAAGAACGGAAACATACAAATACCTGGGTACAATCTTCAACTGCTCCAACATCATAAGGTTAGAAATACAAACTAGAATCAATTCTGGAAATAAGATATACTATGCACTACAACATCTACTAAAATCAAAGTCGCTATCTCGTAACACCAAGATCACAATATACAAAACACTGATCAGACCAGATGTGCTGTATGGCTCTGAAACCTGGAGTACAACGAAAGGAGACGAAGCCTTGCTACAAACCTTTGAGAACAAAGTATTAAGACGCATCTTTGGATACACAAAGTGACGCATCTTTGGATACACAAAGTGGAGAGTGGAAAAGAAGAAGTAACAAAGACATTTATGATCTGGTTAAGTCCCCGCTAATCACTGGTATCATGAAGGCTAATAGACTACAATGGCTGGGGCATATAGAAAGAATGGAAGATAATAGGGAAACAAAACTCGCTTACACTCAGGAAATAAATAACTGTAGACCCCGCGGTACACAAAGAAGACGGTGGAGAGATAATATATATATATATATAGATATATATATTTATATATCTATATATATATATATATATATATATATATATACAGACCTACAAGCACTTGGAATCAACGACTTGCAAGAGAACGTCAACCAGAGAGACGAATGGAGACGGATTGTATCTGCAGCAAAGAACCTCAATGGCTCGGAACGCTGAAGAAAAAGAAGAAGAAGAAGAAGAAGAAGAAGAAGAAGAAGAAGAAGAAGAAGAAGAAGAAGAAGAAGAAGAAGAAGAAGAAGAAGAAGAAGAAGAAGAAGAAGAAGAAGAAGAAGAGAAGATTCGTATTTAATCCACCCAGTCTTGTCTAGTCTCCCGTTGCATCATGCCTTCTCTTTTATTCTGCGCCTCCCTTCCCCTTTAGCCCGAACGAGCTCACCAGTATACATATAATAAACATGAAAGAAAATTAGAAATAAATTACCAAAAAAACTCATCTTGAGAATATAAAACAATAAAAAGAAAACTGCTAATAAAAGATTACTTTGTATGCAGGTGCTTGTTGAGTTGTTGTAATAATATCCACTATGACAACCACATGTAAGTGTTGCATTACAGATGAGGTTAGACACACACTGCTCAATACCAGGTGAACAGTTCTGTCCAAAAGGAATATCTGGGCAAGGAAATAATAAATAATATTTAATAAACTATGCTTACAGTTGTTAACATAAACATATGGTCATCCTATTACATAATCATTACATGTGTTTCAGGGTTACAATCACAACAGAGGTAGCAAATTATATTACAGGAAAAAATGAGTTTATTTCTGTGCTAAGCTAGTAGTAATAGAGTACGCGTACAGAGATAAATACATTTCAGAAGTAATGGTTTGTCCCGGAGCACATTTTAGTCTTAATGGATCGAAAATATTACTGTTAAATGTCAAAGAAGTGTTAGGAAGATCCACTATGAACATCCAACAGTAGATAAAAATAGCACATTTAAAAAAAAGGGGTATGTATTACATTTAATATTTAAATAAAAGATGATACACTTGATGGGTGGCACAGGCTGATGATGAGGATCTAACAAATAAGTATAGTCTGTGGTTGCTGAAGCAGACAAATATGAACAATATAATCAAGACAAGTTGTATTGTATTAGAATGTTTAAGGACAGATAAAATATTATAAGTTGAAGGAATCATGTCCTATAAGAATTGATCATTTTGCAAACAAATAATTGGTGTATAATGTCTAGCCATGTAGTGTGACCGGCAAAACGCAAATAAGATAATAATTCTAGATCAGGTGATACTTTAAACCTATGCAAAGCCTTGGTGTGATCTGAATTTAGGTTCATTAGAATGTAATTGTAAACTAGAAAAATTACGTAGATAATGTGTGAGGTACATAATATTTTAGAATAAATATATTCATGGAAGAGATCGCAGAACGGAATGCCATGTTCTAACATCAATGGAGCATATTAAAAAATCTATTTTTGGCATGTTTAATAGGTAACATAATTTCACTGTTTTAAGTACGATGTAAGTTAAATCATCAATCATTTGATGAATGTAGGAGAATGGCAATGATGTGCAGTTTTTTTTTATTTTTTAGTTAATATTTTACGAAGTTGTATGTATGAGGAGAAAAGTAACTTACTGATGTACGAGATGCATCATAGTAGTTGGATGAGAACTGTGCACGCATAATGTAATCAATAAAGACATAATTTCCAATATAAGATGTTTGTTGTTTGTGTGTACAACAGCAAATAGAGAATCTATATCATTGAACGTGGAGGTGAAATTCCAAGAGTTGGTTAACTTCCATGTTGTAATGCATATTTGATTTTGACTGTATTGGTGTAAGAAACGCGTTTGTAGTGAAGTGAAGCTCTGCAGTACTTCTGTGATATTGTTAGAGAGGTACATTATTTTTAAAAAAAGTTTATGAATCCTGAATTTCACAAAGTGAAAAAGAAACAAGATGAACTTGTACATACATACCAAGGTAATGTTATCGAACATTAAGATAATATGAACATGATTGATAAAACATACGAAATAGCAAGTAGTAATATGGCAGAGATTGGAAATGTGTTTTCAGCAGCAGAAATGTGAAAACCAGAGATGTTTGAAGAACGTTCAGTTTCGTTAGTCATTAAAGTTCACGTTAAAGCAATAAAACAAATATTCGGGCAAAATATCAAGGCAGAATAAATGAATATATTACCATAACATCTCATTTATAATACACATTCGTATATAATAACTAATTAAAAAATCTGGAGGACTGAAGAATTACCCCATGACTGGAAAGATTCATTATTGATACCTATCTTTAAGAAAGGAGATCAGTTCCAGTGTGAAAATTATAGATGAATATCACTACTGTCCATTAGCTATAAGATACTATCCGCAGTACTACTAAATAGACTAAAACCATATTCAGAATACATATTAGGTGACTACAAGGCGGGTTTTAGACAAAATAGATCAACAATAGATCACATATTTATCTTACGACAAATAGCCGAGCAAAATTGGGAATATAAAAGAGATCTGCATACGATTTTTGTGGATTTTAAAAAGACTTATGATAGTGTCCATAGGAATAGTCTATGGAATGCTATGCGGGAATTTGGAATACCAAGGAAGTTAATCAACATGACCAGACTATGCATGGAAGATACTTATAATATAGTAACATATAAAAGCAGGAAATCAGACCCTTTCCAAATAACATCTCGCTTGAAACAGGGTGATGCACTATCGCCGCTACTCTTCAATCTGGCTCTAGAGAAAGTTGTAAAGAGGGTAAAGAAGGAATGTGATATTGGAGGAGGAGGGGACTTAAACAAAACTCGCCTACACTCAGCCTACACTCTTCAATCTGGCTCTAGAGAAAGTTGTAAGGAGGGTAAAGAAGGAATGTGATATTGGAGGAACATCCTAGCTGCTTGGTTATGCAGATGATATAGATATTATAGGGGAAAATGAACAAAAGACATTGGAAATATTGACTCACTTAAAGGAAAAAGCCCAACAGATGTGGCTGGTTATCAACCAAGATAAGACAGAATATATGGCAATTTCAATTAAGGAATGGCTAAAAACTCTGGCCAAATACAAATAGATAATATGACCATTAAAAGAACGGAAACATACAAATACCTGGGTACAATCTTCAACTGCTCCAACATCATAAGGTTAGAAATACAAACTAGAATCAATTCTGAAAATAAGATATACTATGCACTACAACTTCTACTAAAATCAAAGGCGCTATCTCGTAACACCAAGATCACAATATACAAAACACTGATCAGACCAGATGTGCTGTATGGCTCTGAAACCTGCAGTACAACGAAAGGAGACGAAGCCTTGCTACAAACCTTTGAGAACAAAGTATTAAGACGCATCTTTGGATACACAAAGTGGAGAGTGGAAAAGAAGAAGTAACAAAGACATTTATGATCTGTTTAAGTCCCCGCTAATCACTGGTATCATGAAGGCTAATAGACTACAATGGCTGGGGCATATAGAAAGAATGGAAGATAATAGGGAAACAAAACTCGCCTACACTCAGGAAATAAACGACTGTAGACCCCGTGGTACACCAAGAAGACGGCGGAGAGATAATATATATACAGACCTACAAGCACTTGGAATCAACGACTGGCAAGAGAAGGTCAACCAGAGAGACGAATGGAGACGGATTGTATCTGCAGCAAAGAACCTCAATGGCTCGGAACGCTGAAGAAGAAGAAGAAGAAGAAGAAGAAGAAGAAGAAGAAGAAGAAGAAGAAGAAGAAGAAGAAGAAGAAGAAGAAGAAGAAGAAGAAGAAGAAGAAGAAGAAGAAGAAGAAGAAGAGAAGATTCGTATTTAATCCACCCAGTCTTGTCTAGTCTCCCGTTGCATCATGCCTTCTCTTTTATTCTGCGTCTCTCTTCCCCTTTAGCCCGAACGAGCTCACCAGTATACATATAATAAACATGAAAGAAAATTAGAAATAAATTAACAAAAAGACTCGTCTTGAGAATATAAAACAATAACAAGAAAACTGCTAATAAAAGATTACTTTGTATGCAGGTGCTTGTTGAGTTGTTGTAATAATATCCACTAAGACAACCACATGTAAGTGTTGCATTACAGATGAGGTTAGACACACACTGATCAATACCAGGTGAACAGTTCTGTCCAAAAGGAATATCTGGGCAAGGAAATAATAAATAATATTTAATAAACTATGCTTACAGTTGTTAAAATAAACATATAGTCATCCTATTACATAATCATTACATGTGTTTCAGGGTTACAATCACAACAGAGGTAGCAAATTATATTACAGAAAATAATGGTGTATTTCTGTGCTAAGCTAGTAGTAATAGAGTACGCGTATAGAGATAGATACATTTCAGAAGTAATGGTTTGTCCCGGGGCACATTTTAGTCTTAATGGATCGAAAATATTACTGTTAAATGTCAAGGAAGTGTTAGGAAGATCCACTATGAACATCCATAAGTAGTTAAAAATAGAACAATTAAAAATAAAAGTATGTATTACATTTAATACTTAAATAAAAGGTGATACACTTGATGGGTGGCACATGCTGATGATGAGGACCTAACAAATAAGTATAGTCTGTGGTTGCTGAAGCAGACAAATATGAACAATATGATCAAGACAAGTTGTATTGTATTAGAATGTTTAAGGACAGATAAAATATTATAAGTTGAAGGAATCATGTCCTATGGGAATTGATCATTTTTCAAACAAATAATTGGTGCCTAATGTCTAGCCATGTAGTGTGACCGGCAAAACGCAAATAAGATAATAATTCTAGATCAGGAGATACTTTAAACCTATGCAAAGCCTTGGTGTGATCTGAATTCAGTTTCATTAGAATGTGATTGTGCACTAGAAAAATTACGTAGATAATGTGTGAGGTACATAATATTTTAGAATAAATATATTCATGGAAGAGATGGCAGAACGGAATGCCATGTTCTAACATCAATGGAGCATATAAAAAATGTATTTTTGACATGTTTAATAGGTATCATAATCTCACTATTTTAAGTACGATGTAAGTTAAATCATCAATCATTTGATGAATGTAGGAGAATGGCAATGATGGGCAGTGTGTTTCAGTTAATATTTTATGAAGTTGTATGTATGAGGAGAAAAGTAACTTACTGATGTACGAGACGCATCATAGTAGTTGGACGAGAACTGTGCACTTATGGTTTAATCAATAAAGACATAATTTCCAATATAAGATGGTTGTTAATTGTGTGTACAACAGCAAATAGAGAATCTATAGCATTGATCGTGAATTTGAAATTCCAAGAGTTGGTTAACATCCATTTTGTAATGCATATTTGATTTTGGCTGTATTGGTGTAAGAAACGCGTTTGTAGTGAAGTGAAGCGGAGCGGTACTTCTGTGATATTGTTAGAGAGGTACATTATTTTTAAAAAAAAGTTTATGAATCCTGAATTTCACAAAGTGAAAAAGAAACAAGATGAACTTATACATACATACCTAGGTAATGTTATCGAATATTAAAATAATATGGACATGATTGATAAAACATACGAAATAGCAAGTAGTAATATCGCAGAGACTGGAAATGTGTTTTCAGCAGCAGAAATGTGAAAACCAGAGATGTTTGAAGAACGTTCAGTTTCGTTAGTCATTCAAGTTTACGTTAAAGCAATGAAACAAATATTCGGGCAAAATTTCAAGGCAGAGTAAATGAATATATTACCATAACATCTCATTTATAATACACATTCGTATATAATAACTAATAATAAAAATCTGGAGGACAGAAGAATTACCCCATGACTGGAAAGAGTCATTATTGATACCTATATTTAAGAAAGGAGATCAGTTCCAGTGTGAAAATTATAGAGCAATATCACTACTGTCAATAAGCTATAAGATACTATCCGCAGTACTACTAAATAGACTAAAACCATATTCAGAATACATATTAGGTGACTACCAGGCGGGCTTTACACAAAACAGATCAACAATAGATCAAATATTTATCTTACGACAAATAGCCGAGAAAAATTGGGAATATAAAGACATCTGCATAAGATTTTTGTGGATTTTAAAAAGGCTTATGATAGTGTACATAGGAATGGTCTATGGAATGCTATGCGGGAATTTGGAATACCAAGGAAGTTAATCAACATGACCGGAGCATGGAAGATACTTATAATATAGTAACATATAAAGGCAGGAAATCAGACTCTTTCCAAATAACATCTCGCTTGAAACAGGGTGATGCACTATCGCCGCTACTCTTCAATCTGGCTCTAGAGAAAGTTGTAAGGAGGGTAAAGGAGGAATGTGATATCGGAGGAGCATCCAAGCTGCTGGGTTATGCAGATGATATAGATATTATAGGGGAAAATGAACAAGAGACATTGGAAATATTGACTAACTTAAAGGTAAAAGCCCAACAGATGTGCCTGGTTATCAACCAAGATAAGACAGAATATATGGTAATTTCAAGAGAAGGAATGGCTAAAAACTCTGGCCACATACAAATAGATAATATGACCATTAAGAGAACGGAAACATACAAATACCTGGGTACAATCTTCAACTGCTCCAACATTAAAAGTTTAGACATACAAACTAGAATCAATTCTGGAAATAAGATATACTATGCACTACAACATCTACTAAAATCAAAGGCGCTATATCGTAACACCAAGATCACAATATACAAAACACTGATCAGACCAGATGTGCTGTATGGCTCTGAAACCTGCAGTACAACGAAAGGAGACGAAGCCTTGCTGCAAACCTTTGAGAACAAAGTATTAAGACGCAGGTTTGGATACACAAAGTGGAGAGTGGAAAAGAAGAAGAAACAAAGACATTTATGATCTGTTTAAGTCCCCGCTAATCACTGGTATCATGAATGCTAATAGACTACAATGGCTGGGTCATATAGAAAGAATGGAAGATAATAGGGAAACAAAACTCGCTTACACTCAGGAAATAAACGACTGTAGACCCCGCAGTACACCAAGAAGACGGTGGAGAGATAATATATATACAGACCTACAAGCACTTGGAATCAACGACTGGCAAGAGAAGGTCAACCAGAGAGACGAATGGAGACGAACTGTATCTGCAGCAAAGAACCTCAATGGCTCAGAACGCTGAAGAAGAAGAAGAAGAGAAGATTCATATTTAATCCACCCATTCTTGTCTAGTCTCCCGTTGCATCATGCCTTCTCTTTTATTCTGCGTCTCCCTTACCCTTTAGCGCGAACGAGTTCACCAGTATGCATATAATAAACATGAAAGAAAACTAGAAATAAATTACCAAAAAGACTCATCTTGAGAATATAAAACAATAACAAGAAAACTGCTAATAAAAGATTACTTTGTATGCAGGTGCTTGTTGAGTTGTTGTAATAATATCCACTATGACAACCACATGTAAGTGTTGCATTACAGATGAGGTTAGACACACACTGCTCAATACCAGGTGAACAGTTCTGTCCAAAAGGAATATCTGGGCAAGGAAATAATAAATAATATTTAATAAACTATGCTTACAGTTGTTAACATAAACATATGGTCATCCTATTACATAATCATTACATATGTTTCAGCGTTACAATCACAACAGAGGTAGCAAATTATATTACAGAAAATAATGGTGTATTTCTGTGCTAAGCTAGTAGTAATAGAGTACGCGTATAGAGCCAAATACATCTCAGAAGTAATGGTTTATCACGGGTCACATTTTAGTCCTGATGGGTTGAAAAGGTTACTTTTTAATGTCAAATATATGTTAGGAAGATCCACTCTGAATATAAATGGGTAGTTAAAAATGGAACAATTAAAAATAAAAGTATGTATTACATTTAATACTTAAATAAAAGGTGTTACTCTTGATGGGTGGCACATGCTGATGATGAGGACCTAACAAATAAGTATAGTCTGTGGTTGCTGAAGCAGAGAAATATGAACAATATGATCAAGACAAGTTGTATTGTATAAAGAATGTTTCAGGACAGGTAAAATATTATAAGTTGAAGGAATCATGTCCTATGGGAATTGATCATTTTTCAAACAAATAATTGGTGCCTAATGTCTAGCCATGTATTGTGACCGGACAAACACAAATAAGATAATAATTTTAGATCAGGAGATACTTTAAACCTATGCAAAGCCTTGGTGTGATCTGAATTTAGGTTCATTAGAATGTAATTGTAAACTAGAAAAATTACGTAGATAATGTGTGAGGTACATAATATTTTAGAATAAATATATTCATGGAAGAGATGGCAGAACGGAATGCCATGTTCTAACATCAATGGAGCATATAAAAAATGTATTTTTGACATGTTTAATAGGTATCATAATCTCACTATTTTAAGTACGATGTAAGTTAAATCATCAATCATTTTATGAATGTAGGAGAATGGCAATGATGGGCAGTGTGTTTCATTATCATCAAGTGCCGTGCCGGCTGGCGTAGGCGTTCATGGCTCTCCATAGATCTCGGTCTTTGGTTTTCTGGATCAACTCTGCTGCTGATATTCCTCCATGCCACCGTCTCAATCCATCCAGCATCACTTCTCTTGGTCTACCTCTGCCTCTCTTCCCCTCGATCTTTCCAGTTGTTACAATGTTCTCCAATGCCTCTCTTCTCATCACATGACCGAGGAAAGCTGTTTGTCTCTGTCTTATTGTTGTATATAATGTTCTAGTTTCGTTAGCCTGTTTCAGGCAGTCGTCGTTAGTTACTCTGGCAGTCCAAGGAATTCGCAACATTCGTCTCAGGAACCACATCTCTGTTGCTTCTAATTTCTTTTTAATTTGTTCATTTACATTCCAAGATTCACTGCCATACAGCAAAACTGGTTCTACATAGCATTTCAGCACTCTCTTTCTTACATTCAGTGATAGTGACTTATTGCATAAGATACTCTTCATTTTTTGCCTGCCCTATTCTGCTTCTAATCTCTGTTGTACATCTTCCATCTGATGTTATAAATGCCCCTAGGTATCTAAAATTATCCACTTGGTTAAGGATTTTACCTTCTATTTCTATGTCACATTTTGGTGTCACCATTTTCTTTGATATTACCATTGTTACTGTTTTCTTGATATTCAAGGAGAGTCCTTTCCTTGCACTCTCTGTTACTACAACGTCTAATAATTGTTGTAGGTCTGTTGAATTAATCCGCCACCAATACTGTGTCATCTGCATAGCGTATATTATTTATATTATAACCTCCAACTAGTATTCCTGGCATCTCTTTGATCTCTCATTATTACTTCGCTATACAGGGAGAAAAGATCTGGTGACAAGACACACCCTTGTCGTACTCCTAGCTTTATCTGTTCGTAACTACCCTCTTTATTTCCCATTTTAATTGCTGCTACTTGGTTCCAGTAAATATTCTTTATTATTCTTAAATCTTTTCCATCAGTGTTGATATCTTCCAACATTTTAATCAGTTCATCATGTTTTACTTTATCAAATGCCTTAGTATAATCTATGAAGCACAAATATATGTCTCTCTGTTTCTCTATTGACCTTTCTATTAGTGTCCGTAATGTATAAATTGCATTGTTTGTGCCCTTTCCTTCCACAAATCCATACTGATCTTCACTAATTTCCATTTTTATTTTCTTTTTGGTTCTTCTCATTATGATTCTGAGTAGAAGCTTAGTGATATGGTTTATAAGGTTAATTGTACGAAAATCTTCACAATCAATTGCTCCTGGTCTTTTTGGTAGTGTGTTTCAGTTAATATTTTATGAAGTTGTATGTATGAGGAGAAAAGTAACTTACTGATGTACGAGATGCATCATAGTAGTTGGACGAGAACTGTGCACTTATAGTTTAATCAATAAAGACATAATTTCCAATATAAGATCGTTGTTGTTTGTGTGTACAACAGTAAATAGAGAATTTATAGCATTGATCGTGGATTTGAAATTCCAAGAGTTGGTTAACTTCCATGTTGTAATGCATATTTGATCATGGCTGTATTGGTGTAAGAAACGCGTTTGTAGTGAAGTGAAGCGCTGCGGTACTTCTGTGATATTGTTAGAGAGGTACATTATTTTTAAAAAAAAGTTTATGAATCCTGAATTTCACAAAGTGAAAAAGAAACAAGATGAACTTATACATACATACCTAGGTAATGTTATCGAATATTAAAATAATATGGACATGATTGATAAAACATACGAAATAGCAAGTAGTAATATCGCAGAGACTGGAAATGTGTTTTCAGCAGCAGAAATGTGAAAACCAGAGATGTTTGAAGAACGTTCAGTTTCGTTAGTCATTCAAGTTTACGTTAAAGCAATGAAACAAATATTCGGGCAAAATTGCAAGGCAGAGTAAAAGAATATATTACCATAACATCTCATTTATAATACACATTCGTATATAATAACTAATAATAAAAATCTGGAGGACAGAAGAATTACCCCATGACTGGAAAGAGTCATTATTGATACATATCTTTAAGAAAGGAGATCAGTTCCAGTGTGAAAATTATAGATTGATTGATTGATTGATTGATCTAGGAACCGACATCACAGCATTCGGGACATTCCCATAAGCGCCCCGTCCCCATCCTCAGCAACCAGCGAAGAGTTCCAACACTAATAGTTCCAGTAGCAATCTGATTATATGTCCGTCTCGCCTTTCCTCTGAGCGTCGAGCGTCGGCCAAATCCCCTCGTCACTCCTCGCTGCCTCATTCTAACCAGACTATGGTGATCCATTTGCTCCTCCGAGGTGTACACGTGCTCCCACAAGGCCGCAACCACATCTGCCTTGTCATGCATCAATACTCCACCAAGTTCTGCCGAGCCAGCCAATCTGTCCGCCTTTTCATTCCCCAGCACACCGGCATGCCCAGGAGAAAAGATCCAGGTGATGCTTGCTACCCGTGACCTCCGAAGCTCCAACATCATAAGGGAAGAAATACAAACTTGAATCAATTCTGGAAATAAGATATACTATGCACTAAAATCAAAGGCGCTATCTCGTAAAACCAAGATCACAATATACAAAACACTGATCAGACCAGTTGTGCTGTATGGCTCTGAAACCTGGAGTACAACGAAAGGAGACGAAGCCTTGCTACAAACCTTTGAGAACAAAGTTTTAAGCCGCATATTTGGACCCATTAGGGATACACAAAGTGAAGATTGGAAAAGAAGAAGTAACAAAGATATTTATGATCTGTTTAAGTCCCCGCTAATCTCCCACAAAACGTCGTCCTCGCTGCTGCCAGGTTTGTTTAAAATACAACATTTGAGAAAGCCTTGTTGAATTATTAGTTTGCCTAAATCCTTCCAAGCAGCAAGAACCTAGTCTGCCACATCTGCGAGAGTCGGCTGATGTAAGTGATGTTGTCGACCATCTGCAGTATATTTGTGATTGTCGTCGCTTAACCATGCATCACATTTACAACTGATCGCACCTTTCAAATCTTATAGAACTATACACAAAGGCTGCATGCAACAGACAGACAATGCCTAGAGGAATTATAACCAGATAAGATCTATTATTCTTAATTTCCTTCTGAATGGAAGGCGTCAGACGACACGAAAACCAGCTGAGTAACATAATGGAAGATTGTTTTCTGATACCACATGGACGTATACC
Source organism: Cepaea hortensis (assembly GCA_963921405.1). Classification (NCBI taxonomy): domain Eukaryota; kingdom Metazoa; phylum Mollusca; class Gastropoda; order Stylommatophora; family Helicidae; genus Cepaea; species Cepaea hortensis. Next base: position 106,443,293 of record OY992886.1, read on the forward strand.
TCAAGAATATTTTAACAAATGAATATTTATTGCTTTATCCGTTCAACCTTTAGCATTAACACGGATGTGTACACCTTTCGGAAATTATGTTACTGTTGGTAGAAACGTTTTCTTATAAATTGTGAACGGCGACAGGTTTTCCACCATCTCGAGGATACACTAACATGACAGTGAGGAATGAAGCTGACACTGTATAGAACGCATTTAGAAAGACTGTTAATAGAATAATTAGAGTTCCAGAGGGAGAAAAAGAAGACTAAGATGAAAAAGAAGAACGAATGCACGAACGAACGAACACTTTCAAAGGGTTAAGATTGGACAGAAGAAGAATGACGGAAATTTAAAGGGGCAATTTTACTAAGCCGGCTCCCTGGTCTAGAGGTTACACGACTTTCTCCGTAATCTCGTATACTCTCTAAGTAACGTGACGTTGTGAGAGAATTGGTAGCGGATCTCTCCGCGTCGGTAACTTACGGGGTATGTGAGCCGGTCGCTCAGAAAGCAATGGCAAACTACTGAGCGTAATCGTGCCAAGAAATCAACAATTAGCTGAAAGATGCTGATGTTGACAGCGATGTCCTGTAAAGGATATGCGGGAAAAAAAAGAAATCTTAATAAGTAAGCAGGAAAGAGGAGAGCTGTCGTAATGAAAATCATCAACACAATCACATTTGCATGACAGACAGACACAATTAGATGTACATTATCTGGCTGAACTCAGCTAGCCCCTTGAAGTTTCTCTACATTAAGAGAAAATAAGTAAACTCAACATATAAATACACGGCCGTCTCCGTGCGAAGGATTTACGGGCGCAGTTCGTAATCCCGCATACCGCGTCCGAAACACAGATGTGGGCGATTTGGCAGCAGACCGCTTTACGTTGTTTTTTTTTTTTTAGTGAAATGGTATGGGTGCCGGTCGTTAAAAAAACAATGACAAACTACTGAACGTAAACTTGCCCAGGAATCACGAACAGCCAAAAGATGCCGGAGTCGACTGCTACATCATTTAACATTATAAATACATTGCCTGTCGTTCAATAACACATACATTATAGTAAGTAAAAGTAAAGAGTCCTGTTACACTCCGTGAGGCTCATTGCGCATACGATAACAGCTCCATATTGTCATAGACCAATCAGCAGTCGATGGGTGATGTGGTCACAATCAGGCTTTACTTTCCAAACATATTATTCCTAGTTTTATTTTTATTTTTTTTCTGGATCGACTGGGGTGCCCAAGTCAAGTGTAAACATTCGCCTCAATGGGAATTCGAACCCATGACCACCCGGGCATAATCACCATTGTAGAGCTTGTGGGGAGTATTAAACAAACAGCGTGTTTGGACCAGGAACATTGCCAACGACTAAGATAATTACTAATAGTAGTATATAGGGAATTAGAAAGAGTACACTTCCCCACAGACCCCGCGGTGGGACCGAATCACCCCCTAAGGGGGTCGAATAAGGGTCCGAACCGATGCGAGCCCCTAAGGGTCCGAACCGACCCCCCTAAGGGCTCGAACAGAGGGTCCGAACCGACCCCAGCAAGAGAGGCTCGGTCTGACTCGATACCCAGACATATTATTTTGGAATTAAAGCTGTATGAGATATAGGGGTACGCACCATGAACACGTGTCGGTGGTTACTGTTGGGGACGACGCGCCAGTGTGAGAGGCGGTGTAGGGGGGAATTCTGTCGGAAGCACAACGCGCATCTCAAGAAGAGGGGATTCACAGTCGCCTGTACGAGCTGCGGCATCGAGGTGAAAACCACCCACGCCCTGTGCCGGCCGTGCGGAGCCAACATTAAATACCACAAACTGCGATACCAACAGGAGGGCCCGTTTCTCTGTGAATGGAGGCGCCTGAAAAGAATAAATATTTAAATTCGGCAAAAGAAATTTTCATTTAGAGAGAAGTGGAGTGTTTCCGGTACGAGTCCAGCAGTAATCATGGGCACCGTAAATCAGTTGGAAAATCAAGCTCGCCAGTATGGGATGCCATACAGTCACCGCAGCAAGGTCGTCCTTGCCCGGGAGATAGCTCAGGCGAGAGACGCAGTCCGCCCCACCCGACTCGAGCGGGCCGCCACCACCGGGCGGTATCCAGCTCTTCGGGGGTTAGTCCAGGACGCAGCGCAGCACTCGCGGGAGGCTGCGCGGTTGGAAGACGAGGTCACCGCCGCCCTGCGAGCGCGTAAATACGCCGCCCGGGCCCGAGCGCACCCGTTACAACGCTTCGCCGTGTTAGACGCCAATTCAAAAAGGCGCCACTGGCGCTATCTACACCCGGAGCCACTAGCTCGACTCATCACCCAGCGCGGTCCCCAACTCCTAGAGGAGGTAACCCCCAAGGATAGGGAAGAGCGGGGGAGGCGAACAATCACATGGAAGCTCTTCCGAGGGCTAGACGGTCCGATCGTAGAGAGGCTCCTGCCCCACCTCGAGGCATTGAGGTCAGCCTTCTATCTGCGGTACGCCTACACTTACCGAATCCGAAACATCGAAAACGGAGACGTCATGTTGTACCACAAAACCCTACGCGGGTCCCGCGATTTGATGCAAGATACTGCAACAGCCACAGAGTGGTTGGCAGATCGTGATGAGATCCGCTTTGACACCAGCCAAATCGACCGCCCCAGCACCAAGTGGGTCTTTGTAAGTTGGGTGCAAGTCGAAGTCAAGGCGATCCTCACTCCCCAGGTTCTGTTAGGGGAAGGGCGACTGCCGGACTGGCTGCGGTACAAGCAGAGACTGTACGCGTTGGACACATACGACGACAACCTCTGTCTGTTTCGATGTCTAGCTGTCCACAACGGCGCGAGGCCACAGCGTTGCACCGCCGAAGCCCGGAAGCTGGCGCGAAAGGTGTGTGGCACCGACACCCCAGACAAGCCAGGCCTGGATTCGTTAAAAGTGTTTGAGGAGAAGTTAAAATTAGGGATCCGCGTCTACGAGCCAACCGAAGAGGGGGTATGGCGGTTGGTAAGGCGGCCTGCGAACTACCATCGCGTCGGCACCAAGCCGATGACAATCGGGGTTTATGAAAATCACGCCTTCCTGATAACTGACCTGCCAAAGCTAGCGAAGCTCTTTCAGTGCCAGCATTGCAATCAGCGCTTCACCCAGGCCTGTAATCTCCAGCGCCACGCTGACCACTGCAGCAGAGGGGAAACCAAGATTCTCTGTCCAGGGAAGGAGGTGGAGCGGCCGCAGTCGGCATACGAGAAAGTTTTCTACCCCCAAAACAACGCCAGCCGCAGCTGCATCCTATGGTTAGAGCACATGGCCGAACAATTAGGGCGCCACATCCACCACGCATACTGCGGGCAAGGGGGAGAGCGGTGAATCGTTGACGGTTTGGTGGATGGTTACCAGCCCACCACCCACACGGTGTACCTATATCACGGCTGCTACTGGCATGGGTGTCCCACCCACAGTGACGCCCCCAACGCTGACGAGCTGTATCAGAAAACACTCCGCCGCGGAGAGAAAATAAAGGCCTCTGGTTACAATCTGGTGGTAGTGTGGGAGTGTGAGCGACCCCTCTGTCTCGCGCCCCAATGCCTCAGGTGCAGACGGTGGTCTACCCTCATGCGATCTTTTATGACTTCGAGGCCTGGCACGACAAAGCTCAAGCCCAGCGCCCCACCCCCGACCTCACCTATGAGAGCCATCAGATTGCGATATCTGTTTCGGTGGGGGACACTGTAGAGGAGCAGCCGACCCACCTGAGCAACGCAGACCCAAGAGCCTTAATAGTCGAATTCATGGCAGACCTGCGTCGGCGAGCAACCGCGATACGAGCCGAGATGGAAGCGTGTTACCTCCCGGAAGACCTGGATAAGCTGCAGCCACAACTGCAGAAGAAAATGCGTGAGTGGTGTGGTCCTGTGTTGGGCTTCAACTCAGGTCGGTACGTCCTAAACCTAATCAAGGATACCTTCGTAGCGGAGCTAGCAGGCACCTGCCGGAAGTTCAACGTGGCCGCCCAAGGGACAAAGACAATGTTCCTCGTCACACGCGAGTTCAAGTTCCTTGATATTCTCAACTACCTGGTCCCCGGCACCACGTACGATGCATGGGTGCTTGCCTATGGCCGCACAGCAACCAAGTCGTGGCTGCCGTATGAATGGCTCGACACACCTGAGAAGCTGAACTACCCAGGTCTGCCCGACTACCCCGCATGGTATTCCAGCCTAAAGGGTGGATATGTGCTCACGCTGGAGGAGTGGAGGAGTTGCAAGCTTCTCTTCAAAGAAAAAGGAATGACCACGTTTGCCGACTGGTTGAGGTACTACAACAACCTCGATGTCGGTCCAGGCATCGAGGCCTTAGGGAAGATGAAGGCCTTCTACGGAGAGCGGGGAATCGACATATTCAAAGACGCGTGCAGCCTCCCTGGGGTGTCCCTACAATACCTCCTCAGGGGCACCAAGGCTGGTGAGCTGTATGCCCCAGGAGAGGAGGCCTATCCACTCCTAAAGGCAGCAGTGACGGGAGGGCCGTCGCTAGTCTTCACCCAGTACCATGAAGCGGGGGTCACCAGAATTCGGTCACATCAATACCCAAAGGGGAAGCTGTGCAGGACCGCAAAAGGGTACGACGCTAACGCGCTCTACCTCAGCACCATGGCTATGGACATGCCGTGCGGGAAAGAGCGAGTGCTCCATGCAGAAAACCCCCAAGAGGTAGCCCCCAAGGTTGCGCAGCAGGTGTTAAAAGGCCAGCTGTTTGGATTTGTCAAGTGTAAAATCTCTACCCCCAAAGCCTTGTGGCCAAAGTTCGAAGAAATGGCACCCCTCTTTATGAACCAGGCAGTACCGGAGGCCTTAGTAGCACCGGAGATGTTGGAATACCTGAAACGCACCGGCCGCCAGCGGTCGGGGTGTAAGAAACTGCTGGGCCTCCTTGAGGCCGACGGAATCTTGCTGTACACCCCGCTGTTGAAATGGTATCTAGAACACGGACTCGAGCTGGAGGCGGTCTATACAGTCATCCAGTATGAGCCAAAGAAGCTCTTCACGTGGTTTGTTGAGCAAGTAACCGAAGCGCGCCGCCTCGGGGATGTGGACAAAGCGAAGGCGATGCTGGCCGAGGCTATGAAGCTTCTAGGCAATTCAGCATACGGAAAGCTCATCGAGGCACTCGAGCGCCACACCAACACCAGCTACACCCGAGACGAAAAAACAGTGGATCAGGCACTACGTTCCGTCTGGTTTGACGACCTCACAGAGATAGGCGACGCACACGAGATCAAATCGCGTAAGCCCCGTGTGATCATCAAGCGTCCTTTCCAGGTAGGCATCGCCGTGTATCAACTGGCCAAGCTCCGTATCTTAGAATTCTACCACGACTTCCTTGACCGGTTCGTGGATCGCTGGGACTATGAGGTCATGCAGATGGACACCGACAGCCTGTACATCGCGCTGAGCACCCTCAACCTCGAGGAGGCGGTAAAGCCTGAGATGAAAGAGGAGTTCAACCGTGTGAAGAGGGAGTGGCTTGCCTGGGACAAATGGAGCGGGCGAATACCCGGCATCTTCAAGACCGAGTTTGAGGGGAGTCGAGGCATCGCTCTCTGCAGCAAATGCTACATCTTCGACGGGGACGTGAACACGAAGTTCTCGTGCAAGGGGGTGGGGAAAAAGGCAGAACACCATGACCTGGGGGAGATACAAAGCCACCTTAGAGGGGTCCGTAGATAGAGTGGAGAACCGAGGGATGCGCATGTATAACGGGCAGATGGCCAGCTACCAACAAGGCAAGCTGGGCCTCAGCGCGTATTATGACAAACGGTATGTCTTACCCGACGGTATCCACACGCAGCCCCTCCAGTACCGCAAGGACGCCGCGGAGTGAGCCCTCACTGTTTAGGGAGGATCCGATCAGGAGGCATTTGGGTGTCGGGAGGAACAATCATCAGCTCTTCGCGAACGAAGCCCCGAGCCGGCCCATCCTCCAGGTAGTACAGCGCAGGCCGCCCATCCTGACAGACAGTTTTACGAATCTCGTGTACTGTCAGTGACCACGAAGGATCAGTCGCCCGGAGCCGGCCACCTTCAAGCTCATGCTCCCCAGGCGAGCTTGCATACAGATACCGAACTAGAGCCTCAGACGGAATCACAGGCTCCTTGAGGCCGATAGTACGGTGAGCAGGAGCGGCCGGCGAATGGGATACAGAAGTGTCCTTAATGGCATCAACCGGCTTCCGACCCGTCAAACGAGTCACCTCACCGTTAAGAGCCACGACCACCTGAGGAAGAGCCTGAACCCATTCAGCTGAACGTTCAGAGGACCCTCGAGCCGCCAGTAGTAACTCTTGGGCGTACTGGGCACCGAACAGTCTCTCCGCCAGAGTGCGATTGAACCTCTCGACGATCACCTGCTGCCGGTGATTCCCAGCTTCTCCACGCCGTATCTGTGTCTTATGCTTTGCTGCCAGCTGGCTCACAGCACCCATAAAATCACGCCCCGTGTCAATCTGCAGAAGCTGTGGCCATTTGAGTGGCCCGCGTTTGTAAATTCGCTCTAGGGCCAAAGCCACCCCTTCACTGCTCTTGTCTGTCAAAGCCTCTGCTTCCTTAAACCGTGAGGCAACATCCACAACCGTCAAGGCATACTTAAATGTCTTACGACCAACCCGGTCATGTGGTAGGTAGAGCAAGTCAGCCTGATGGACGGCATTCGGTCTATCTTCATCAATAGATGGCCGCGGAATGTAACGAGGAGCGGGTAAATAGATCTGAAAAATAGCTTGCTTCTTGAGCCAGTCTCGGGCAACATCCTCCGAAACATTAGCTGCAGCAGCTAGCTTCTTAATGGCCGCCAAGCCTTTCCAGTAGCCCTGAGGGCTGTAGTAGATATCCTCCAGATCTTTCATTTTGGTAGCAGCGGTCTTTCAGTCCGAGATGAAAAGGGTGACGACGTGCCACTGGCATATCTAAGCTGTGTACTCCACATCAGAAACGGCTGCTCCGTTGGGAATTTACCGTCCTTATTGAACTCGTAAATTATCATTATCATTATTAGACGTGCTAAAATGTACATCACGTTAACCAACATTCAGCATGGGGAACCCATCCCCCTCAACCCGGTCATAGACAATCGCGATGGTGACCTTGAGGTAGCTATTGTGGAATTATTGTTGTATCCAGCGTGGGTTAATATTTCCCAGGAGCTGGCCAATAATAAGTTCCAGGTGGGGGGGGGGGGGAACAGATGGTTATCCCCGATGGGTACTACGACGTATGTACCCTCAACAAGCAATTCTTTGAGCCTCGCAAGTTTTCTCTGACGCTGAACCTCGCAACTGGCCTTGTACATCTCGTTGGTATGTACAATCCCGATATGTTAGAGGGTGGCCTAGCCCAGACTCTTGGGCTTTTTAGTTGGGAAGAGGTTAATGACGTGTATGTCGGAGTAGCTTTTCCTAGACTCCTCATATATAAGGAGTTGTACATTCATCTCGAAGGGCTGTCATCATATGAGAACCGTCATAATTTACTTCCCTCCACACTCCTCAGGGCTGTGCCCGTTAAAAATGTGGAATGTAATCAAGGGAGACACGAGGTTTTCTCTGTGCCTCGTTATAAGAAGTTGGAGACAGGAACTCTAAACGATATTAGACTTTCAGTCTGTGATGAACAAGGTAAAGCCGTGCCGTTGGCATATCTAAGTTGTGAACTCCACATCAGAAAACACAATGGCTGATTCAGAAGGTCCAGGAAGGCATCGCCCAAGAGCATGCTCTACCCTAACCTTTGCTGATTTGGCCGACACTATTGGGTGGCGGGAGCCGGGTCATAACTACAAGATCTATGGCCTGCAGCTCACTCCCCATGGGGTCTATGCTCGTGCTGCCATAGACCATCCCGACGACGATGACTGGGATCTGCAGCTTGAGCTTCGCACGGGATATACTCACCTCGAGCCCAATGGGATACTTATTAGGTTAACCAACATGGGCAAGGCGTTTGTGAGTTATCAGGCCTGCAGGACAGTCACACGCCCCAACAAGTCCCCTATTGTGACCTACCAGTCATTTCTGAAAATGCAGTGCGCCAGGGCTCTCTTCTATGCCGTATCGGTGACTGAGGCTAAAGCCCAGGGGACTAAATATTGCCTGAAGGCCGTTACAGATTGTAAAGCCGACCTTGATATGTTAGGTAAGCCTCCTAAGGAGTCAACCATCTATCTCGAGTTAGCTATTGGGGCTGTGGCGCAGACTGAGTTGGCCCCAGTCCTTCCTGGGGTCTCTATTAAATGGAGTGCGTCATCACTCCCCAGGCATGTTGCTCTCGACATTACTTCCGCGGCCGACGGGACGTGGGCGGCCCGGGCAACAGAGACGGACATAATAGTAGAGCTCGGTGAGGTTGCGGTGGATGAAATCATTTTTAATACCGTTACTGCTTTTGTCCGGCTTTTGTTCACTACAGGGTCGATTAGCACCGTTCGCAATGAACATTTAATATCTCAGTTGAAGAAGTAGGTTTGACGCGCAAAGAATAATGTCGCTCTATCCGTCATTTGATACTAGTGACGGCGGTACCTATCGCATTCAAGAGCTTACCCGTCTTCGGAAGTCTATGGAAGATGAAAGGGACAAACGGGCTGCACTGTATAAAAAATATCGGCGTGCCGTTAACGCATTAGACGCTGTGGACAGCGTGATGCTGGCGGCTAGCCTTGGTATGGGTGTAGGGGGTGTTGGGCTTCTTACCACCATTATCGCTGCCCCTGTAGTTGTCGGGCTCGAGATAGCTGCCCTAGCTTGTGGAATCATGTCCGCTGGGAGCAAGCTAGCGTCCCGCAAACTAACATCGAAAGCTAAGAAACACGATGAAATTTGCACTCTGGCGACGGCAAAGCTTTCTAGTATAGCCGACCTTGTTTCAAAGGCTTTAGATGATGGGAGAATTACAGACGTGGAGTATAAAATAATTACAGCTGAAGAAAATAAATTTCACCAGTTGAAAAAAAGATATTCGGAGCAAGGCGCCGGCGGATCTGGACGAAGAGACAAAAAAATCTCTCATTCTGAAAGGCAGAGACGAGGCACGGGCAGAATTCGTCAAAGCTATAGGGTCGAAATAACCTGTATACGCGATCAGGACAGTTTTGAACCACCCCCCTATTCCGCCGAACGATCCGCCAGTGGATTTCAGTAATGCGCGGAAGGATATACTCCTCGGATAAACAATGTAAAATTCTGAGGTATGTATGAACATTTTTTCCATTCATTGCTTTTCCATTTTTCTCATCCTATTGTCACATGTGAATGAAGAGATCTGTTCTATATGTTGTGTTTTGTTTGTTGATGAAGGCTAATCACCGCAACGACATGTATCAACACCATACACAATAAACCATGTGGTGTAATTGTGTTTGGTAAAACAACTACTTTATATGGAAGTAATGAATATGAAAGAATACTAAGAGCGGTGGATTCCACTAATGCCCACTACACAGAAGTAATACACTTAACATCTCAAGTTTTATTCTGTCAAAACGCTCATTACACACCCACCATGAAATGTGTTTCAGCTGACTCAATCAAGTGTCGTCTCCACAATGAAGGTTGGCTACACAAAGCTAACTGGTGCTTGCCGTGTGGGATTTTTCACGAGAACAAAACTCACCGCGCGGCACGCGTGGGATTTTTTTCGCGAGAACAAAAATCACGGCGCGGCACGCGTTCATAAAAACTCATAACGCAAAGACAAATTGATCACGTTTCTTTGTTTTGATCACTGTACTTCCGGCGTGATCATTTTTGCCAGAAGTGGCGTTTTCTGGCGCACATATTTGATTATCGGGGAGTGTGTGTACGCGTGCGTATGTGTGTGTATGCGTGCATATGTGTGCCTGTGTGGATGTTTGTGTGCGTGCGTATGTGCCCCATTATACACCTATTTATCGTTGGTATGGTGGGCGTCCTCTGGTTCATATTGAGGACTTAGCTTCATCCCTTTATAGAGTAGCAGCTTGATGCCGGTCGTCTTTTCAAACTTCCGAAACATCTTATGAAGCGCGTCTAACGTGCAACGCTCACACATCTCATATGGTTTCCTAACACCCCTCTCACAGAATATACACTCTTCTATCACCTCGCCCCGCTTTGCCTGTTCATCGTGCCAAGAACAATAAAGGTCGATGGATGGGCGGCCGCAATGAAGTTCTGTGTCGAGCTTCGGCCACTCACATCCATAGGTCTCCATCTGTATGTGCCCAATAAGTCAACCTCTAATTCGACGCGCTGCCCGGCGCCCCCTAATATTTCTGGGAGGGGGTCCGGGCTGTTGCAATTTGTGTTGGTGGTGCTCGGTGAGAGAGCGTACCCGCTCGCCGAGTGCTCCCGTTCTTATTCGCATATATTCTTGATATGGCTGGTTGGTACCGCTCTAATTGTGTAACGCAGTATAGTCACCCCCTATAACAAAATATGGTTGCCCGCTGTTGCCCTGCCGAAAATTACGCTATAGTCAGACTACCGAGGCTAGCCTCTCTTGCTGGGGTCGGTTCGGACCCTCTGTTCGAGCCCTTAGGGGGGTCGGTTCGAACCCTTAGGGGCGCGCATCGGTTCGGACCCTTATTCGACCCCCTTAGGGGGTGATTCGGTCCCACCGCGGGGTCTGTGGGGAAGTGTACTCTTTCTAATTCCCTATATACTACTCTAATTTTAAAAAAAATTCATTAATTGATACCTGCTTAGAATAGAAAGACTAGCATGGTGAGACATAATCATCATTGTAGAGCTTGTGGGGAGTATTAAACAAACCGCAGTGAGTCAAGAGATGAAGAAATTACGCTTGTTCTTAATAGAGCAAACTTTGTGGGGGAAAAAACAACTCTTATATTGTAACAAAAAAGTCATATTTTTGGTACTCACAGAGACAGTGGGCGAGTTAAAATACAAGGAGAAAATAATTAGTCTCAGAAATGAATAATATTGGGATGCCATGGAAAGAGCCTGTCACAGACCCATTATATTACCTAGTATAACCGAGGGCAGTACTGACTAGACACTGGACAGGAGAGGCAGGTCAGTTCCAGGCACTGTAATGTAGCAGCGACAGGTAGACAGGTGTACTAAGAAAGGTCAGGTTGTTTGCGTCTAGTGCAGGTAAATCTGTACTCGGGCCAGAACCGTGTCCAACGGACCACACCAAGCGACACCGGTTTCACAAAATGTAGGTGTGTATATGAAAGAATACAGAGAGAGAGAGAGAGAGAGAGAGAGAGAGAGAGAGAGAGAGAGAGAGAGAGAGAGAGAGAGAGAGAGAGAGAGAGAGAGAGCTGAGCAGATGCATGTCATGTAACACGAATGTTATGTAACACGTGAATCCATATGTTTATGTATTCTCATCTGTCATATTATCAGTTAAATACCATTTAATTTTATCATGCATAATATAAACTCATGTTCATTACTGTAGTTTGAGTGAGAGAGTCAGTGAGTGTGAATGAGAGACAGAATGTGTGAGAGTGAGAGTGAATGAGTGAGCATGAGAGTGAATGAGTGAGCATGAGAGTGAATGAGTGAGCGGGAGAGTGAATGAGTGAGCGCGGGAGTGAATGAGTGAGCGCGAGAGTGAATGAGTGAGCGCGAGAGTGAATGAGTGAGCGTGAGAGTGAATGAGTGAGCGCGAGAGTGAATGAGTGAGCGCGAGAGTGAATGAGTGAGCGTGAGAGTGAATGAGTGAGCGTGAGAGTGAATAAGTGAGCGTGAGAGTGAATGAGTGAACGTGAGAGAGAGAGAGAGAGAGTGTGTGTGTGTGTGTGTGTGTGTGTGTGTGTGTGTGTGTGTGTGTGGGAGCATCACTATTTTTACGTCACATACTTTTTATGTACACATTTTTCTCCATGTTTAACATTTTTATGAGACTGCTCATGACAAGTGTCAGTGTATGTGTGTGAGTAAAGTGTGGGAGTTTGTTCATTCTAGTTTCAAATGCTAACTTGAGGCATTTTGTATGTGTCTAGATGTAAGGAGGTGTGAGTGTGTGTGGAGGATGTGTGTGAGTGTGGGGATATGTGTGGGTGGGGGTATGCGTTTGGATGGGTTGGGGTGTGTGGGTTTTGGTGGGTAGTGATATTTGTGGGTGTTGGTGGGATGTGTGGATTGATGTGAGGGGGTGAAAGTAGGGGTGTGGCAATGGGTGTGGGGTATGTGTATATGGGTGGAGGATATGTGTATGGGATGGCTGCGGGGGATGTGTGTTTATGTGGGTGGAGATGTGTGGATGGTTTGAGGAAGTATGTGTGGGTGGCGGGATTGTGTGGGTAGGGGATTGTGTTGGGTGGATTGGGGATGCAAGGGCGGGTGGGGAGAAGTGTATGGTGTGTGGGTGTGAGATATGTGTGCGGTGTGTTGTGAGGGATGTGTGCATGATGTGTTGGTGGAGGGAATGTTTGTGGTGGTATGGGTGAGGATATGTGTGTGGGTGGAGGATAGTGGTTGGTGTGGGGATGTGTGATGAGTGCGGGGAATGTGTGTATGGGTGGGGTATATATGGGGGTGAGTAGGGGATGTGTGGTCGTTGGGGGAAGTATGTGGGGGTGTGTGGGTGGGAAATGTGTGCGTGGATGGGGAATGAGTGGGTGAGGGTGTGTGAGTGGCTTAGGGATGTGTAGGTCGGTGAGGGAGTTGTATGTGTCGGGATGGGATGTATGAGTGGGTGGAGGATGTGTGTGGGTAGGGGTATTGTGATCGAGAGATGTTTGGTTGGGGTTGGGTGGGTGGGGGTGTGAGTGCGTAGTGGAGGATGTATGCGTGAGTGAGTGTGTGTTGGTGGACTGGTAGGGAATGCGTGTGTGGGTGGAGAGAGGTGTGTGGTGTGTTGGTTGGGGATATTGTGTGGGTGAGTTATGTGTGTGTTTTGTGGTGTGTGAGTGGGTGTATGTGGGGTGGATGGGTAAGGGTATCTGTGTGGGTGTGGGTGGGAATATTGTGTGGTATCTGGGTGTGGGATATGTGTGTGGTGTGTAAGTGGGGATGTGTTGGTGAGGGATATATGTGTGTGTGTGTGTGTGGTGCGTGGGTTGGGAATATTGCGTGGTAGGGGGTGTATGTGATGTGCGGGTGGGGGATTGGGTTAAGGCATGTGTGGGTGGGTGGAAGTTGTATGTGTGGGTGGTGGGGTGTGTGTGAGTGGTTTGGGGATGTATGGGTGGTTACGGAGATGTGTGTGACGGGGGGGGGGGTGGTAGGGACATGTCAGTTGGTGGGGATGTGTATGTATGGTTTGGTGATGTGTGAGTGGATGTGCGATGTGTGGGTTGGTAGGGGATTGTGTGCGTAGGTGAGGAATATGTGGTCGATGGAGATGTAGCTGGGGGATGGATGGTTTGAGGTGTGGGTGGGTAGAGGATGTGTGGGTTAGGATGCGGATGGGCGTGGGATGTGTGGGTTAGTGGGTGAATGTTTGTGGGTGGCGAGTGTGTTTTGGTTGGGGGATCAGATGAGGGTAGTGTGTGTGGGTGGGGGATGTGAGCGAGGGGGATGGCTCGGTTAGTGCGGTATGTATGTGTCCCTGGTGTGCGTGTGTGTGGGTAGGTGGGGGTGTGTGTGTGGGTGGGGTGATGTATGGATAAGTGGGAGATGGGCCTCATAACATGGTAATAAGACTTGTTTATGTTTACAACATTCATTTCACAATGTTTATTTTTCTTCCTATGTAAATGTATAATGCTCTTGATGAACGAAAGACGAGTGATTGGAAGGGCCGAATGTAAGACGGGCCTGCGCGCCAAATTTGTGACCCTAATAAAGTTGATTTGATTTGTTACGTGGAGACGAAATGCAATCCCTGCGAGATTGCGAACGTGTACATTATCATCGATTAAAAGTCTCTTAAATTGCAACGACTGCTCGTACGAGTGCTATCTTGTAAGCGTACAATTGTTTACCTCTGTCTCAGACATAGTTTCAAGATTTATAAGTATGCAAGAACATGACAGAGAGTAAAGTGGGTGTCTCTCCGGTTGTAATATTTGAACCACAGAGAAGTGAGAGAGTAAAGTGAGTGGCTCTCCGGTTTTGAACTGTGTGATTAAGAGAGAGTAAAGTAATCTGCTCTCCGTTTGAACGAAGTAAGCAAGAGAGAGTGAAAAGAGAGAGTAATTTGAATGAAATATTCAATTAAGAATCACAAGAAAGTAGATCACTCATTCTCTTGAGACAGTTTATTAAGAGAGAAATAAATGCTGTGGGTTTTTGTTTCATCCTCCTGAGAATATGTTATAAGTAACATCATAACCAGAGGAGTGAAAAGTGCGTGATATCATCTTACGGAATTACGACCACAGACAGTAGAAGGAGTAACATCCATAAACAACCGACTACATACAAACCTATACACAAACGAAGATATCGTGTCCAGTTTTCAAAACTATCTCCTAAACCATCACAAACTTTCCTGGACCACGCCTCGGAAGTGCAGGATATTTTTAGTACATGGCTCTCAGCAGCTAAAATAAACAATAATTTTGAACTTTTGAAAGATCTTATCTTAAGAGACAAACTAATCTCTTCATTACCTATACCATTTTCAAAGTTTTTGCATGAATGTGACTGTGAGTCTGTGAAAGATATAGAAAAGAGAGGTTCTGGGTACTACACAGCAAACAAAGATATTTTTTTCTAACTTAGCCAAAGATACTGAGTTCGTAGCAGCATCGTAGCAACAACCGTTAATAGGCCAAAAACAGAGAGTTACACTAAAAACAAAAAAAATCTATGAATTTTACAAACTATCAGTGTAAATACTGTCACATTAAGCACAAAAAACATGAAATGTGCAACAAGAACCCAAATTATCAAAGTTACCTACAACAGATAATAAATAAAGAGGAAGATAAACGTAACCAGTAAAGGTTGACCAAAAGCTACTTTTGCAAGACCTTTGGGCACTAGAGAAGAATGTGCGAAGGACAAAAGCTTGCAAGAAGAGCGAATACAGCTATTTTTGATAGTTCGTCTTCTGAAGATGAACAACAGGAACAAGAACCAGCAAATTCAGTACAGAGTATTGATGTATTTAACTTAGACAAATGTACCACATGTAATCAATTTCATACTGATGGTATTTTAAATTGTGGACATAGCGTGCCAATTACAAACGAAGAGGCAAACGCAGTTATCGATTCTAAAGGGAAACTCAAAATCCATTAGGGCTTTGTAAACAACAGATTAGTCAGTATCATGCGCGATAGTGACTGTACACTGATAGGTTTGCGAAAATAATTCCTGCAACCATCAGACTATACGGGAAAATATTTCACATGTAGAAAATTTTCTGAGAATGTTGAAAAATACCCACTTGCCTGGGCATATATTCAAACACCCTTCTTAACAAGCAAAGTGAAATGTTCAGCTCTTGACAATCCATGTTGTGATCTTATTATCGGGCACCTTCTTATTATCAGGAACGTTCCTGGGGTAATTGATATTTCAGAACAAAAGATCACTGCTTTGGAATAATTAATTTATACCAGCAAACGCGGTAACAGGAGCTACAGCAAACATAGAGTCCGAGAGAAACCAAAGTGAAACTCTACAACAACTAAGCTCGACTATAACTCCTCCCAACAATTGGGAAGAAAATTCACCGGACTAGAAAAAGTTAACATATCTGTTCATCAGTATTTCAAACACACTGAGCAGAAACCAAAGCACGAAAACAGTGCAGTAAATTTAACATCACAAACCAAACAACAGCCAAAGCCAGACGAAGCATGTCAAAAGACTGCAATAATTTTACTATTATTCTTTTACTGTGTAGCTACTGTATCTTTGTGTTGTATTATTGCCTTGACAATGCATTATTGCAAATGTATACCCAACAGTTCATATTTACAACCTTGTTACGGATATAAATCAACCATTCTTCATTACAAAACCATCATTTCAGTTTTTTGTTTTTTTTTCGCCAAACAAGCATTACGTCAGACAGGCGCTTTCTACAGAGACTACGCCAACAGAAAGAAAAAAAAAACACATTTACATTGACACTAGGAAGCGATATACTATTACTTCTACCAGAAACAGAGACCACCTTGCAGTTTCCAGAATACTTCGAAAAATCTCGACAGTCGACTACGAAGTGTTAGTCAACGACAAAAACAAAATATATCAAATTAACATGCTGAAACCCTACTACAGCAAAGGCAATGACCATGACGAACAACAACACGAAACAGCCGCAAACACAACTATAGTCGACCACACAGACAATACAGACGAAATACAGGTACCAACAGTTGACACAACAGACACAATACAAGACATGAAACTGTCACCAAACCTCACTAAAACAGACCGGGGCAGTTGCACACTACTACTAAAAGAATATTAAACCATTTTCTCAAACCAACCAGGAAAAACTGACTTGCTAAAACACCACATCATACTTACAAGTCAGATACCCATAAAATGCAGACTTACTCTATACCATTACATTATAGAGAAAAACTTTACCGCGAAATTTTAGAACTTGAGAAACATAACATCATTAGGAAATCACATTCATAACACTATTCTCCAATTGTGATTGTAAGGAAAAAAAGACGGTGTTACACTCCTCTGTGTCGACTACCGCAAACTGAATGCTATCACCCAGTTAGACGCAGAACCGATGCCTAACTGTGAGTACTTACTCACAAATATGACAGACTCCAGATTTTTCTCTAAATTTGACATGACAAAAGAGTTCTGGCAAATACCCATGACAGGCAATTCTATCTACCTGACATCATTCGCTACACCATGGGGCTTTTATGAGTGGTGCTACCTTTCTTTTGGTTTAGTCAACTCCCCAGCGACTTTTGTTAGGATGCCAAGACAACTTTTACAGGACATACCACACGTACAGACAATACATCGATGACATTTGTATACACGCGAACAATATAACGGATCACAGCGGCGCTGCTGCAGATCTTCAAACGCATCAAACAACACAACCTGACAATAAAACCTAGCAAAGTCGAAATAGGGTTCAGAGAAATAATTTTGTTTCGGTTAAAAGATCTCTGATGGCAACGTATCAAATAACAACAAAATGGTCTCCAAGATTTTGAATTTAAATACCCCAACTATGGAAAAAGAAGTACGAAGCATGTTGGGTTTATTAAACTACCACACGAGGTTCATTCCAAAATTCTCAAAGTTAACAGAAATGTTTACCAACTTGTTGACTAAACATCAACCAAAAGCAATTGTAAAATATTTAGACCTAACCCCCCCCCCCCCATTCACAAACTTCTTAATATTAAATTACTGTTTACAATCAGAACTGATTCAAGCGTCATGGGGCTTGCAGGACTGCTTCTACAGACGTACGAGAATATCCTACACTCTGTATTATATGTCAGTCACAAGTTATTCCCATGCGAGAGAAGATATAGCACACCAGAGTTGGAGTGCCTGGCACTGGTTTTTACTATTACGAAATTATCCAAATATCTGCTCGGTACGCATTTTATTATACAATCTGACAATAGTCCACTCAGCGTCCTATGTCAAGGCAAACCACCAAACCATCGGATTGCCAGATGGGCACTTCTACTTCAAAACTACAGCTTCAAGATACAACACATCAAGCGCACAGACAACACAATCGCAGGTCCACTGTCCAGACTTCCGATCGATAACCCAACCAGCGTTCCAACTACGCCTGAGCACAACTGATGAACGTTGCACATTATAGCGCATATAACGCATTAGTCACATACTGGCGTAACGAACTAATCCATCCCACAATAGCGCTAAGAATAGTACTCAGGTATATTATTTGAATTAAACATTCTTTTAAATTAACTTCACATACATTTAAAAAAGTGATATAAATGTGTGGAGTGAGTTATTCAGATGGACACAACGACACTCGCAAGAACACTTAAATGTGTCAGAGGCTTTAATTTACTTTACTGTGTTAGATTTAGTGACATTGTGTTCATTTAGAATCGTGTGAACAGTCATAACAGCACCTAAATGTGCCAAAGACTTTAACTTACTACATAAACTGTGTTATATTTAGTGACAGAGTGTTCCCTTATAATCTAGTCAACACATCATTTGTAACCGCACTTTGATGTGCCAGAGATTTTGGTACGCTTCGGTCTCTTTATTTTTGTTCTGACTGCGTCACAAGCAGACGAAACTTGTTATATTAATTACCGTAACTAGTGAAGTATGAATGAAAGGATAAATGAAACATATAACATTAAACTTTGCATACAAGAAGTTGAATGAAAGGATGCAAATATGGTAATCTAAGAATCTTCGTTTGACGAAAAAAATTCAAATCTGCCACTAGTGTCACAATTTTAAATGACACGAGGTCAAACGTTTGACCCTTAGACTAGACATACAAATGTAACATATTGATTACTGTAATCTTGTAGAGATTATTCTACAGAGGAAAATATGATTGCACCTAAGGGAAGCAATCCATCCATTTAAAAATTGGTACACACTATGAACTACTCAAAGGGTCAAATGACTAGTGCGTACCAAATATGCTCATCTAGATGTGGACTAGAAGTACTAACATTTTACTGGACAAGGAATTGTATACCTGGCCATTATGTCCTGTAAACTTTTCTGATGCTGTCACGCAGTGTGATACAAGTAAATAACACCGTTGGGTCTTTGACAGTAAACTAGAGTTCAAAAATAAGCTACCCATACACAGAATGAAAGTGTACCACTTTCATAGGGAAGACGGGGAGAGTGTCACAGACCCACGATACTACCTAGTATAACCGATGGCAGTGCTGACTAGACACTGGACAGGAGAGACAGGTCAGTTGCAGGGACTGTAAGGTTGAAGCGACAGGTAGACAGGTGTAATAAGAAAGGACAGGGTTGTTTACGTCTAGTGCAGGTAAACCTGTACTCGGGCCAGAACCGTGTCCAACGGACCACACCAAGCGACACCGGTTTCACAAAATGTAGGAATCCGTGATCCGGATGAGCGTACCTGATTTAGACAGACGGGTTTGGATACTGCGACACGGACCGGACGGATGTAGGGTTGTAGCTGTGATTCCCAAATGTTTCGTTTTGATAGCAGGAGTGAATGAGTTTGTAGATTCAACTGTGATTGCGATGGCGAGTGTAAACAGCGAGTGTGTACTGATAGTCAGTGAATGCGTTGTATATAAAGTGTGGGTGTGATAACAATGTTACGGTATCCACTGTGATTGTTACGTGGAGATGAAACGCAATCCCTGCGATATTGCGCACGTGTACATTATCATCGATTTAAAGTATCCTAAATTGCAACGACTGCTCGTACGAGTGCTATCTTGTAAGCATGCAATTGTTTACCTTTGTCTCAGTCTTCGACCCAAGATTTATAAGTATGCAAGAACATGACAGAGCCCCAGGACACAGCAATAGATAGAAAGGCTCGGCACGACTTGGTTGAGACCCGGCACTTCAATAGCAGACAAATACAGAAGAGGAATAGCTGGGTTATAGAAGCTGGCTTGCCAAACCGGTGATCGTGGGTTCCAGTGAGAAAATGTTTTAAAAAAAATTGACCTGAGCTCCCAAGTCGAACCAGCTTAGAATGGGTACGAGGAAATGTCTCAGGACGTAAAGGCGACCGGTGTGACACTGATCTGATTATCCAGTAAGTACCTATAGGTGTGCATAAATGTGGGTATAGCACCATATATATAAAGCTCCTAAAGTCGTGTAAAAGGACAATGTTTACACGACAAATATAATATATAATTAAATAATTATAATAGACATCTTACTCAGAAAGCAGGAACGCGATAAGCTGTCGTAGTAAAAGTCATCAACACATTCACATGTTCCTGATATACAGTACAGATTAGATATACATTCTTGGTTGGAGCCGCAGGATTCCTGAAATGTTTTCTCTGGGTCAGGAGAAAATAAATAAAATCACAATATAAATACACATCTTGCCATCTGATAACGCATAAATCATAGCATGCAAATACATATATTTACAATGAACATTTAGAGTAGGAGAAGTAGTAGGACATTCACAAGTTAAAAAGAAAAGACCTCTAAATGCACGGAGGTGGCTAGTCTTTTGTTTTCTTCTCCTTCTTCTTTGACCACGATACTCTAAGAACTCTTCTGTCACACTTTAGTTAAATAGCCAGAATGTTCTTGTTAATAATTGCGAAAGATCCGTATGGTGGCTCGTGAAAGATGCATGTTGTGAAAATGTTAACTTCAATTTGTTGGCTGATGTTGTGCCATAGATTCTTAAAACCTGTTCACTGGTATGGCCAGTGTACGCCTGACTTCTTTCGAACATTACCCATTGTTGCTAATTACTGATCTAAAATATTGTTTTTGTGATGTTTATACTCCTCATTGTTGGTTGTTTTGGTTGAGAAAGAAAAAGTAACACCGTAACCAACCATGCATGTCATACGAGGAGCCTAAGAAAACTGCATCTGTGTGTTAGCAGGATCCTAAGTGGAAGCAAAGAATAGTAACACTGCAACCCATCACACATGACGTAAAAGGCGAACAGGGTGGATTTCGTCCGTGTGTTGCCGTGGTTCAAAACGAAGCAAAGAATAGTAACACTGCATCCTACCAGATATGTCGTAAGAGGCGACTCAGCAAGGGCTGCTTAGTGCATACTACCCTTTCACGTGGAAAACTGCAGCCACAAAATGTAACCAACCTTGAACAAGTCATATACAGAAAAAAGATTACTCTGCTTACAAAGAGAAGAGGAAGTTATTCTAGATGAGATACGACGCGTGGAGAAAGCCTCGAGTAGTCCGGGTAGCTGATGGCATTTCCATTAAGGAAAATCTCCAGTGTTGGCACCTGGAATGTTAAAACTATGTATGCGTTGTTTGCCCATCAAGAATGATGATGAAGATTAATTTCATCCAGTGGGGTTGAAAGATGGAGGCGTGAGTTCTAAGACTGCTGATAAGGCCTTTTCTGGCTCGAAATGTTCTTTGACAATGTGGAACCCTTGCGTAATGATGCACTCCATGAATTTAGGTCTCTGGCTGCAATCGCAATATGTGTATATTTTAGATTGAAGGATTCATCTAGTTATTTCACTCTATGTGGTGTGATTTCTGCAGTATGTACCTGACGAGATGTAGCGAAATATGCCAGGCAATTAATCGTGCAATCTATTGTTTGTGTCTTCGGTATTCAAATTCAGTTCCTAGTTGTTCACTGTGTGCAACAACCGCATCTACTAAATTTTGCAGGTCATGTTCATTGTCTGCAATCAAGACTGTATCATCTGCATATCTAATGTTATTGATGTATCGTCCCCCAATGTTGATTCCTTCCATATCCTCTATATTTCTGAAAATATTTTCACTGTACTGTGAAAAAAGATCTGGAGACATTACACATCCCTGTCTCACACCTCTCTTAATAGGCTGATATTGACCTACATCGTTATCAACTCTGATGGCAGCTTGTTGTTTCCAATATATGTTTTTTACAAGTGTAAGGTCTTTTCCATCAATTTGTAGATCTTCAAGCATCCTTATCATGTTGACATGTCTCACTTTATCGAAAGCCTTTGTGTAGTCAATAAAGCAAAGATAAAGATCCTTGTTTACTTCTATAGAACGTTCAATTACTGTTCTCAATATATACACAGCATTTACCGTGCCTTTGCCTTCTATAAACCCACATTGTTCATCTCCTATTCCTGGTTGTATTTTCTTCCTAACTCTTTGCATGATAATTCTCAGCAGAATCTTCGTGATGTGGCTAATTATACTAATTGTTCGATGTTGATCGCATTCCAAGGCTCCTGACTTCTTTGGGATTGCAATAAATATAGAATTACATAATTCAGTAGGTATGTCTCCAGTATCGTATATTGCGTTCAGCAGTCTGGTGAAATGGTCTACTCCATATTCTTCTAAGGCATTGATCATTTCTATTGGGATCTTGCCAGTTTTCATATGGTTAAGAGCATTCTGAACTTCCATCTTCAAAATTGATGGTCCTTCATTATTATTCCGATGATCATATTGTTCTTCTCTTGTATCATCATAAAGGTCTTTCATAGTCTGGTAAGAATGAGACAGCGAGGTGTGACGAGGGGATCTGGCCGACGCTCGACGCTCAGAGGAAAGGCGAGACGGACATATAATCAAATTGCTGCTGGAACTATTAGTGTTGGAACTCTTCGCTGGCTTCTGGGGATGGGGACGGAGCGCTTATGGGAATGTCCCGAATGCTGTGATGTCGGTTCCTAAATCAATCAATCAATCAAAGGTCTTTCACATAATCTGACCACGCGTGTACAACCTCATCTCTTTCTATTATGAATTTGCGATCTTTGATATTTAGGCGATCAGTTGATGTGTGTGTTCTTCTGCTAGGGATGTCGTTAATTCTTGTGTGCATTAATTTGGTATTCCGGGTGTTGTGTTGGTTTTCAATTTCCTTGCAATTTTCACCAAGCCATGTTTCTTTTGCCTCTTTGCATAGCTTCCTAATTTTCCTGTGAATCTCTTCATATTTGCCCTTGTTATTTTTGTTATTTCTTCTTACTTCCATGAGTTTTAAGATGTCTTCCGTCATCCATTTCTTGCGTCCTATTATCTTTATTTTTGGAATGGTTGTTTTTGCAGCTTGGTTGATTGATTGATTTCTTTAATATCTCCCTGATTTCTTTAATATCTCCCATTGGTCACTGACGTCTTGAAATAATATTTCCATATCGGACAATGCGTCGAAACTGTTCTTTACCTCTACATTGAATTTATCTTTTATTTTTTCACTCTTCAGTGCCTGTAGATCAAATTTTGTGTTTCTTTGTGAATATTTGACTTTATTTAATTGTATATGTAAATTGCTTAAGATTAATCTATGGTCGCTGTAGCAGTCTGCGCTTGGTATAGTTTTTGCGACTTTTAAAACATTTCGAAATCTTCTGTTGATGAGAATGTAATCAGTCTGATTTCTGATCTTATGATCAGGACTCCTCCATGTCCATAATCTCCTTGGGTGCTGTTGATACCAGGTATTTCCAATAATCAAATCATGCTCTGTTGCCCACTATACAAGTCTGCAACCCCTTTCATTCTGTTCCCCCATTCCATACTTGCCTACTATGCATCCGTCCTGTTGATTTCCAACTTTGGCATTAAAGTCACCCATTATGATATTTTCTTCAGAATTATTGCATTTCTTGAAGGCTTTCTCTAAATCATTATAAAATTCATCAATGCTGTCATCACTACAGTCTGCTGTTGGTGCGTAAACTTGGATGACATTGACATCAAAGGGTCTTCCACTCAACTTCACAAGTAACACTCTGTCTGATATAGTCCAATATCATTTGATCGAGTTTGCTCTCTATGTATCCATTATAAATGACACTCCTCGCTGTTGTTTCTCTCCACCAGAATAGATTATTCTATATTCCTCAGATTTTATAATGCCCATTCCTGTCCATCTGGTCACACATATTAACAGGTTAATATTTAATCTTCTCATTTCATTCTTAATGTTATCAAATTTTCCATCCCTACTCATAGTTCTTACATTCCAAGTTTCTAATTTCAATGTTGATATTCTTTTTCACTCAGTCGCCTGATGACCGTATGGAGTCATCTGATGCACGTGACTACGCCTATCGGGCGAGGTTGCTCCTATTGAGCACCCATTTACGCCGTTTCTCTGATTATCGATACGACTGCAGTACATGATATTCTTGGCATCTGTAAAGAAGGTAGTTTGCCATTGCTTTCCTTTCCTAGCAGTGACCATATTGGTCGGTGACCGTAGCCATTGTCTCCAAATAAAAAAGAGATCCTCTGCCTACCGTCGTGAAGCTGGAGACCATAACCTACAACTATCTGTTGGCTGCTCTTCAACTTCATCCACCACCTGCACCCATGGCTTCACGTAACCCTGATCGGGGGGGGGGGGAGGGGAGGGGGCTAAACGGGTACTCCACCTGGCCCAAGGATGTCCCGTAGGCTAGCGGAGGGAAGGAGGCACCTTACCTCTCCTTTGATAGGGAATACCCCTACCCCGCGACACTATTAAAGAATTCTTTTTTGCGGACGACCAAGCATTGATTGCAAAATCAGAATCAAAATTACAAGAACGCATAAATACTCTGAACGAAGTGCGTATGGAACATAACATGGACATTAGAACAAGTAAAACATAGGTAATTACTATAACCGAAGAAGAAAGCACATTAACTATTTATCTAGAATAACACCCCCTGAATCAGGTAAAGAGCTTCAATTACATAGGAAGTATAATATCATCAAATGGAAGATCAGTAGATGAGATCTAAAATAGATGCAATAAGGCAAACCAACTCACTGGACAAATGGCACCAATACTAAAGAATAAACATGTATCAATAGCCACTAAGAAAGCACTATACAACACAATCTTCCTACCAACTCTATGCTACCAATCACAACAACAGAAATGAGATTTCTGAGAAGAATATTGTGACATGTTGGGATGTTAGAAGCAGTACCCTTCTCGACTTACCCCACAATGAAGTAACGCTATGAGGATGGGACTGATTTCATTTGGAGGGGATGGGTCCTTGGAAGCCAAAGTGTCCCATAATAGCTCTGGAAATCTAGGGGTTTCCCAGAAATGTTAATTTCTTCCCTCCAAAATCTTCCTTCCCGAAAAGAGAAACTTAATTAGCTCGAGAGTCCCCCACCTATGATCATTTTCCCTATTAGGTGAAATGGTCACAGGAATTAATAAAATTTAAAGTTCCCTTTTCTGAGTAACCTGGAACCTGGGAGATTACAATAGAACAGAAGTTAGCTGTCTATTAGTGTTTACCCAGTCACCTGTAGTTCCAGATACTACTATTATGTGATGTAGTTTCATTAACTAAACACATAGATAATAAAATGTTTTGTCACACCACAATGTACTTGACAGAAGAATGCAGGAAAAGTTAATTTTGTTTATTAACCCAAAAGCTGTGGAATTAAGCAAGTGTAGCATTTATGACATATATGAAATACATCAAGACATTGAGATAATGTTCATATTCAACATTAGAAATAAGAACTCTCATTTTAGTTCAGAGATGATTTCAGTCATTTGGTCACTAAGCCTTCCCATCAGTTAGCCTGCTATTGTTTCTGTAATACCCCAGATGGTACTGGAAAATTTCCCAAGAATTTGTATAACACTTTGTCTAAACAGTCTCTACACATTCTACAAATCAGAGGAGTTCATGACTACTCTCTGTTCCTTAAAGTCCTTGATTGTTCTCATAATTTTAAAGTTTCACTGAGTAGAATCAAAGTATAGCAGTGATGAAATGTTGTCAAAACTTCTGCCATGTTTGTAAGTAATTTGCAGTGAGGTATAAATTTGATCCTAGTGATCTTAGAAATGTTTCTACACTTCAGATATAGTCAATCACCAGAATAATCATGAAACACAGATCAGTTTTTGGCACAGTTCAGTGGGGACTCATTGAGTAATCTTGGTCCTGACCACAGATTCCTGTTGCACCTTTGTATTACAGATCTGCTCTAGGTTGACAGATCCATTGTACTTATTTGGGCAATGTTCTGCAACTCTGGATCATGACAATCTGCGAACACCGTCATCCTCACCTAAGGTGGATAAACATGGTGAACCTATTTATATCTAGTCAAATGGATGATAATTCTCCAGCTGACAAGAATGAAAAGTGCTACAGACAGAAGGTCCAGAAGGTAGCAGATACAGGAAGTACCTACAGTTAGAGCTACAGTGTCTCTTATTGTACTGGCATTAAACATCAGCAATTGTAGTTGGCCGGCCCTCTTCTTCTGCTCTTGTACATGATGATCTGTTGACTGATGTTCTCACAGAGGACACAGACACAGTGAATGACAAGGCGAGGAGAGGAATGATGGAGAGTTAATGATAAAATGCACCCAGCATAACTGATCCTAAATAGTAATGGAACAGAACAGGATGATTGTTTTAATTTCATAAACTCATGTTACCAATCAGTGCTGCCTCAATTGTTTTAGTCTGCCTGGTTACTTTCCTGTTTATACCTTCTCACCTCCTCTGTCATTGCCTTTACTTACTTCTTCTGACACTGGGGTGATAATCCCCTTGACAGTTTAGAAGTGCTTATGCATGGAAGCATACTATATGTTCATCCTTTACTTACTCCGTCAAACAGGGTGATGCCTTAATAAAACTACATTCCACATGTTGAATCCAAGTAATAATGTAAAGAAACATACATTAAATATTTTTACTCCAAAGTTAATAAAATTAACATATACTTGGTATGAATGTGGAGGTCTATGTGAAACATTCCTTATGAGGATTTACACTGCCTCTCATTCATTAACACATATATATATATATACAGAGTGAAAGAAAGATGAGAGAACACAAAGCACTCATTCTTTCATTCCAACATCCATCTTCTTCTTTATTCGTTCACTTGAGTGCTAGGGTTGGGCTGTTAGCTTGACTGTGATTCGGTCAGAGTACTAAATACATGGTCACAATGCGTTCGAATAATCACAGCAGTATAAATGCTGGACCAGTCATTGCTGCTAAACAGTTACACACACAATCTGTCTTCACGCCACGGACATATAAGATAAGAGGTAGAACCTTTCATCCTTCCGTCTCACATTCGCGTGTGTTGACGATTCGCTGTGGATTGGAACCAAGGCGACACATAGCACACAGATCATAGTTTATCTTGTACTAAACCTGCTCTGAACGCAGTCAGAAAGCTAGTAGGATTTAGACTCAAGAATAGGAAACAGTCAGGGCATAAGTGAGCCTCTTTTCACAGCTTCAGACATAGTGTTTGTGCAGCAACTCTTCTGGAAACGATAGAGAGATGGAGTCAGATATCTACACCAGTGCTGGCACAGAGTAGCCATTTTGGGACCGGGAGAAAGTTGGCGGCTATCTTCGGATAGAAGAATATATATATTCATTAGTGCCGAAACTTACACACACACACACACACACTCATACACAAAGCTTTACCTGACCCATAAGGAATATAAACTCAGCCATAATTTAGTCTGACGCATCCCCACGAATCAGGCAGAGGGACATACAGATCAAATGGAATCCAACTGAAATCACATCTGGCCTCTTGGACCGACGATCTGCATGCGCCAAATGTTAGCGTCTCTGGACCCAAAATGTTTCGCGGCGACGCGATTATTCTAGGTTAACCAATAAATAGAACAGGCTTAGACCACATGATCTGTCCATCATTGGGTGTCACAGCTATTAATAGAGTGTTTTTGTAGTTGTACTGTGCAGAAGTAAACCAGACCTAGTGCGCAATATGCGACAAATATTCATTGCATCAAGAATAGAGCAAATCATAAGTGACGAAATCCGGACTAAATTTTGGGTTATAGCAGTGCTAGATGCTATCAGAAAACAGCAGGTTAAGTGGTTTGACCATATAACTAGATTACCAACTAACAGTATACATCAACAAGCAATGATGTACAGTTTAAGTTTCAGAATAACAGTCACATAGTTTACTACACAACACCCCATGGACTAAGATGTCGTCTTACGCTCGGTTTGCAGAAATGATGAGCGTCCCATGGGAATTGTGTTTGGAGTGTGTGAGTGGGCGTTGTCGGTTTGATACAACCGGCTGATCCATAGCCAAAAGGCTCATTGGATGAAATTACTCTATTCAGGGCACTTTACATTATCTAATGAGACACGATGCTAGTTGAACCACGAGAGGAGAGACTGAGACAGTAATCTCGTTGTGAAAGTGTTGAAAGTATAGTGTCACCGCCTCACGTATATATATCTAGTAAAGGGCTGCAATTCCAGCCCAAGGGAAACCATTGAGTCGAGCAGGACCCAAGTAAGCTAGAACCTGCTAGATAGAAGAGGGTCACCAAGTCCATGATTCCGTGGACACTGATGTGGCCCGCCTAATGCGGGGTCCACGAGGAACTCGGACAGAGTTACCGCCCGTGTCGGGTTAGGACACGCGGAGACCGGCAGAGGACGAATGGACTTGAGAGAGGCAACAGGGCCTGCCTTTGAGGGACTCTATAGATATCAATAGATATATAGACATAGGCTAGATAGTTTGCTAGACTGTTAAATGATACTTATGTGTGTGATGTTTCCTATTTGACAGATGTAATATAGCGCGGGTCTGTTTACCCACTGCGCCAACGCATACTGTATATGAGAATACAATAAACCATTGAGTCGAGCAGGACCCAAGTAAGCTATAACCTGCTAGATAGAAGAGGGTCTCTCAAGTCCATTCGTCCTCTGCCGGTCTCCGCGTGTCCTAACCCGACACGGGCGGTAACTCTGTCCGAGTTCCTCGTGGACCCCGCATTAGGCGGGCCACATCAGTGTCCACGGAATCATGGACTTGGTGACCCTCTTCTATCTAGCAGGTTCTAGCTTACTTGGGTCCTGCTCGACTCAATGGTTTCCCTTGGGCTGGAATTGCAGCCCTTTACTAGATATATATACGTGAGGCGGTGACATATAGTCATGTTAATGAACGCAGGATTGTTAGTTTTATGCGTGACTGTGGACTGGCCTTTGTGAAAGCCATGATGTAACCACAGTATACCAATCAATCATTCAAGGACACCTCCGCAATGAGTGTAGGACCCTCTTTCCTCTGTCTTCGTTCTGCTTTTTTTATACGCTTCTTCCAGTCCATCTCTGGATATTGTCAACACACTTTTAACAAGCTGAGTCAATTTCTATGAATGAAGTATTTGACGCTGAGTTTATTCAGTAATATGTACTTAAAAACATTTCTTTCTTGGTTTTTACGTACGCAGTAATGAAATTATTCAACAGCTTCGGTCATCACGTGTTTCAACTTGTTCAGACGGTCTGAAGTGATTGTCCTTTGAGTGTGTTATGTATTCTAGACTGACAGGTGTGCGACTGAAGAACAAGTCAGCGCCGCAGCCTCATAGATTCTCCCAATAGACAAGTGAAGGAAACAAGTCATGCAGCTCGATTGAGATCCACGGAAAGAACCGCAGGACACAGCAATGGATAGGAAGGCTCGGCACGTGTTGGTTGAGGCCCGATACTTCAATAGCAGACAAATACAGAAGAAGAATAGCTGAGGTATAGAAGCTGGCGTGTCAACCCGGCAATCGTGGTTTCCAGCGAGAAAATGTTTAAAAATTGACATGAGCTCCCAGGTCGACCCAGCTTAACATGGGTACGAGGAATTGTCTCAGGAAGTAAAGGCGACCGGTGTGACACTGATCTAATTATCCACTGAGTGCCTATCGGTCTGTATAAATTTGGGTATAGCATTATATATGCAAATCTTCTAAAGTCGTGTAAAGGACAATATTTACACGAAAAATATAATTAAATAATTGTAATAGATATCTTACTCAGAAAGCAGGAACGCAATGAGCTGTTGTAGTAAAAGAGACCATCACAACTGTTACACGTGCCTGACATACAGTAAAGATCAGATGTACATTCTTGGCTGGAGCTGCAGGTCTCCCCATATCCTTTCTCTGGGTCAGGAGAAAATAAACAAAATCACAATATAAATACAACGCTTGTCATCTGATAACGCATAAATCATAGCATGCAAATACATATATTTTCAATTAAAATTTAGAGTAAGAAATGTGGTACTATTTTCACAAGTTCAAAAAAATCTGAATGCACGGAGGTGGTTAGTCTTTTGTTTTCTTCTCCTTCTTCTTTGACCACGATACTCCAAGAAATCTTCTGTCATCGATATTAAATCGATTACAAAATATGGAATTCACTATATTGTAGGATATTTCAGGAACTAAGGAACAGTTAATAGTCACATCTTTGATGAGTACCATGCTTTGCAACATTTCATAGACGAGGAGAGCACAGAAAAGAGTTGGGAACAGGTTAAAGGCATTTGAAGCGATTGATGCATGGATTACCTTGAATTAGGAGAACAAAAACATGAAGTTTAAACACAGACATCGCAGACAATATAGTGCACGATTTATTGCCTGGCATATTTCGCTGCATCTCGTCAAGTACCTACTGCAGGGCTATATATCATGTGAAGTGACTACATGAATTATACTTAAACTTAAACAATTAAAACACAAAGTCACATGTATTGTTCGAACGTGGAACATCTGCTATTCCCATGGTAATTACAAATTTAGAACGAAGTCTTTCTGTTTACATACAACTGGCTGGAACATTCTAGTTTCTAACACTTCACTATAATTGAGCAATCGTTTTTTGTTCGTCTTTGTTCATATCATGACCGTATTTTGTTAGCTGTTGAGAAATCGACGATGACGGCGTTTTATGGCCTTTTGAATGCATGCATAACGCCGAAAATCTCAAGAAAATAGAAGAAAGAAAAATTAAAACAGCAGACTTAATTAATACCAAAAACAAAAGCTGCTATAGTCAGAGAATAAGAAAAATATACTGAAACTTACAGGTAAGGGCACTTAAAAGACATTATTTAGATACATTAGCAAGGGAGGCAGGGGATACAGCAGCAAAAGTAAACCTAAAAGACATTTACTGTATGGCCAAGAAATTGGCAGGAAAGTATAATCAACTAAGTGAACTTGCTGAAAATAGTATAGAGAAATTTCTCACCAAAATAAAAAATCAAATATGGTGTAATCCGATATTCTTATAGACCAATCACCACTCGGTGAATGGCGTGCTCAATACAGTGGAGTCTGGATAAGTAGAAGTCGCAGGGGCCGAAGGAATTTGTTCTACTTATCAGAAATTATACTTATCTAGACTGCACACATTTACACTAATTTACACTACTACCATGCAGTAGCATTGAGTAACAAGATGATGCCACTTAGGAAACACAGTTAGTGAACAAATAAATAGCAATACAATATCAGACATGTTTAATTATTTTAGAAAGCGGAACATCGAAGTCATATGAAAATTTCCAAATTAATTACAGAAAAAGTATGTGATTTTGCTTTGCTTCATGACTTGAGAAAATGTCTTACCAAAAATTCTTGTAGCCACTCATTGAACAGTTCTTATGTTATCAATAACTTTGAATTGGCTCTGTTATTCACACACATTTTTTTTTCCAGGCCTTTGAAACAACAAGGATTTTAAAATTCTCCAATCACAAATAAAGGCCATTTTTCACTACCATCCATTTTGGAACACACAACCACTGTTATTCTTTCTTTTGATTTTTACCCCCCCCCCCCCATGTGTGGCATGTTAGAAGAAAACACAGGACCCAATTAGTACTGGACTCTGTAAATATATCTTATATAATAGATAGACAAGATAAAGGGTATGATTTGACAAGTTTTGTCTAGAGGGATCTCAAATGAGATAGAAAAATCATTCCCGCTTAGCCCCTTAGAGGAACCAGTTTTCCTGGCTCAGAACCCCCACTGTGAGATTCCTAGATCTAAGCCCAAGTATCTACACAGAAAATGTATAAAAGAAGGAAAAGGTTCCCTCAAGGCCATTAGGAAATCTGAACTATTCGCCCCTGTACAACCGAAGAATTTGTTCCCTCACCATAATGTTGTCAGTGTGCATTCAGTCAACGACATTAGATCGCTCCTTAATCTATTGTGTCAAAGTGACATATGTCAGTTGTACCTTTAGACATTAGGACTTTAGGACTCAACCGTAGTGAACATAAACTCAATAAGAACTGTACTTAACACCTGTTGAACAAGACATCTACATGACAGGTTCTTGACAAAAGTTAGACATACATTCACATGGAAATGTTTACACCAACAATTGAACAAGACATACATCATGAGAGATACTGGACAACATCTCTACACAACCTTCACATTTCACTGACATCAACAACAGTTGAATAAGACATGCACCAGGAATTGTACTTGACAACAGCTGGACAGGACATTACACAATAATGTACTTCACACCAGCAGACCAAGACATTACAGGGACATGTACTTCAAAACTGTTCTCAACACAATCAGGTTTTATTAATGAACTGTGGGGTAGAGGGAGGACCCAGGCTCCATCTTGATTACATTAGCACTTCAAATACAAAGGATCATGCATTGTAAATCATTTGATGAGAAGCTACTAGATACCACACCTTCAAACCCCACCAACAGACCACCAATCTAAACAAAACCTCTCCTCCATCACACATCTAATCTATCAACTCCTCCTACAAACAATAGAGGTACATCATACATATCCTTTCAACTGTCACTGAGAGTAAGGCACTGGTAGACCCTCTAGTATTGGGCAGACATGGGGATACACTGCTATTCTGGTCCGTAAACATCCTGTTATCACCTGAAGTGGTGTTGGGAAGGTCCCAGGTTGCAGCTTTCCCATGAAGCTTCCCATATGAGTCTAATCCCTCCTGTGAACAGTCTATGAACAGATAATCATGGCCTCTCAATGGTGAGTAGACTGGCCGAGAAGCTGGCAACTGGGGTTAAACAATACATAACAGTCTGCATACCATCCAGTCAGTAGAAAGATAACTCCACTATACAGCAGCATTATACAACACACGTCTCTCCCAAAACGTTTTTATGAATGAGGATAAAATACAGGATTCTGGTCCTGCTTGTAAGTTTGAATTTAATCCAATTAAAATGGTATGAACAAGTAAGTTGGGATTATATTCTCCTTGTTACACCACAACTAGTGTTGAGGTAAATAGTTCCTGGATAGTACTGCTGCTACAGTCGCAGGACAATAATGGTAAGTCTCAGGTTCACAGCTGTCATCTTGATTATGCCAGTCTGAGACAACTGAATCCAGGAGGTTAATCCGTTTGAAAAAGGATATCCACTTCTAATCTTGAAGGTAATTCCTGCAACATTGATAACAGAGTCCCTCCTGTGTTTGGGTTTAAATTGAGACCCTTTCAGTGCCTTTCGGCTTTGACAAATATTGATGCAGATTTATGCTGGTATTTTCCTGAAGACACGGTGGTTACTGATACATTATAGTTTCCACATTTTCAAAGTAGTTGTAATCCTGAAGTGGGGACTCCCATTTATATGTCCCCATAAAGAAGAATGCCTCTCCACCATTCTGTTCTCTGTTGATATATATAAGGCACAACATTCTATTTACATTTGTTCAAAGGCAATGTTATATCAAACATCAACATACACAGATGGAAATGAGGAGTAAGGGGGAGGGTGTTACTCAGACACCAAAACCCCAATATTGGTGATGGAGTAGATTCCACTCTGATGGACTGTGGGTGATACCTTTTCATTATTCACCTTTATTTGTGGTAGTCACAAACACATATGCTGAGACAGGGGTAGCCTTACACAATTACAAGCATTTTATATGTCTAGGTTCTCACATATTTTAACCACAGTCGACCTGGGCACAATGAGGAACAGACACAGTAAAGCAGGCACTATGAAGCAGGCATTGTAAGACAAGCATCATGAGCAAGCATTGTGAACTAGAAACATGAGCAAGCATTGTGAAATAGCAATATGAGATAGGCATGGTGAGGCAGATGGAAGATAGGCATAATTTACAACTGCAATATGCAATATGTAATACAATGTAACTAATGGCAAACACACAGTGACCAGACCAATGGGTGGTACTCTGTTACATGGATGTCCTATCCCATACATACTCACACAGCAATGCCAGACCTCACACCTTTCAGACTAGACTTGGCTCACAAGTACATCCTATCATCACCATAACCATGTGCTCTCCCGCACTGAGTAATGGCCATATCCACCACAGTAGGTAAAAGAAGCAAAATTGCATAAGCAATTGTTCACATATGTAACAAAGTACATATGGAAAAACATGTTTTTCCCTGTAAATTTGCATGAGCCATATAATATATTCCGCCAACTAAGACACGGGTTCGAACACACCAAACGTCTTTCCTTCTACTAATGTGAGAGGTTACTTATAAAAACACCATCTCACTCACTCAAGCATCCTCAGCATTCACAAGGGAAATGTTACATGTTACACCACACATTCTGATCACAGACGTAGATTCACAAGAGAATTACTACCGTTTGATCAAGAGTGGGTAATGATAGGCATTCATATGAGAACCCAGAATGCACTAAGGTTTGCGAATATGCATTGAGAGTAATTTACAGTCATCAGGCATATGCAAACAGACACAGCAGGCAAATGGTAGACAATTGGAATATACAGCGTGGGAGACCTGACAGGCTGATGAAGCACATTCAGAATACCTTCACAATGAAGTTCTGATTTCACCTTCACATTTTCTCATAAAAATACTCTTATATTCTTCTCTTTCGCCCACTAGGCATAACCACAACATTTAAATATGTTTTAAAGTAGTACCTGTTGTCCAGAGAACAATATTATATTATCTTAGGGCGCACCACATCACAGATAGCGACTCCTCCGGGTGGAATCCTAGCTTCGACTACCATATTTTGAATTTGGCCTAGTAGATAGCTTTACCACCCAAGTTTTAGCCAATCAAAAGACGGGCATGCGCCTTTTCCCTTTCCTTCCAGATTCTAGATGGTTCGATGATATTTATATCTCCGCTATCAGGATGGTCTCCGTTCAAGATTAAAAGTATTGAGAAAGATGTGGTGGACTGGGAATGTGGATGACTGATTCACCATGTCACACCATGACACTTTTCATTTGTGAAAGATGTTAGAAGTTTTTTCAGGTAACGATCTCCAAAATAAGCCAGTTTCATTGCCATTAAATACATCCGCAGAATTATATTTAGCTAAAGCAGGTCTGAGCACGAATTCTATCCATGAGTGAATCATTGTTTCGTCGACTGACTGTTTCTCTCCATACACATTCTTGTACGTGATGCAATGTCGTTTTTTTTTAAATTGTGAATAATACGAGCCCCTATTCACAAAAACATAAAGAAGACTCTATTATTCTTTTTTCTTGTCTGTCTTTTTTTGCAAGTTCTTTTTCTTCAAACCTCATTGAGTAACATGATGATGCCACTTAGGAAACACAGTTAGTGAACAAATAAATAGCATTACAATATCAGAAATGTTGAAATGTTTAAATACTTTAGAAAGCGGAACATTGAAGTTATATGAAAATTTCCAAATTAATTAAGGAAAAAGTCTGTGATTTTGCTTTGCATCTTGACTTGAGGAAATGTCTTCCCAAAAATTCTTGTAGCCATTCATTGAACAGTTCTGATGTTATCAATGCCTTTGAATTGGCCCCGTTATTCACACACAATATTTTCAGGCCTTTGAAACAACAAGGATTTTTAAATTCTCCAATCGCAGATAAAGGCCATTTTTCACTACCATCCATATTTGAACACACAACCACTGTTATTCTTTCTTTTGATTTTTTCCCCCATGACACTTTTCATTTTTGAAAGATTTTAGAATCTTTATCAGGTAACAATCTCCAAAATAAGCCAGTTTCATCGGCATTAAATACATCCGTGGAATTATATTTATCTAAAGCAGGTCTGAGCACGTCTTCTACCCATGAGTGAATCGCTGCTTCGTCGACTGACTGTTTCTCTCCACACACATTCTTGTACGTGATGCAATGTCGTTTTTTTTATTGTGAATAATACGAGCCGTAAAATTCGAGTTAACCGAATTCAACTTATCAGGACTTTTTATACAATGATAAAGAAGGATAATGGCCCGGACCAAGCCAGTAACGTAGACTTAAGCGAAATTCTATTTATCCGAGTTCGACGTAAGTCGACTCAACTGTATCATGTGGGCCGCCTTTACTTTCCAGGACATGTCCTGGTTCTAAGTTGTGTGTGTGCGTGTGTGCGTGTGTGTGCGTGCGTGTGTTCCCGGTCGACAAGTTTGCCCAGATCATTTGCAAAATTCCGCTTCCATGGTAATTCGAACCCATGACCACACAACAGATTAATAACTAGCCACGCCGCCACCGCGGCTCCAGCATGCAATAAAACAGTAGCTTTAAATATAGTGTCTAGTAAAGATGTCAAACAATTTAAAGCAACATACAGTATAGTGGTTTTTATTGAAAATACACATAGAAGACATACAATTCGAGTAGCAGGATTTGCTGTAGATAGGAAGTGAAGTGTTAAGAGTACCATATTGTGTAAGCCAGAGTGGGCAGATGAATTAGTGACCAGTATTTTCCTCTAGTAGCGAACAGTAAGAGATGATATCAAACCCTTGCATGAATGATTCTCAAATACTCACACAAAAACTACACAACTGGCTCTCAAAAAGACCAGCAATAAATTACAACCAATTGAATTGCATCTTAAAAACACAAAGACAACCTGTTACAGATGAAAAATCCTCAATTACATTACTTGATTTGTGAGACACAAAACATGAAGAGTACAATGCTGTGAATGACGCATGTGCATACGTCAGGTTAGATTATTTGTCAATTTGAGTTTTTTAAACTTGTAGTTTGCGCTCGCCAGCTTTTAACTCGAGCGTAGTCCATACACACTACTTTTAGTAGTGCTGGACTGAATTTTGCATGTAGATTAGCTTTCCCTATTAACAACATCCCTCGCCATAAGACGAACCCACTCCGACTTTAGAAGTATTTGTAATTTACGTACCCAAGTCAAGGATGTTAGGTCAACATTTTAGTCCAACTTTCCGATGTAGGGGTTGAACCCCTTACCTCAGCACCAGCACACCGGATGTTTAAGAACACGCGTTCTGATCAATTCGGCCATGCTGACATACCAACTTGAGTTTTAAAACCACTGTCATATAGTTTACTACACAACTCCCCACAAACTGTAATGTCGTCCTATGTTCGGCTTGCAGAAATGATGCGCCTGTCCCACAAATAATTATTATGTTCTGAGTGTGTGAATGGGCGTTGTCGGTTTGATAATACCTGTTGAACCTTATCCACAATGACCCTTGCATGCAGTTATTCTATTGAGGGCACTTTACACTAGCCACTCAACACCTGGGCTTCCAGGACCGTTCAGCCTATTATGAGTGCCAGGAAATGTCTTAGGGAGTAAAGGCAATCGGCGTGAGACTGATCCCATTATCAACCGAGTGCTTATTTAAACTTGTTGCATATCCCTTACAGGACGTCGCAGTTAACACCAACATTTTTTTTCTATTGTGATCTCTTGGGAACTTTACGTTCAATAGTTTGCTATTGTTTTCTGAACGACGGGCACCCATACCATTTCGTTCTGCCAAATCGCCCTCTCTTGTGTTTTGAACGCGGGTATGTGTGATTACGAACTGCGTCATTAATCCATTCGCCACGGAGCCGCTGAGTGCCTAGTGGCCTGTATAAATATGGGTCTAGCAAAATATACCCACAGCTCCTAAAGGCGTGTAAAGGGACAATAGTTAGAAGAAACATGTTAAAACATTATAATAGACATCTTACTCAGAAGACAGGGACCGATTGGGTTGTCGTAATAATAATCTGTCGTGACACATCCACAAATTCCTGATGTACAGTACAGATCAGATGTACATTCTTCTCTTGAGCTGCAGGTCTTCCCTAATCCTTTCTCTGGGTTAGGAGAAAATAAACAAAATCAAAATAGAAATACATCGCTTGTCATCTGATAAGGCATAAATCACTGCATGCAATAACATATGTTTACATTGTTCCTAAAGGGGAAAATGTTGAGTAAGAGACGTGGAAGGACCTCCGCAAGTTAAAATATCTGAATGCAGGAAGGAGTAGGTGGTTAAACTTTTCTTTTCTTCTTCTCCTTTGGCCTCGATACGCCAGGAAATCTTTTGTCACATTGCAGTTAAATATCCAGGACGTTCTTGTTAATACCAGGGAAAGTTAATAAGTAAGTCACAATTCGCTGTAGAAAAGTAACTAACTATGATATAACTTGAAACCAGTTTATTTGTATACATACATTGTCCCTTTATTTCTCAACATAACTTTCACCAACATTGATGCACTTATCCCATCTTTTTTATCAGTCCTCCCAAACCGGCTGCATAGAACTGCGTGCTCTGTTTTCTAAACCACGTTTTCACTTCACATTCAACTTCGGCGTCACTCGCGAAATGTTTTCCGCCAGCGATTTACCGTAAAGCGGTGCGTAGCTGGGTAGAACAGGTTACGAGGGTGAGTCAATATGTAAGTCACAAAGTTATGTGTGATGGCAGGTAAATGAAATCAAAGCACGCAGTTCAATGCAGCCGGTTTGGGAGGACTGATAAAATGATGGGATAAGTGCATCAATGTTAGTGGAAATTATGTTGAGAAATAAAGGGACAATATATGTATAAACATAAACTGGTTTCAAGTTGTTATCATAGGTAGTTATTTTTCTACAGCCATTTGTGACTTACTTATTAACTTACCCTCGTAATTGCGAAAGACCCGTCTGTTGGCACATGAAAAATGCTCTTTTTGAAACAGATAACTTCAATTTGTTGGCTGATGTTGTGGCTTAGATTCTTGAAACCGTTGCACTGGCATGACAAATATACGCCTGACTTCTTTCGATCATTGCCCATTGTTGTTGATTACTGAACCAAAATATATTTTTTGTGATGTTTATAACCCTCATTATTGGCTGGTTTGGTTGAGGAAGACTAGTAATACTGTAATCAACCATGCGTATCGTACGAGTAGACTAAGACAGCTCCATCTGTGTGTTACCAGGATCCTAAGTGGAAGCAAAGAATAGTAACACTGCAACCCATCACACATGACGTAAAAGGCGAACAGGGTGGATTTCGTCGGTGTGTTGCAGAGGCCCGCAAAAGAAACAAAGAATAGTAACACTGCATCCTCTCAGGTATGTCGCAAGAGGCGACTCAGCAAGTGTTGTGCTTAGTGCAGACTACCCGATCACGTAGAAAACTGCAGCCACAAAAGTTAACCAACTTTGAACAAGTCATAAAAAGAACTTGGCGAAGGGGTTATGAAGCCGTTTCGTAATCCCACTTACGCGCATTTAAAACACTGCTGAACGTGATTTGGCAGCAGACCGCGAATTGGTAACTGGTCTCGGTCTTTCAGAAAGAAATGGGAAACTACTGAAAGTAAACTTGCCAAGAGATCACAACAGTAAAATATTCTGATGTTGAATGCAACGTCATGTACAGGATATGCAACAAACTTAAACCACGAGAAAAGGAAGTTCTTCTAGATGCGATACGACGCGTTGCCGAGAAAGCCTCACTTAGTCCGCGTAGCTCATTGACATTGCTTTTACCTGGGCAAATCTCCAGTGGCTAGAAGCTAACGTTCCGCCTCGTGGTTGTGGGTTCGAATGAGAAGATCAAAAAATAAATGACATCGGCTCCAGGTCGACCCAGCTTAAAATGGGTACCAGAAAAAGTCTTAGGAAGTAAAGGCTGCCAGCGTGACGCTGATCGCATTATCCACTGGGTGGCTATTGATCTTTTCAAATATGGCTCTAGCACCAGATGTTTAAAGCTCCTAACGGAGTGTAAAAAAACAATATGTAGAAGAAAATATCATTAAATTATTACAATAGATCTTACCCCATGAGCAAGAACTCGATGAGTAGTTGTAATAAAAGCCATCAAAACATCTTCTACACCCGTTTGATACACAGAATAGATCGGGTGCACATTCTTGGTTGGAGTCGCAGGCGATCACTGGGTTTGGAGAAAATAATTAAAATCAAAATATAAATGTGGCAATAGGAGGTATGTTCCCCTCTTGCCATCAGATATACCGGGTATATGCCTTATGGATTATATTAAATTAAAATATCACTTCTAAAGCCGAATTAACTTATTTGAATATGTATTTCTCCAACACTATAAAGGAAATTACTTGTAACTGTTTTAATGCTCACACACACCAACTTATGTCTCCACAACGTGAATACATAAAGTATAGGTAGTCAATGTCTAGAGGAGTGCAGGACAATATATACTTTTGACATAGATATATACAGAAGTTTGAAATAGTTTACGCCAGATAATGCACAAGACAAGATCAGCACTCGCCCATAGAATTAATAAGATCCTCTTTAGTCTTTTTACAATACTAATACAATTTCATTTTGAAAAAATTACTCTGGATAATAGCTGACATATAGTGATTTATACTGTTCTATATTAGTCTTGCTTGTGATCGAGAAGTTTTCCGGAGGGTTGTTATGGGAGCGAGGTTCTGTAAAGGACATGCTACTGAATGAATGAATGAATATTAGTCTTTCCTCTTCAGCCTAAGTTGGCGCATAGGGCAGAAGCCATGGCTCTCAATGTCTGGCGGTTCGTTGCTGCCTGTTGTAGATCTTGAATGTTCACTTGGCCGTTGAATGAGCCTTCTCTGATGATGGTTCTACGCAGGGTTTCTCTTGGTCTTCCCCGGTTTCTTTTCCCTACTGGTGACCATATGAAGGCTTGGTAGTGGACTCTTGTCTTGTCCATTCTGAGTACATGGCCGATGTAGTTTTAACGGCTTTTTCTTATAAAATTGGACACAATATCTTGCATAGTCTCTTGTCTTATTTGCGCATTGGTATTGAAATCTGTCTAAGACATTTGTTCTCAAAATTGTCTAATTTTTTATCTAAAGCTACCGATGATTTCCAACTCTCACATCCATACGTTAGCACTGGAATCACACACGAATTGAACATTTTAAGATTCGTATGTTGGCTGAGTTTGACTTCCAGATGTTTAACAGTTTATTGAAGGCACCAGATGCCAGTGAGATTTTGCTTCCTAGGTAACACGACCCATGGGGCTTGGACAGGTATGTTTCTTATAGTTAATATACCCAGTCTTTGCTCCGACCACCCCAATAGGAATTTACTTCTACAAGGCACCACACAAGCCGGGACAGCTGACCTTTCCTCCCCACCTATGGATTCCTACCCACAGGGGGCTCGGACAAGACAACAGTCATACTAATACTCAAAGCCATGGTCAACAAGGCAAAATTTAATTTCTTAATACGTCAACTGAACTCAGCGAGGGATGGCTGAAAAGCCTGGATAGAAGACAATATGTACACCTGCTGAATGAGAACAGCGAGAAGATCTACAGATGATCAGTCATCATCACAAAGCATGTGACTTCAGTTAGTGCCGTCGTCCAGTCGTGGCTAACGACTCATCCGATGAACCTCCAGTGCAAAGGAACTCCAAGTCGTAGACCCTTCCAGAGTTCTCACTTCCACTGTGCGTACTGGTCAGGCGTATGTCTGATACCTGACGGACACTTCACCAATGTTCACTGGTCATTGCCACGGAGTGATGTTGCGGGCCTCGTCCTAGGGGTTCAGGAATAATACATTTCTGACTATTCAAACAAATAACGGTCACCAACAAACCTTTACAAGACGATATGGTTTTATATGTTCCAGACTTTAATCTGACGACTCCTGTCACATGTCGACCACATTCAATTGCTCCACAGAAACTTTAGAACACACACACTGGATTAACACAAAAGCGGCATAACGGACTGTTAGCCATGCTTAAAAGACATGCTGCGTCCGAACAGGACCCTAAGTGACGTTTTTCGTGACGCTTCCCTAGTTTCCCTGCGCAATCTATAATTGTACCATTCAGTGCATCTTTTCGGAGAGCTCCCTTCAGCCTTTCTCAGTCTGCTATGTGTCAGTGACTGATATGTGGCATTATGCCCCCCGCCTTACAAATTAAATGATATTATCATTTAATTCATATATACATATACATTTATTACCCATGACAAATAGCATCACTGACAATCTAAGTTGTATCAATTGCTGAACATGACATTATGGTTCCCGTTAATAACCTTCAAAAAAAAAAAAAAATTATTGACGAGCATGCCCTCCTGCTCACACCCACGGTGAAGCGTCATGTGGCCGGCCTATGGGAGGGCCGGACCAACTAATGATACCATTAGTCCCTAATGTCCTCACTCTAGGTCGAAACCCGGAGTTGTGGACGAGAGTATCAATCGGTATCATGCCGTCTGTATCAGTTGCTGATCCTCGTTGTCGCTGGTCATGCTTATATCTTGCGTTATCATTTAATGGCTGTAGGTGAGGTAGAGGCTGTCGCTGATCATTCTAATTTAAGGGATAAGTGCCGTACCAATAATAGAACAATATAATTCATAAAAGCAGCAATGTTATACTAGTACCAGCTCTCTTTGTGTAAATAATGATCAATTAACCAATCATATTTCCGTAAATATTCTAATAAACTAATACTCTTCATACTCCAACATGATAAATCTTCTTCTTCAATCGACTGTTGTAATGTGGTATCATTGCCCACTGCTCATACCTGTATGTACAGAAGCTAACTCATCATGCTTTAATCTACCCATCGGTGCTTGTAAAATGCCAATATAACCATATGAGTTAGTATCCATAAATCATCTTTAACTTTCTGACGATCATATGTCGGTATGATATCGACTGCCTTCGCCATAGCTCAAAGAGTTTTTCCCCAAACCTCTTAGATTAATGACGCTGGTTAGTCCATAGTACACCTCTATATTCGCATATCCTGGTATAATTCTAGTGTACTGTTACATCCGCTCAGGGGAGTTGCTTCTATCCCAGTACACCTCACTGCACACACCACGTGTGTTTTCCTCTGTACCTTTATTATAACAACAATTGACAAACCTTTGCGTATGATCAAGCAGTAAATCAAAACTAATTTGTAAGACCACATGCATAGCCTAAAACAATATGTAAGGATCTGTATCTAAAATTTAGCATAAATACAACAGATTAAATGATCATCACTAACGAAGAAAACAAATTAACACCATTCCTCTAGTTTACTATCATTGAACTCATGAACACCCTTAATCACGTGCTGGATTCACGTGAGAACAACATAACATTCTTTTATTTATGACGATGTAAAATTAACTTAAATTATCCTTTAACTTTCAGGTGTATTAGACGACTGGTACTGTCATTCATATTTTAGTATCTGTATTTCCATCTTATAACACTGTTCTTCGACCATATCCCTATATGTTTTCATTCAATTCAACAACGTCGTGTATTTCTAATTTGTCATTGTTAAATGAATTGTTATCCATCGTTGACACAGAAGTTTGTCCTCTAGTATTCGATATTCCAATACCGACAACTGATGTAATGACTGGGTAATTGGGCATCCATATAAAGGAGGTCTCAAACGTTGTATCATCGATTCGGGCGCCTGATTGGCCCTGCTCGAAAAGTTATCGCCTATCCTGAACACGTTGATCGGAATTTCTTCTGGACTCGACATAAAGGAGCACGGTTGACCTAATGGACGTGGATGAGTAATCATCCGCGGGTTTGGCGATTCAATGTTTTTGGGCAAAACTTTAACACATACATGGACATTCCTCGGATTTGAAAATGTAGCCAAAGAAGTTCGTGATTTGATAATGAATGACTGAGTATCTCGGCCTTGAGCAACCAGTAAAATCTGCTCACGATTTTAGCTTGATCTCGACTGCATGTAGACTAGTCAGTGTTGGTTGTATTATGATTTCAATTCACAATGTTTCAAGTGAAGTATATTTTTTTAAGATGTAATTTTTCTTAATGACGTTAAGTGTACGTTTCTATAAGTTCTGTTTCTCAAGGTTGATTTTTCTCTAAAACGAATATTCCACTGTATAGAACGATTGAAGTAAATTTCATGATTGAATAATCGGACATTGATATAACGAAGTCTCGAACGATGTATCCAAAGCGATCGATTGGTCTTACTTGAAAATTCTAGTCTATGTTGAATATGTTGATTGGAACTTCTTCTGATCTCGAATATTGATTTGCAGGTTTGGTGATTCAATGTCTTTGAGCAATTTCCCAAAAGCAGTACGATGTGAGAAAATATCCTTAAATTTGAAATATGCATTGATATCTCTCAGATTTGATAATGTAGCCAAAGAAATATGTATCGTCTTTTGACAATGTATTGAACCAGATTTGTAACTTGATAACGTGTGATTGCGTATCTTGTCATGATTTCAGCTTCATAATTGAATGTAGACTGTTTCGTGTATGTAATTCATACTGTCTTCATTGAAGTACGTATTTTAAGATATAATTATCATTTGGTTTCTTGAAAATCATTGTAATACTGTACTTTTCGATAAATTCTGTTCTTAAAATGTTTCATGTTCCGAATAATCGAATTTATTTCATGGCATTCAAATTGTTTCATAAAATTTCTCAATTTAAGAATAATTAATTTATATGAATGTTCTGAGAATTTTGGTTCATACTTTTAAAATAAGATTCACTTGCTTTCTTCCAAGTGTTTACTTCTCAATGTTCACGTATAAGTTTGACTTCATCCAAACTATCGTTTCCAGGAATTCAATGATTACTGCAATTTTCAAAGTTCAGTGAATTTCGACTGTTTAAATGTAAATTTATAGTCTTGTGTTGTTGTACTTCAAGAAATTTCTTTCGAACGTTCTTGGAGAACTGCGTATAAATGTAATTCCTCTGACAACTGTTTGTCTTTTTATTTTCCTGACGTATTCTTGTGTGTAACAACAGACATGTTGGCACCTTCATTCAAGTATTTGAGACAAAAAATGTGAACTGGCGTATACGGAATCTGACGTGTGAATCAAATAGTTCGATGCCGTGTTATTAGCATCTTTTTACTAGTTACTATCAGATAATCGGTA
The DNA here is from genome assembly GCA_963921405.1 of Cepaea hortensis. Taxonomy (NCBI): domain Eukaryota; kingdom Metazoa; phylum Mollusca; class Gastropoda; order Stylommatophora; family Helicidae; genus Cepaea; species Cepaea hortensis. The sequence continues at coordinate 106,487,887 of OY992886.1, forward strand.
GTTGTCTCCTTCAGAGTGCCTGTTACACCAGGTCAGCAACCGAAGTATTTGAGAACAAGCGGTACGGATTCAACTGATGAACCAGTAATACCGTAGAACACAGTCGAGATTTTCGAATACCGTCGAACAACATCCTGGTCCAAACTTTTTTCATGCTCTTCTATTACACATACGTCGTGAAGAGTAATAATTTCCTGTCTATGTACGCTTTCCTTCACTTTAACACAACTATGACTACAAAAGTTTATATGTCGATTTATTTCACGTTGAACTATATTTTCCTGTATCTGTGAAGACGAATTGTACTTGAATTTGATCGAATGATAAATGTTATCGTGATCTGAGTTCAAATTTCACATCTACGTTAACTGCAATAACGATATTAATCTTCAGAACCATCAGGAACTGAGTAACTCTTGACGACATTTTAGATAATGTTATGATGTTCGTGTCGCCAGAATATGAAATGTTTATGTAGGTCAATATAATCACATGTTCTGAACTTGCGTAAATTCTGGTGTTTTTAAATTTATTTCATCTGTTAACTGACTTTGACAGTCGTTGAATTTTATTATGTGATACATCAGACACAATGAACAATGCTTTGAACCTTGGATTACAACCATAAAACAGTTTCATGCCTTTAATTTACCTTCTTCATTCCAAAGTTCTGACTTCTCAATAAATTTCTTCCGTCAACTGAATGTGATAGTTGTTGAAATTCATCACTCGATTTCATCATGCGATTAATTAGTAGTTGAACAGTTCCTTGAATTAAAATCATAAGATCTTCATACTTTCTTTTCCGGATGTTTTGTGTACGACCAAAATACTGATGTCCTCAGAATTGGCTATTTAGTTTTGAGACTACTTCACCAAAATCTATTATATATAATGACGTCATCACTCATTGTTTTCGAGATTACTCCACACAAAATTATTTAAATACAATGACGTAATCGATCTTTCGTGAAAATCTTTAGATGACCTTGGCCTTCGTATGTATATGGCTCGATTCGCTAAATTACTTCAAATATGTCATAAATTGACAATAAATCACGAGTTCATAATCATTACTACCGGTACAAGACCCCATTTGCAACGGAGTGATGTTGCGGGCCTCGTCCTAGGGGTTCAGGAATAATACATTTCTGCCTATTCAAACAAATAACGGTCACCAACAAACCTTTACAAGACGATATGGTTTTATATGTTCCAGACTTTAATCTGACGACTCCTGTCACATGTCGACCACATTCAATTGCTCCACAGAAACTTTAGAACACACACACTGGATTAACACAAAAGCGGCATAACGGACTGTTAGCCATGCTTAAAAGACATGCTGCGTCCGAACAGGACGGCAGCCCAAGTCCAACCCTAAGTGACGTTTTTCGTGACGCTTCCCTAGTTTCCCTGCGCACTCTATAATTGTACCATTCAGTGCATCTTTTAGGGAAGCTCCCTTCAGCCTTTCTCAGTCTGCTATGTGTTAGTGACTGATATGTGGCAGTCATCCCTCGATGACGGAAGAAATCACACCAAGTTCCAATCTAATGATGACCTATGGGCCTACCTTAGAGTTCTAGATGTCCCCATCTGATGATAAGTACTGCTGAGCAATACCCCAGAATATAAGGGCCTGGTTGCTCGTTGGCATCACAAGTTAATGGGGTGAAATATTCTGCAACACACAACTGGAGCGTTGACTCCATTTACTAACACTGTCACAGGTTAATGATCCAACATGTGAATGTAAGAATTCAACATATTCACAATGTCTCTATTCGACACAGTTCTGTAGGCATCTTATGACTTCGCAGCTTAGCAATGTCATTGTCCAACAACACATCTAGGAATGGGGTAGCTCCCTACCCGAACAAGTCTGTCCCTCCGGTGTTCAGGAAAATCGCAACTACTGTCGCAGGTCACTGACCAAGTTCAGGTTTCATAAAAGATCACAGATGTAGACCCACACCGATGTTAGATGAATCATTATACATTGGCTTCACTGGTCATCGTAATGACTGTCAACAGAGTTCACGTCCTTCAACTCAACTGGAACAAATGTCCTTGAGAATTCCCATGTCGCTAAAGAGTTACCTATGAGTTATCATAGAACTACACCAGTAACTTACTGGCATGAATCAGGAGACGCTTCAGTCCTAGACCCAACCTTGATCTGTTGACCAAATCTTCATCGGACTCGTCGCGGCTGTCTTAGCTTAGACTCACTGTGACTTTCTAAAACTCAGGTTTCTTTAATGTGTTGACTCTGGCAGATTCATTTGACCGCTCCCAATATTGCCGCAAACATCACATTGACTGGCACTGGAATGAGCTGGTCCCATTGAGTTTATGGTCTAACTCTTTCGAATCTCTATCATATAAACAGATCCTGAAACAAGGAGGTCGGTGAGTGTACTTGGCTACCACTATGACTAACATGCACATCAACTATATCACATGCATCAGATTAATATATCATAACATGATATAATAGATCATCAACATTATAGATAATTTCTCTTAACAAAGAGATACATGCATGGGTGCATTAGGAAGCTAGCATCTAGTCAAGTAACTCGTCTGGGCAACATCTTGCCCGATATCACCAGAGTAGAATGTTTGACTCTGTCATAGTATCCTACTACCTGGTGTTATTCCTGTCCTCCGTTTCTCCAACAACAACAACAACAACAACAACAACAACAACAACAACAACAACAACAACAACAACAACAACAACAACAACAACAACAACAACAACAACAACAACCATAAAATACACCTACTTATCTTTCAGTGTAGAGGTTTCATTATCTGGGAAGTTTCCAGCCGTACATATCCTCCTCATTCTTATCACTCAACAATTAATTAATCACTTCACCCATTGATCAATTAATTAAACATAATTCATTAATGACTACACAACATCAATAAGTTACATACATCATAATTCATTAACATAGCATTAACAAATTATTAAACCATGACTTGTTAATAACTAATTAACAACTCATAAACAAAGCAAATGCTTTTCGTCCTGGGATCTCTGTCCCAGAACAGGTTTTACCTTGATTAGTTGACCTTGTCACCTGACGGTCAAGTCGGTGCATGTCTATCACATATTTGGTGGCAATCCACCGAGTAATCTTTCCCGCAGCTACTGTGGAAAAAGAGCACCTTGGTTCCGTGGCGATTTAGACCACGTCATCCTGTTTAGAGTGGCATCCAGCGCCTCATCCCCTAAATCTTCAGTCCTCCCTCAAGTGTTGTCTAAATGGCTCCGCTGTAACTCCCACTTCCTAGTGGATAAGTTACCCCTCTAAAAGAGTCAGGTTTACAGAAGAGAAGAACAGTAGAGTCATACAACCACGTACTGTTCACAGTTCGGATCGGTACAAACGCAATGGCCTCGTTTACAGCACGTCGTGTCGCTCTCGGTCGGGCATGCGAAATCAACATTCGGTCGGGCATGCAAAATCAATTCGGTCGGGCCGACGAAATACACACATTCGGCTATGCAAATTACACACAATCATAAATCCACACGTAATTCCCAACTTACTTTATCAGGTAACTACCAGACAATCCTACATAGAGGTGTAATAGCACTGGCGCCCTCTCTTTGAAAATACTTACCTCCGCTTCCTGTTGGAAATAATAACACCTTGATCCCAAGAATTAATAAACACAAATTATATAAGGCATAAGTTATCGCACTATCTAGCTAAACAAATAACACATCACTTGTTTGTTCAAGCCGATAACTCATCACTGGTAATGCCTCTAACATCACACAGACTAATTAGTGGCAAAAGTCCTCACAGCCCTAACTATGCAATCACTGAATAACGTTGTTAACACACTTGCTACACATAGCTGTTAAATTACCTAAAACACACACACAAGTAGCAGTGATAAAATCATAGTAAATCTTTCACTAACTATAAATGTGCATATATTTTTACTACAACAACTATAAGGATATCTCCTACAATACCTTCAGTTTTACACAGCTGAGCAAGTGTGACTAATTACACACGCCTGATGTGTTAACGAGCACAAACACCTGATGTTACAGTCGGCTTCTGACCTAAATATAAACTAGCCGATCGATACTGCTAATTACTTATGCAGACAGACAGGCGGTGACAACCATTTCGGTGTTCGGCGCGTTGTTTAAGGACAACTGCTAAATAATAATGTCTTAAGATTACTTTGATTATTGAATCGCCACACTACTTGACTTCTTCGATGTAACGCTCTGGCAAGCGGTTGAAAATACATCATTTCACAGCAGTCAGTACATTGCGGCCGTATCGGCTGATAGTTGGCTGGCAACTAACATCCTAGAGCTGATTGCGCAGTTTCAAATCCTCCTGGACCCCAGAGAATCTCATGGGTTACGGAGAAGTCCAGAATCACGCGCAACCCGATGCGACTGTGGGTCCAACGTGATTGCAAACATCACGAATTCTATCGTCAGGGACTATTTTAGCCGGGAATTTCCCTAGCTATTTTGATCTCTGACGGGAGATGACTCGTCTCTTTCCCACCGAAAGGATTTAATACAGAGTAAGGACATGAGATCTGGTCGGTTTCGTCACAGGTATGTGAAGCTGTTGACTATTTCAAGAACATGGTTGCTTAATTTCGTGTCATCTGAACTGTTGGTAAGATCAATAGTTGTTTTTGTGGTGTTAATTTGGAGACCAACTTGTCCTGTAACATTTTGGATATGGTTTATTTTCTCTTGGGCATCTGGGTGTGTTGAACTCAATAGCACTATGTCGTCGGCAAAGTTCAGGTCTTCTAGAATATTGTCAACCCAATGGATACCCCTATTTGTGTTGTTTGTGCATTTGCGCATAACCCAATCGATAGCTATTCCAAAGAGCATAGGTGACAAGACACAACCCTGTTTCACTCCCGTTTCCACTGAGAACCAGTCAGAGGTGCCTGATTCTGTTCTCACGCAGTCTCCTTATAGAAAGATTTTGTGATGTTGGTATATTTGGTAGAAAAACCATAGATGTTAAGTAGATTCCAAAGTGAAGGACGGTGGATACTGTCGAAGGCTTTTTAAAGTCGACAAAGTTGGTGATTAATTTCGACTGGAATTCTACAGAGTCTTCAATGATTATTCTAAGAGTGAAAATGTGGTCTATACACTGTTCTATATGGCAGTTGATTAATTATATTCCGGACTGCCGTCCAATATATCGTAAGCCACTGTTTCCCACACTGGTGTTTTGTTCTTGGTGCATGTTCAGTTCCCTTACACTCCAAATCCCAGAGACAAAACTAGGGACAAATATCTTATATAGGCTGATCGAACTTCTACTCAGAATTATAATGAGAAGAACAAGGAAAAAAAGTAAAAATGGAAATTGGTGAGGAACAGTATGGATGTGTGGAAGGAAAAGGTACAAACAATGCAATATACACATTACGAATACTATTAGGAAGATCAGTAGAGACAAAGAAAGACATATATTTGTGCTTCATAGATTATACTAAGGCATTTGATAAAGTAAAACATGTGTTACAGTGTTGGATCTCTAGGGGATCCGAAAGCGGGTTCAAACAGGCAACAATAACTCCGTTAACTATAATATGGCAACATTTATTGACACTTAGGTATACAGTGCATTGGCGCAGTGGGTTTAACAAGCCCGCACTGATAAGTTGCTTATCACAGTGGTTTAACATCATACATGGTTATAACAAACATTCTATGCAAACTATCTAGCATATGTCTATGACCCTAAATACACATGGGTCTGAACTACTAAGTCCCTCTAAGGCAGGCCCTGTTGCCTCGCCGACGTCCTGTCTGTCTCTGCCGGTTCACACGTGTCGCAATCCGACACGGGTGGTAACTCTATCCGAGTTCCTCGTGGACCCCGCAATAGGCGGGCCACATCAGTGTCCACGGGACAGTGGACTCACTGACCAGTCCTTCGAGAAGGCTCTGGATTACTCTGGCCTTCGAGTGTCTTACTTCTTTCCCTTGGGCGGGAGTTGTAGCCCTTTGCCCGTGTATATTAACTTATGTTAGTTTACCGTATAATGTGAGGCTGTGACACATGATGAGCTGATAAAAATGTTGAAAGATATTAACATTGATGGGAAATATATCAAAATAATTTTAAAAAAAATATTTACTAGAACCAAACAGCAGCAATTAAAATGGGAAATAAAGAAGGAAATTATGAACACATAAAGCTGGGAGTAAAACAGTGATGGTTTTTGTCACTGGATCTCTTCTACCTCTATAGCGAAGTATTAATGAGAGAGATCAAAGAAAAGCCAGGGATAAAATTTGGACGTTATAATATAGATAATATACGCTATGTAGACGACACAGTATTGATAGCGGATAATTCAACAGATCTACAACAATTGTTGGACATTGTAGTAACAGAGAGTGCAAAGAAAGGACTCTCCTTGAATATCAAGAAAACAGTAACAATTGTGATATCAAAGAAACAGGTGACACCCAAATGTGAAATAGAGATAGAAGGGAAAATTGTTCACCAAGTGGATAGTTTTAAATATCTGGGGACATTTATAACATCAGATGGAAGATGCACAACAGAGATCAAGAGCAGAATAGGGCAAGCAAATGCTGCATTTCAAAAATATAAAGAACATCGTATGCATTAAGTCACTATCATTGGATGTAAGAAAGAGAGTGCTGAAGATCTATATAGAACCTGTTTTGCTGTAATGCTGTGAATCTTGAAATATAAATGAACAAATTAGGAAGAGATTAGAAGCAACAGAGATATGGTTCTTTATACGAATGTTACAAATTCCTTGGACTGCCAAAGTAACTAACAACTAATACCTTAAAGTGGCTAACGAAACTAGAACATTATTTACAACAATAAGAAAGAGACAAACAGCTTTTTATGGTCATAAAAGAGAGGCGCTGGAGAACATCGCGACAACTGGAAAGATCGAGGGGAAGAGAGGCAGAGGTAAACCACGAGAAATGATGCTGGATGGACTGCGACGGTGGCATGGAGGAATATCAACAGCAGAGATGATCCAGAAAACCAAAGACCGAGATCTGTGGAGAGTCATGAACGCCAACGCTAGTCGGCACGGCACTTGATGATAATGAGGCTGATCAAAGACGACGTCCTTGGATTCTTCTTCTTCAGCAATCCGAGCCATTGATGTTCTTTGCTGCAGATACAATCCGTCTCCATTCGTCTCTATGGTGGACCTTCTCTTGCCAGTCGTTGATTCCAAGTGCTTGTAGATCTGTATATGTATTATCACTCCTTGTATTATCGTCCTTGGATACTCAAGTTTAAAACTGAAAAATGGCTAGTTAAAAGGTATCCCCAAGGAGTAGGAAGGAGAAGGTTAGATTCATATCTTTTGATGGACTTTTAGGCTGGGCAGGGTTCCCTGATAATGTTCCCTCCTTATTTAAAATAATTCCACCAGGACGGTACACAACTCAAATATGTACACTTGGAAAATACATTAAGATTGAACTATGAGTTAAACAAACTACTACTGGGTTTATTAACTTTTCATGAGACTGATGATTAGTTTAGTTGATATGATCGAAGTAAGCGATGAGAAAATGATGTGTCATCACATGGCAAGTATGTCATGACTAAAACACCAGATACATAAATTGTATTGCTTTGACGAGGGATTCCGTATGATCAGGCTGCACGGTGAGACACGTTGCACATTCAGCCTGCAGGTTCCCAATGGGACCTTACACGGGGATAAGCCGCTCCGTTATGTGAGTTGGTTGCTGACTGTCCGTGGCTCATTTGAGAGTTGTAATGAAACTACGGAGATGGGTAGTTTCTAGTGTCTACACATCTCTTAACGCACACAGACATACACAAGCACAAACACTAAATCCACACACACACACACACGCACGCACGCACACACGCACGCACGCACGCACACACGCACGCACGCACACCACACACACACACACACACACACACACACACACACACACATGCTAACAGACATGATATGAAAAACATCTACGACTCACTGAAAACGATCTACGGTCCTCCATCACCAGGCATAGTTCCCCTCCTCAGTGCAGATGAGGAAAACATTGGTCACCATTAAGAAAGAAATCCTTCAACACTGAGCAGACCATTTAAGCAACATCTTGAGTGCAAATTCCTTCTTCGATGATGAAACCATAAACTGCCTTCCTCAAGTTCCCACTAGTTATACACTTGATGACCTGCCAACCATAGTGGAACTTTACAAAGCCATCCAACAACTTTCCAGTGGAAAGGCGCCTGGTCCTGACTCCATCCCAGCAGAGATATACAAGGCAGGTGGGCCGGTCCTAACAGAGCAGCTTCACCAAGTCTTTACAAACATATGGGTGAACGAGACTATACCACACGATTTCAAGGACGCGTCAATAGTCCACCTTTACAAACGTAAAGGAAACCGCCCATCCTGTGACAACTACCGACGCATCTCCTTGCTCTCAATCGCAGGGAAAATTCATTCATTCATTCAGTAGCATGTCCTTTGCAGAACCTCGCTCCCATAACAACCTTCCGGAAAACCTCTCGATCATAAGCAAGATGTCCCGCGTCCGATACACCCATCTGGAGAGCATCCGCCACATCCTGCGCCCATCTTCTCTTTGGCCTTCCTCTTCCTCTCTTCCCAGGCATATACCCCTCCATTATTGTTATCTCCAAACTTTCGTGACGTTTCAAGTGACCAAAATATTTCAATTTTCTTTATTTTATCGTCTTCAATAGCCAACCTTCTTCAATATTCAGCTCTTGAAGTATTGATGCATTTGTTCTTTTCTTTACCCAAGATATTCTTAGAACTCGTCTATAACATTTATATTCAAAGGCATTTATGCGCTGTTCAACTTGTTTAGTAAGTGTCCAGGTCTCACGGGCGTATGTTGCAATGGGAAAGATGCATGCTCTAAATATCTAACTTTTGTAGTTCTGTCTGTCCCAGTCCATAATTTATTCAGTTGTTTTAGTCTTTGAAGAGCAATTGATAGTCGTCATTTAATTTCTTTCAATGTGTCATCGTTTTTGGTAATCAATGACCCAAGATATTCAAAATGTTTCACCACCTCCAATTTTTCCTCATTAACATATATTTCTTTCTCCATAGTGGTTTTATCTGTATGCATTATCTTTGTTTTTGCAATGTTAAGATACAAGTTGTGATTTTCACTATTCAATTGGGTTGAGGCTATTAGGTTTTCTATACCAGTCTGTGTTGTGGATAGCAATACTTTATCATCAACATACCGAATCTCTGTTATGTCAAGACCACCGATATTTAGGGCATCATATAGCTCTCTATTTATATCATCTCTTACATTTCTCATTATATTTTTGGCGTACAGGTTAAACAAATAGTGGGACAGCACACATCCCTTACGGATTCCTTGCTTGATGTCAAACCAATCTGATGTCTCGCCATCTATTCTAACCGCTGCTTGTTGGTCTTGATAGAGTATTCTTATGAGTTGTACGACATGTGGTGGAAAACCAATATTCCTAACGATTTCCCAAAGTTTCTGATGTTGTACACAGTCAAATGCCTTTGAATAATCCACAAATCATGAGAATAGGTTTACATTAAATTCTCTGCACTTCTCTATTATTAAACGCATATTGAAAATGTGATCTCTTGTTCCTCTTCCTTGTCTAAATCCAGCTTGAACCACGTTAATTTCAGGGAAGATACTCGCCAGAATTCTTCTCAATTGCCTCACAGCCCATCTCGATCAAGGTCGTCTTCCTAAGAGTCAATGTGGCTTCACAAAAGAACGAGGAACTGTTGGCATGATTTTCGCTGCAAGGCAGCTGCAAGAGAAATGTCAGGAACAGAACTCTGAAATGTTCTCCATTTTCATTTACCTTACCAACGCTTTTGATACAGTCAGCGGAGAAGGACTGTGGAAGATTATTGCGAAATATGGTTGTCCACAAAAGTGCGTCCAAATAGTGCGACTATTTCATGGTGGTATTCAGACAAGAGTACAGGAAAATGGTAGACTGTCCGAGCCCTTTCCTGTAACCAATGGAGTGAAGCAAGGATGTGTCCTGATACCAACACTGTTCAGCCTCATGTTTTCAGCTATGCTGACAAATGCCTTCAAGAACAATGACATTGGAATAGACATCAATTACCGCATGAATTGAAAGTTGTTCAATCTCGGAAGGCTGAAAGCCAAAACCAAAACTAAGAGCGACAGCATCAGAGAACTGCTGTTTGCTGATTATTGCGCTCTCTATGCCAACACAGAGGCAGACCTACAACACAATAGCTCAGCTTTCGCATATGTATGTGCCAACTTTGGGCTCAATATAAACTTGGAGAAGACTGTCGCTATGTACCAACCAGCTCCAGGGAATAATCACACCGAGCCGAATATCAAGGTGAAGGGTCATAGACTAAGTGACTTGTGGACAAATTCACCTATATTGGCAGCACTGTGTCACAAGCTGGCACAATTGATGACGAAGTGAATGCAATAATCTCCTAAGGCCAGCGAGGCCTATGGCAGACTGTACAAGAATGTATGGGACAGAAATAGAATAAGCCTGCAAACAAAGCTGAAATTCTATAAAGCAGTTGTATTATCCACACTGCTATATGCATGTGAAACACGGACTGTTTATCATCGACACGCTGGGAAACTAAATCACTTCCACACAGTCTGCCTTAGGAAACTATTGAAGATTAAATGACAAGACAAGATCCCAGACACTGAAGTTCTAGAAAGAGCGTCCATGCCCAGTATCTACTAAATCTAATGAAAAATCAGATTCGCTGGACTGTTCACTTAACTCGTATGCCAGATCAAAGGCTCCCTAAACAACATTTGTTGTTTTGTTTTTTGTTTTTTACCGCGAGCTGCGTTGTGGTAAACGCTCCCAAGGCGGCCAGAGGAAACACTGAAACTCTGAAAATCTCACTGAAAGCTTTTGGAATTCATCTTGGCACCTATGAAATTGCTGCTAACGACCGTAATTCGTGGCGTACATCATTACATAAGGGTGCAGTCACTTGGGAAAGCAACCAAGTCTGCAAGAGCTTTAAAGAAAATGCTGGACAGAAAAACCACTGCAACGTCAAGCATTCTTTGCCCACATTGTCAAAGAACATTTCGAGCCAAAATAGACATTAGTCATCTTAGAACTCACGGCTCCATACTTTCAACCCTACTTGATGCAATTCATGGTCATCATCATTCTTGATGGACAAACAACAACAACACCAACAACAAACACATACACATACACATACACACACACATTATATATATATATATATATATATATATATTTTATTTTTTTTTTTTTTTTTTTTTTTTTTTGCGTATCCTTTTACAGGACTTAGCTGTCAACAGCAGCATCTTTCAGCTGTCTGTTGATCTCTTGGCAAGATTACGCTCAGTAGTTTGCCATTGCTTTCTGAGCGGCCGGCTCAGTATCCGCAAGTCACGAGCGGGGGTCGAACCACCTCAGTTCTCGCTCCGCTGCGAGACTCTGCGTGATAAACGGGATTACAGAGAGAAAGTGTTGTAACCCCACAGCCAGAGAGACCGGCATATATATATATATATATATATATATATATATATATATATATATACCAGCTGACCCGGCCCTGCTTACCCCAGGCCTTGGCGGGGATCTATCTATCTATCTATCTATCTATCTATCTATCTATCTATCTGTCTATCTGTCTATCTATCTATCTATCTATCTATCTATCTATCTATCTATCTATCTATCTAGCTATCTATCTATCTAGCTATCTATCTATCTATCTATCTATCTATCTATCTATCTATCTATCTGTCTGTCTATCTATCTATCTATCTATCTATCTATCTATCTATCTATCTATCTATCTATCTATCTATCTATCTATCGATCTATCGATCTATCGATCTATCGATCTATCTATCTATCTATCTATCTATCTATCTATCTATCTATCTATCTATCTATCTATCTGTCTATCTACCTTCCTATCTATCTATCTATCTATCTATCTATCTATCTATCTATCTATCTATCTATCTATCTATCTATCTGTCTATCTACCTTCCTATCTATCTATCTATCTATCTATCTATCTATCTATCTATCTATCTATCTATCTATCTATCTATCTATCTATCTATCTAGCTAGCTATCTATCTATCTATCTATCTATCTATCTATCTATCTATCTATCTATCTATCTATGTTCGGCCCGTTCCCGTTAAAAATATAGATAGATTGATAGTAGAAAATATGATTGGAAGAGATCTATCTAAAGTAAACTTACCAAGATATCCTCCCCACCAGAGTCTGGGCGAAGCCGGGCCGGCTTCGCCCAGTCCCTGGTGGGGAGCATCTCATTTAATTCATATAAGTAGTCATATAAATTCTCGTTCCCGTTCCCGACTATCTGTCTGTCTGTCTGTCTGTCTGTCTGTCTGTCTGTCTGTCTGCCTGCCTGTCTGTCTGTCTGTCTGTCTGTCTGTCTGTCTGTCTGTCTGTCCCTCCCTCCCTCTCTGTCTGTCTGTCTGTCTGCCTGTCTGTCTAATCATTTATTGGTTGCAGTTAGAACAACCTAGATAAACGAAGACCAACGTACAAAAAGCATTAGAAAGAGCACTTGAAAGATCTTTACATCTTCCCCAACAATTAACTTGGGTAAATGGAGCGGCGGCAGCAGCAGCAGCAGAAGAAAAAAAAGGAGGAGTAGGAGCTGGGAGGAGGAAGAGGGAGGTGGAGGAGGGAGGAGGAGGGAGGAGGAGGAGGAGGGAGGAAGAGATAGGCGGAGAGAGGAGGAGGAGGGAAGAGGAGGGAGGAGGAGGAGTAGGGAGGAATAGGAGGGAGGAGGAGGGATTAGGAGGAGGAGGGAGGAGGAGGAGGTAGGAGGAGGGAGGAGGAGGGAGGAGGGAGGAGGAGGAGGGAGGAGGAGGAGGGAGGAGGAGGAGGCGGGGAGGAGGAGGGGAGGGAGGAGGAGGAAGAGAGGAGGAGGGAGGAAGGGAGGAGGAGGGAGAAGGAGGGGAGAGGAGGAGGGAGAAGGAGGAGGAGGAAGAGGGAGGAGGAGGAAGGAGGAGGAAGGAGGAGGAGGAGGGAGAAGGAGGGAGGAGAAGAACGCAGGAGGAGGAGGGGGAGGAGGAGGAGGGAGGAGGAGGAGGGAGAAGGAGGGAGGAGAAGAACGCATGAGGAGGAGGGGGAGGAGGAGGTGGGAGGAGGAGGGAGGAGGAGAGGGAGGAGGAGGGAGATGGAGGAGGAGGGAGGAGGAGGAGAGAGGAGGAGGAGAAGGGAGGAGGCGGAGGGAGAAGGAGGAGGGAAAAGGAAGAGGGAGAAGAAGGAGGGAGGAGGGATGAGAAGGAGAGGGAGGAGGAGGAAAGAGGATGAGTAGGGAGGAGGAGGAAGAGGGAGGAGGAGAAGAGATGTGGAGGGAAGAGAAGGAGGGAGGAGGAGGGAGGAGGTAAAGGGAGGAAGAGGGAGGAGGAGAGGGAGGAGGAGGAAGGAGGGGGAGGAGGTGTCTGTCCCTCCCTCCCTCTCTGTCTGTCTGTCTGCCTGTCTGTCTAATCATTTATTGGTTGCAGTTAGAACAACCTAGATAAACGAAGACCAACTTACAAAAAGCATTAGAAAGAGCACTTGAAAGATCTTTACATCTTCCCCAACAATTAACTTGGGTAAATGGAGCGGCGGCGGCAGCAGCAGCAGAAGAAGAAAAATGAGGAGTAGGAGCTGGGCGGAGGAAGAGGGAGGTGGAGGAGGGAGGAGGAGGGAGTAGGAGGAGGGAGGAAGAGATAGGCGGAGAGAGGAGGAGGAGGGAAGAGGAGGTAGGAGGAGGAGTAGGGAGGAATAGGAGGGATTAGGAGGGATTAGGAGGAGGAGGGAGGAGGAGGAGGTAGGAGGAGGGAGGAGGAGGGAGGAGGGAGGAGGATGAGGGAGGAGGAGTAGGGAGGAGGAGGGAGGAGGATTAGGAGAGGAGGAGGAGGGGAGGAGGAGGGGGAGGAGGGGTAGGGAGGAGGAGGAAGAGAGAGGAGGAGGGAGGAGGGGAGGAGGAGGGAGGAGGAAGAGGGAGGAGGAGGGGAGAGGAGGAGGAGGGAGAAGGAGGGGAGAGGAGGAGGGAGAAGGAGGTGGAAGAGGGAGGAGGAGGAAGGAGAAGGAGGAGGAGGGAGAAGGAGGGAGGAGAAGAACGCAGGAGGAGGAGGGGGAGGAGGAGGAGGGAGGAGGAGGAGGGAGGAAGAGGGAGGAGAAGAACGCAGGAGGAGGAGGGGGAGGAGGAGGAGGGAGGAGGAGGAGGGAGGAGGAGAGGGAGGAGGAGGGAGATAGAGGAGGGAGATGGAGGAGGAGGGAGGAGGAGGAGAGAGGAGGAGGATGAGGGAGGAGGCGGAGGGAGAAGGAGGAGGGAAAAGGAAGAGGGAGAAGGAGGAGGGAGGAGGGAGGAGAAGGAGGGGGAGGAGGAGGAAGGAGGATGAGTAGGGAGGAGGAGGAAGAGGGAGGAGGAGAAGAGATGTGGAGGGAAGAGAAGGAGGGAGGAGGAGGGAGGAGGTAAAGGGAGGAAGAGGGAGGAGGAGAGGGAGGAGGAGGGAGGAGGCGGAGGAGGAGGATGTAGGAGGAGGAGGGAGGAAGAGGGAGGAGAAGCAGGAGGAGGGAGGAGGAGGGATGAGGGGGAGGACGTAGGAGGAGGAGGAGGGAGGAGGAGGGAGTAGGAGGAGAGAGGAGGAGAAGGGAGGAGGAAGGAAGAGGAGTGATTAGGAGGAGGGAGGAGGGCGTGGAGGTAGGAGGAGGAAGAGGGAGGAGGAGGAGGAAGGAGAAGGAGGAAGGAGGAGGAAGAGGGAGGAAGAGGGAGGAGGAGGAGAAAGATGGAGGAGGAGGTTGGAGGAGGGAGAGGGAGGAGGGGGAGGGGAAGAGGAAGAGGGTAGGAGGAGGAGGAGGAGAGAGGAGGAGGAGGATTATAACGCATATGCCTGTAGATAACTGCAGCGAAAAGGTGGGTCTGTCTATCTATATGACCCGGCGTGGCTTCGCCCAACTCCTGGCGGGTAGCGTCTCATTAAATTCATACAACAAAAAGTAACTTAAAAGAATGTCCTTCCACACACCATCCATTATTTTTAATGAAACTGTTTTTAATCACCTGCATATGACTGTAGATAACTTCTTAAGCATAAAAAGATAAGTTACAATGTTATGCATTATGCATTATTTTTATGAAAACTTTGAAAATGTCTTAAAGATTGTATCATTATTTATTATAATGCCGGTACATATGCCGGTACATAACTATAGACAAAGAGTTTAATTAAGTCTTTGAAAACCATGCAACAATATGACTATAAGGTATACAGAAAAGTTATTAAAAGTTATGCCCCTTGAAATAGTTTTTCTAGAGTTAAGTCCCCATACTATATATAAATTATAATGAAAAATGAAAAATTAAATAATATTAAGTAAGCAGCCGATTTCACACTAAAAAAATATCACAGTTGGTAGCTCGGGAATGAGAGGAAGATGTGTAGAAAATTTCATCTCAATCGGATGGACCGTTCGCGAACGCATAAAGGACAGACATACAGACAGACAGACGGAGATTGCCTTTTATATATATATATATATATATATATATATATATATATATATATATATATATATATATATATATATATATATATATATATATATATATATATATTCGTATAAATCAATATAATTCAGAGCATGTATGCATTCCCCTGCATATATCTAATTCAGAAAATATCCATATACTCACCCAGCTCTATATAGATGAGTGTTTCTCATCTAAGTTCACCTAATTTAGTCTCTCACCCCTCTCTATCTATCTATCTATCTATCTATCTATCTATCTATCTATCTATCTATCTATCTATCTATCTATCTATCTATCTATCTATCTATTTATCTATCTATCTATCTATCTATCTATCTATCTATCTATCTATCTGAATGAAATAATGTATGAAAGAGAGTGATAGAAGGGCAGAATGTTAGACGGGCCTGCGTGCCCAATTCTTAACCCTTTGAAAATAAAGTTCGTTCGTTCTTTCGTTCGTTCTATCTAACTGTCTATCTGTCTATCTGTCTGTCTGTCTATCAAATCTATCTATCTATCTATCTATCTATCTATCTATCTATCTATCTATCTATCTATCTATCTATCTATCTATCTATCTATCTATCTATCTATCTATCTATCTATCTATCTATCTATCTATCTATCTATCTATCTATCTATCTATCTATCTATCTATCTATCTATCTATCTATCTATCTATCTATCTATCTATCTATCTATCTATCTATCTATCTATCTATCTATCTATCTATCTATCTATCTATCTATCTATCTATCTATCTATCTATCTATCTATCTATCTATCTATCTATCTATCTATCTATCTATCTATCTATCTATCTATCTATCTATCTATCTATCTATCTATCTATCTATCTATCTATCTATCTATCTATCTATCTATCTATCTATCTATCTATCTATCTATCTATCTATCTATCTATCTATCTATCTATCTATCTATCTATCTATCTATCTATCTATCTATCTATCTATCTATCTATCTATCTATCTATCTATCTATCTATCTATCTATCTATCTATCTATCTATCTATCTATCTATCTATCTATCTATCTATCTATCTATCTATCTATCTATCTATCTATCTATCTATCTATCTATCTATCTATCTATCTATCTATCTATCTATCTATCTATCTATCTATCTATCTATCTATCTATCTATCTATCTATCTATCTATCTATCTATCTATCTATCTATCTATCTATCTATCTATCTATCTATCTATCTATCTATCTATCTATCTATCTATCTATCTATCTATCTATCTATCTATCTATCTATCTATCTATCTATCTATCTATCTATCTATCTATCTATCTATCTATCTATCTATCTATCTATCTATCTATCTATCTATCTATCTATCTATCTATCTATACAGATATACAGATGGATCTGTGGTAAAGCAGCAGAGAAGTGAGTGGGCATTTACAGCCCTTTCAACGGGCCGAACCGTTCAAGAATCCAGTGGTGCCCACTCTATGACCACGAGCAGCATGACGATGGAGGCGATGGCAGTTACACAGGCTTTCATATGGCTGGAGTCACAGCATTATACCAACGTGTGTGTACTAAGTGATTCAATGAGCATGATTCAGAAGGTCGAAGCTGGATCGGTACGTAGACAGTGGACTGAATCGCTGCGGAAGTCTGTTGTCCGTAAAGTCACCTTCATCTTCGTCTCGGGACATGCGGGAGTCGAGGGAAATGAACGAGCTGACAAACTGGCTGGCTCTGCACCCCCTGTAGATGGCCAGCCCATGGATCGTGCCGATGTTATTAACGTCCTTAAAGATATGGCGAGAACAGAGGACTTTGACGTCAATGATTCCACATCGCTGTCCAGGATGAAAGACCTGGGAGTAAGAATCGGCACAGCCAGACGCGAGAGGTACATCGGGAAAACAAAGCGCCCCGTCAACCAACACAGAACTGGCACTATTAGCCACCGGACGCTGATGTATATGCTGGGGGGAGGATCTGAGCACCTATGGACATGTCCGGAGTGCAACGAAGATACCCCAACTGATAACTGATAACTGATAACTGATATCTATCTATCTATCTATCTATCTATCTATCTATCTATCTATCTATCTATCTATCTATCTATCTATCTATCTATCTATCTATCTATCTATTTATCTATCTATCTATCTATCTATCTATCTATCTATCTATCTCCCTCTCACGCTGTGTGTCTGAAGGGCTTTAGCCGCACATTCCTGTCTAACATCAAAGGTCTTCACTGTACCTATCTCGAAGAATGAGTGTCGAAAGTCTCCTGTTTATCCTCATGCAGACGTCATCATGCAGACAAGGTGAACTCTTGACAATTCTCCCTCCAAGTGGTTTCACCCCAATCTTGGTAGGCGTTCAAAATGTTGGTCCAGTTATTTAATGTTTTTGGACGCTATCAATAGACTGCTTGCTCTCAGGAATTTCTCGAGAGTAGTCAGTCTCCAATGTATGTCGGCCTCATGAAAGATGAATCTCCATGTCTATCATGTACATGAATAGGCCAAGCACTCACACGGATTGAATAATGTGTGATTTTTCCCAATTTATTACATAAAACAACGAGAACAGTAGTTTCATGGTTAAACAATAGAGGCTAGAGCTGGAACAATAGGTAACAAAGAAAATCCACATTTTGAAGTTTGGGAGAGTAAACACACACACACAAAAAGAACCAAAAAACTAAAGTAGCCTAGAGAACAGAAGACACAATGGTAAAAAATATGTTGGTACAACTGACTTAATAGCTAGGAAATTCTGTCACTAGACGTTTTACTAAAGTCAGACAAAACGAGATGTTAAACTCTCCAGACAGCATCCATTGCTATTGTGCTTACGTCTGATAGTTGTCACTTGCTTGCTTTAAAAACAAAAATTCCAAATTCGGCCTCGTTCAACCTGCTTCTTTCAGCTGTGGTTATTTTTGAGGTCCGTGGTGTTTGTGGGTTTATCCACCCTGATTCTTGTCTTGTGCGCTCTTACGAGTGAGTTCTAACTCGGACTGGTTGTATAAGCGTCTGTGTCTGTGACGTCAGCTGGGGGGGTGGGGGGTGGTCGGCGGCTGTCCTTTGTGCCCACTCCTCTTGTGGTTTATGTGGTTTATTTTGTTAGTAAAGTCGCCTTCGCTTGGCTGGGTGCAGTCCTTACAAGGACTTTTTTTTTGGTCGTTTTTCCTCCTTTTTTGTGTATTCTCTATAGAAGCTTTTCGATGTTGTTAATTTTCTCCTTGCGCCTTTTTTCATTGTCGATTTTGAGTTTCTGTTGTCTTTCGATTTCTTCCTCTACGATCAACTATGGGATGATGTCTCCGTCGCCTATATAGAACGCGTTGCCGGGTCAGTCCTCAAAATCATAGTGTGTATCTGGGTATTCTACCGGTTTCCTGAGTTTCTTGGGCTTCTTCTTTTCTTTTTCTTCCCAGCGCCTTCTGAATTCCTGGCGCCTGAGTTCCTCCATTCTTGCCGATTCTTAGCACTCCTCCAAGGTAGGTCACCGGGACCATTCCATGTCGTCATCAGGGTG
The DNA here is from genome assembly GCA_963921405.1 of Cepaea hortensis. Taxonomy (NCBI): domain Eukaryota; kingdom Metazoa; phylum Mollusca; class Gastropoda; order Stylommatophora; family Helicidae; genus Cepaea; species Cepaea hortensis. Next base: position 106,507,084 of record OY992886.1, read on the forward strand.
CTAATCTCGGTTTTCTTTAGATGCCAGGCGAGACATTGGTTTCCCCTTGAACGTCTCGGGTGCCGTGGTTCGGCTGCTGGCTTTATCTTGCGGTTCCGGCTCGGTCTCTTGTTGGGTTTCGCCTTGCGGCTTGTCTGTGTTCTCTTGTTTGGCTTCTGTCTGTTGGGTTGTTTCGGATTAATTCCATTTCAGCTTTCAGCAGCTCTCTCTCTCTCTCTCTCTCTCTCTCTCTCTCTCTCTCTCTCTCTCTCTCTCTCTCTCTCTCTCTCTCTCTCTCTCTCTCCTCTTTCTCTCTCTCTCCGCTTTAATGGTGCATAGAATTTCTTCGTTTACCCACTTCAACTCGGCCATCTCTTCCACTTTTTGCTTGATGTTTTACCGGAACTCCTTTATTTCAGCAAGCAGCTTTTCATATTCGCTGGTCGATGCCGGTGATTGAAACAGCTTGATTTGCTTCTTTAGCTCATCTATCTGGTTCTGCAGTTGAACGTTTACCGCTTGTGAGATGCACGTAGCTGTCTCGCACCTTCGCATTGGGTCCTTATAAGGAGTCTTTGTGGTTATGGCGAACTTTAAGACGTCTTTGTGTCTTTGGAGGTACGGACAGCCCAAGTGTCTTGCTACATGCTTGCCCCCCCCCCCCCCGGTAGGGGTGGGGGGGGGAATACGTTCTTGTTTGTTTATCTTAATTGTAGAATGAGAGATTACATTCTGATAGAGTCAAGGCTAATTTTAATTGTAGAATGAGAGATTACATTCTGATAGAGTCAAGGCTAATCTTGATTGTAGAATGAGAGATTACATTCTAATTGAACCTAGGCCTATGAATATAGTAGAAAATGATTATGTACAAATATTAAGCACACACAAGAATTGTCACTGACGAGAATCTAAAAAAAAAATATGGTAAATCAGTTTTGTTAGAGATATCATCATTAGAGTTCTAGAGGAGGTGAATAGGTGTGGCGAAATCACATACCATGTGGAAATCCAAACTCAAACTGGAGTTTGATTCACCTGTCCCACCCGCCCTTTGAATAAGTATTTAACACTGAACTGTTATAGTTATCTTGATACGTACAAACGGTCCAAGTCCTTCACCAACTAGACGAAATTTGATTTCTTCAGAAGAACAGCATTAATGGTAACACGTTGATCAGCTTTCATACACGTATATATTGACATTACCGAAACTTCATATTTTTCATTGACCGTCCATTTGGTGGTGGTAATTCAACATTCGAATAACAAAAGGGGGAATACTACAACTGAAGGGGGAAAAGGTTATTATTTCAAGATATAATCATCTATCTGATCTGATCAATTTATCTGGTCTGCCCAACAAGACACAATTTTTTTTAGAATATACATTATTGCTTGAAAAGATTCAAGATCCAGAAACATTTTCTTCCTATTGGATTCCACAGATAGACTCTACATAATTACATGAAATCATAGTAATCTCAGAACATGTCCACACAGTATAATTTGCGAAGGATATGAACAGTAAAGACCAGCGCAGCATTTTGGAGTAGAGTATATAAAGCCCTACTGGCACCTACACATGATGATGAGAAGAGGAATTTCACAAAACGTCCTGACTAGGGTGTCAATAGATTTATATTTACTCAAGGAGTTAGATTTAAAGTGAATTCCTAAGATATTCTACCTCTTACCAGTTACAGGAATCGAAATAGCCTTGAAAACTATTTGAACAGAATACTCCAAGAGCCATAACCGTTTTCTTATCTGACCTATCTATCGGTTGTCCTAGCAAAGCAGAAACAACACTTTTATTTTTTTAATTCGCATATCCTTTTACAGGACATCGCTGTCAACAGCAGCATCTTTTAGCTGTCTGTTGATTTCTTGGCAAGATTACGCTCAGTAGTTTGCCATTGCTTTCTGAGCGGCCGACTCAGTTATCCCGCAAGTCACCAGCGGGGGACGAACCGCTCCCAGTTCTCGCCCGCTACGAGACTCTGCGTGATAAACGGGATTACGGAGAAAGTGGTGTAACCCCTCGGCCAGAGAGACAGGCAGAAACACCACTACGAACTTTTATTTCGACATGTATTCAATAGTAAATTATTTATGGCCGGTCCGACCTGAAAACCTTAAAGAATAGATTATTATCTTTAATAAAGAACCGAAATCTAAACAAGTCGACTTGTAGATCTTTCTTTTATTGATTTTAGAAAGCTTAAATTGCATGTCTTCCCGAGACAGCCCTAATCTGATGAAAAGTTACAGCTGTTCCAACTCAGAAAGAGACTATGACTTCACGCATAATTAGCGCCGCCAAGTACACTAAGTAAAGTCATTGCGGAAATTTCCCATAACGAGAAGATGCGCGGGAGTAAGAATAGTTACACACTATGATAGGATAGCGAAATTAACCTTCATGTATGTTGAGTTGAGTTGAGTTGAGCTGAGTCAAGAACCGACATCACTGCACTCAGGACATTCCCATACGTGCTCAGTCCCCTCGTTAAACAACCTTCATGTAACAATAATAAAATGTTACAGATAATACAATTATATTATAAACTGGTAGGTTACATCATTTCATGATGCATTAGGGGCTGAGTGATGCATGTTTATCATTGGCAAGTCAGAAGATAGCTTATTTCGTGACAATAAATACATCGCTTTTCAACTGATAACCTATAAATCATATCATGCAATAACACATATTTACAATGTCCCCTAGAGGCAAACTATTGTGAGTAAGCGAAGTATTAGAAACTTCAAATGTTTAAGAAACTGAGTACAAGGAGGAATAAGTGGCTAGTCTTTTGTTGTCTTCTTCTTCTTAGACCAATGTATTCCAAACACTCTTCTGTCACGTTTAAACTAAATAGCCAGAATTGCATTGTTTAATGATTGCGAAATTGTCTATGACTTACATCCATATTTTGCCAAGAGAAAGTTGCATATTCTTGAAAATGTTAGCTGAATCAGTTGGCTGTTGACGTGCCACATATTCTTAAAACCTCTGCATTGATCCCTATTTCACGTGTTCTGAGTAATGAAAGCACAGATCAACTGGCAAATATTGCATCAACATTAACGGGAAGAAGCATGGACATGTCTGATATAATCAATGCAGTACTGACTCGGTTGGTGGAAGGTACTAATACAACTTTCATCTGCTGTTCTTAAAGTACCAAAAGACTTAGATACATTGAATTTATAACATAAGGCAAGTAAATTACAAGACAAAACCACACACAAACTTACCCGCGCTGACTGTATGTACCTGAAAGTAAACAACGGAATATATGTTTAAGCTCTCCAAATCAACAAATATTAGTCAACTAGTCATCGAAAGCCGGTCTCCGTGGCTAAGTACTTTCGGGTGCTATTCGGAAGTCCGCTTACCCGCTTTCGAAACACAGCTGCGATCTATTTGACAGCAACCCGCGTTGAGCTGGGTTTTAATGTTTAATGTATGGAATCCGGATGTTCAGAAAGCAATGGCAAACTACTGAACGTAAACTAGCCAAGACATCAACAACAGCAGTAACATGCTGGTGTTGACAGCGATGTTCTATAAATAGGATATGACAAAAAAGAAACGTCACAGAAAAGACAAGAACCCTTTGTCAAGCCTTACATGTCTTTGACGCGTCTGGTATCCAGTTTAGGCTGAGTGGACATGGAAGCCCGGCCAAGTCTAGAAATCGGCTTGATATGAATTCGTATCCCTGACTATTGGCCATCAGACAGGAGATGTGTTACTAAGCAACAGTGACAGACGTATAGACGAGATATACCAGACAGTTTTTGAGGCGCATATTTCCTGTATATTCACGCCTCAATTTCAAATCATTTAAAAATAAAATATTTTTCTGCAACTGGGTGGGTAATGACGTAAGAGGGAAGGGGGAGGGGGTTGTGGGTAGGTCTAATAACGTAAGAGAGGTCTTGGTGGTTGTAAGCCTTGGTTGGCAGCTGGTCTAGGATCGAAGCTTCGACAGGCGGACAGTTAGAGCTTTGCTTTGCTGATCCGGCAGCTTCTGCAGCTTGTCTTGTTCCAGATGTATAGGTGTCAACTTTCCTCTGGAGTGAACTAGGCAGGCCGAGAGAGGGATCATGCTGCATGGGCAACACATGGTTTCTTTATTTTAGCCCAGGCTTTGTGCTATGGAGAGGCAATAACTCCATCCCTGGTCGTAACCGGTCTCGGAATCAAAGCGAGAGGCAACTGTTACGGGTTATAAGTCCTTGTCAGTTGGCGTAGACATGGGGCGCCACGCGTTCCTCTGACCGTGGGAGACACCTACAGGTGTCACTGATCAGTTACCGCCCACCTCAAGCTGGGCAGCCCCCGGCCAATTGGGTGCTGATCCGCCACAGCCTGCCTGCTTTAATGGGTGCTTGGGGCTAGGTCAAAATCTGATTCACAGGCTGTAAAACCAATGCACCAGGTACTAATAAAAAGAATAATAGAAACCTCAAGCTACGGCTTGCAACCTGGAACGTAAGAACCATGTGTCCAGGATTTTCTACTGACTTGACAAATATTGACGATGTGAGAAAAATGGCTGTGATTGATGGTGAACTCAATCGTCTTAACACTGATATCGCTGGCCTGCAGGAGACTCGCCTCGCTGAGGAAGGGTCACTCAGGGAAAACAATTACACCTTTTTTTGGAAGGGTAGAGGGCAGGCAGAAAAAAGGCAACATGGTGTGGACTTTGCAGTGAAGAATTCGCTACGGTGAATGATTGATATCCCAGCTGGAGGTAATGAAAGATTATTATCCCTGCACTTGGCAACCTCTTGTGGATTTGCCACCATTATCACTGCATATGCACCGACACTCGCTTCGTCTGATGATGTGAAGGATACGTTCTATGAGCAGCTAGACTCTGTGATCAAAGCAGTTCCAAAATCCGACTATATTTATATGCTCGGTGATTTCAATGCTCGTGTGGGCAAGGACTCGAGTTCATGGCCAGTGTGTCTTGGAAAATACAACATCGGTCGCATGAATGATATTGGGCAAAGGCTGCTGGAGCATTGCACTAGAAATGACCTATGTATTACAAACTCATTTTTTAAAACAAACGAGTTGCATAAGGTCACATGGAAACATCCAAGATCCGGCCATTGGCATCAGCTGGACTTCATTATCACACGGAGACAACATCTGAACCATACATCATTAACTCGAAGTTACCACAGTGCTGACTGTGATACAGATCATTCTTTGGTTGTTGCAAGGGTTAGACTGAGACCAAAGAGAATCTACACAGCTAAACACAAATATAGCCCCAGTATTAATAGTATTAACACTCACGATCCTGGAAAGTGCTTTGAATTTCAACAGCAACTTGAAGACACTTTCACTGATACATCAGAAAATTGTATAGTAAATGATAAATGGAGTAAACTTAAGGAAACTATTTATAAAACAGCAGTAGGGGTTTACGGCACTGTGGATCATAAGAGGCAGGACTGGTTTGCGGCAAACAGCCAGATACTGCAGCCCTTGATTGATAAAAAGAAGTTAGCTCTCTTAAGAAACAAGGAAAGACCAACGCGTAACACTCTGAGTGAGCTGAAGCAAGCAAGGAAGGATGTGCAAAAGGCTGCCAGGCAGTGTGCGAATGACTATTGGATCAAGTTATGTGAGTCCATTCAAATCGCAAGTGATAAGGGAAATATCAGAAGCATGCATGAAGGGACAAAGAAAGCCTGTGGTCCAATGATCAAAAGAAGTGCACCGCTGAAAACCACGACTGGAGATATCATCACTGATAAGAAACAGCAGATGGATAGATGGGTCGAGCACTATTTAGAGCTTTACTCAATTGAGACCAAGCTAGCGAATGATGCCCTCAACGCCATAGAGGCCCTGCCAACTCTTGACCACCTGGACACACTTCCCACCATAACAGAAGTTAAGTGTACTATAAATGAACTTGCGTCTGGCAAGGCTCCAGGTAAGGATGGGATTCCAATAGAGGTGATCAGGAGTGGGCAAGACACCCACTTTACAGATCCACCAGCTAGTAGAGCTATGCTGGCGAGAAGGACAAGTCCTACAGGATTTCAAAGATTCAAACATCATAACGCTGTACGAGAACAAGGACGATCGGAGAGACTGTAACAACTATAGGGGTATCTCACTTCTGTGTATTGTTGGGAGAGTATTTGCCAGAATTGTTCTGCGCAGACTTCAAGTCCTGGGAGATCAAGTCTACCCCGAATCACAGTGCGGCTTCCGTCAGAACCGGTCTACCATTGATATGATATTCTCATTGCGACAGATGCAAGAAAAATGCCGGGAACAAAATCAGCCACTGTTTATTGCCTTCATCGACCTCACAAAGGCATTCGATTTGGTCAGTCGTGAGTGTCTGTTCAAAGCACTAAAGAAGATTGGCTGCCCACCAACTCTTGTGTCCATTGTGGAATCGTTCCACACAGGCATGAAGGGTGTAATCAAGTTTGATGGCTCAACTTCAGAAGAGTTTGAAATCAAGAGTGGAGTTAAGCAAGGTTGTGTACTAGCTCCCACCCTCTTTGGGATATACTTTTCACTTCTACTGAAATATGTCTTTCGGGATCAGGATGACGGTATATACATTCACTCACGCTCAGATGGTGGCCTCTATAATGCTCAGAGATTGAAGGCCAAGACTAAAATTAGGAGGGTACTAATAAGAGATTTGCTTTTTGCAGATGATGCTGCGATTACGACCCACTCTGAGGAAGAATTACAACATCTACTATCTGCATTCTCCAATGCTTGTTCTGAATTTGGTTTAAAAATTAACGAAATGAAGACACAGATTATGTCACAAGGTGCACATGGTGTACCGTCAATCTTTATTGACGACACCGAACTGGAGATAGTAGACCATTTTACATATCTAGGAACAGAGGTAAATAGCAAATTATCCCTCGATCAGGAAATCAACATCAGGATTGGCAAGGCAGCAACAACAATGAACATGTTAACAAAAAGAGTCTGGGAGAACAGGAAGCTTACTGCCAAAACAAAAGTCCTCGTCTACCAAGCCTGTGTCCTTAGTACTCTTCTTTATGGCAGTGAAACCTGGACAACTTACTCACGCCAAGAGAAACGTTTAAACAGCTTTCATATGCGGTGTCTGCGAAGAATATTTGGTATTAAGTGGCAAGACAAAATCACAAATACTGAAGTATTGGAAAGATCAGGTTGTGTGACGGTGTATTCCATGCTCAGTCTTCGTAGACTTAGATGGATAGGACACGTTAGGAGGATGGATGATGGTAGAATACCAAAGGACATCTTTTTTGGTGAATTACAGATGGGTAGGAGATCTCAGGGTCGGCCTCTACTACGATACAATGATGTGTGTAAGCGGGACATGATTGATACAGGCATTGATAATGCAAACTGGGAGCAAGTCGCCGCTAAACGTGTTGCATGGAGGGCAACTATCAGAAATGGAATAAAGACAAAGGAGAAAATGATTGCAGATAAAGCACACACAGAGCGTGAGAGACGTAAGATGGTGCAAAATGGTGGAAATGACCATGTTTTCACATGCATCTACTGTGGGCAAACATTTGCAGCAAGAATTGGCCTTACCAGCCACACTCGCCACCGCCATGGGTCGTAGTTATTAAGCCTTTTTGAGGCACAATGTACCAAACTATCGTCTGTCAAGACGGAAAGGTGCCAATGTATATATAAACACACACACACACACAGCGCAACATTGTAAACAACAAAATAACAAACAAACAAGGTGGGGACGGAGGTGGCAGGGTCTAATAACATAACAGAGACGGGGTCTTGATGGGTATTTAAACGGCTGGCCATACTAAACACGGACTTAAACTAATGCACTGGAATGCGGAGGGAGTCAGCAAAAAAAAAAAATAAAACAAAAAAAAATAAAATAGTATTAGAAAACATCTTGGACCATGGAAAAGTAAGTGTATGTTGCTTTCAAGAAACTACCTCAACGAAAATATCGCCTTCAAAATCAGAGGCTACCAATGTTACCGATCTGACCGAAAGGACAGGCGAAAGGGTGGGATACTGACCCTTGTAAAAAATAACATCACTGCTCACCAAATCGAAGTCTACATGGAAGAGGCTGAGTATCAGACACTTAAACTTAAGACAGGTAATACAGGCCTACATCTGATCAATTACTACTGTCCAAGTGACCGCCTACAGGCACTGGACACACTACTATTAAAAGGAGATATGATTGTGTGTGGCGATTTCAACAGCCACTCGCAGAGCTGGAGCTATGATCACATGGACCAGAGAGGAGAGAGACTGGAAGACTGGCAGGATGAGAATAGATTCATCTTGATTAACAAGCCGTCCGACCCACATACCTTCTACTCGAGATCATGGCACACTACAACTACACCTGACCTTGCTTTTCATTCACCAGACCAGGAGTGGAGCATTATACGAATTGTTGGGAAACAGCTTGATGGCAGTGACCATCGACCAGTCTTTCTAACTGTAGAAAATGAGCTTGTAAGTGAAAGCAGCACCCTCTCGAGGTGGAACTGCAAGAAAGCAGACTGGGCAGTGTACAATCATCGCACCAGCATACTGGTTAGAAACCTGAACACTGAGAAGGAAATAAATAAAGTAGTTGAAGAGTTTGGGAAATGCATACTACAGGCAGCGCGAGAAACAGTGCCAAGAGGAGCCCATAAAGAATATAAACCCAACTGGAGTAGTAAACTGGAACAGTTGCATAATGGTGTGGGTGTATGTAGAAAGCAAGCAGAGGCCACACCCAGCCAAGAGCACTACAATAAATTCCAGCACGCAAAAGCCAAATTTCAAAGGACAAAGCTGCAGGCTAGACGGAAAAGCTGGCAGGAGAAAACGGAGTCTCTGAACTTTGAAAGAGACACAAGGAAGTTGTGGGAGCTAATAAAACAACTTATCGATGAGGGCACAGGGAGAAACTCAAAAATTGCACTACATAAAGATGGAAACATCTTAACAAGAAAGCAAGCAGCTGACCATTTTGCGGACCCATTCGCACCAGATAATAATATAAAAATTAGTCCAGAGAAACAATAAGAGATTACAGAGAAACGGCAACATACAGGACAGAAGAAAATAGTACATGAGGTTCTGGAGGCAACAATCACAATCAGCGAACTGGAGCTAGCCATATCAAAACTGAAAATGAAAAAGTCACCAGGAGCTGATGTTATCTCCAATGAAATGATCAGGAACCTAGGAACAGAGGCCAAAGCAAAGCTGTTGCAAATTTTCAATGACAGCTGGACCTTAGGCAGTGTTCCAAAAGCCTGGAGAGAAGCAATCTTGATACCCCTCCTAATATCAGGGAAAGATAGTTCCATTGCCTCTAGCTACAGACCAATTAGCCTCACCAGGTGTCTCTGCAAAACACTGGAGCGCATCATCAATCACAGACTGCAGTGGTACATTGAAAGTAAAAACATCCTTGTGCCACAGCAGGCTGGCTTTAGGCAGTGCTACTCTAAGGAAGATCAGACAACCTACCTCTCTCAAGAAATCGAGGATGCATTCCAAGAGAAGAAGCTGGTGCTTGCGGCATGGATAGATCTAAAGAAAGCCTTTGACAGAGTCTGGAAAGAAGGTCTGATGAAGAAACTGAGAAACTGCAAAGTCAATGAAAGAATGTACAAATGGATGAAAGCATACTTGCACAACAGGAGAGCCCGAGTACAGATAGACGGACTCAAGAGCAAGAAAGTACTACTGTGTCACGGTGTTCTCCAGGGCAGAGTCTTGTCCCCCACACTTTTTGTAATCTTAATCAATGATCTTGTTGCTATTCTACCGCATGAATTTAAAGCGGCAATGTACACCGATGACCTGGTTCTATGGAGCACAAATGAACATGCATCAGTGGCCACCAGACTGCTACAAAGAGCTGTAGATACATGTGTTGCATGGGCAAATAGTTGGTGTGTCAGCATAAACACTGACAAAGGCAGCACAACTCTATTTACCCTCTCTCCAAAACAAAAGGCAGGGATTATCCTGATAAATGGAGCATCCCTAAGAGAAGATAAAGAACCAACATACCTTGGAGTAACATTTGATGGCAGGCTGACATGGGGGAAGCACATCAACAAAGCAGTAGCAAAAGCCAGAAGGAAAATAACCATCATGAGAAAGCTAAGTGGAACCACATGGGGAGCCAGTGGGAAAATACTTAGCAAAGTTTATCAACAGAGCATACGACCACACCTGGTATACGGGTCAACTAAGTGATGTTCGGCATAAAAAACCACACTACAAGAACTGGACAAGGTGCAAAATCAAGCACTTAGAGTCATCACAGGAGGGATGAGATCAACCCCTATAGTGGAAATGGAGAAGATGGGGAGGACACAACCACTGAGAGAGCGCAGAGATACGAAAACGCTAATACAAACAGAAAAGTTCCTCAGCTTGCCAGGCCACCCTATGAAGAAATGATTTGAAAACCTAGCTATGGGGCGGTTGAAAAGAAGTAGTTTTATCCACCAGGCCAAACGACTCTGCAGAGAAACCACCTATCTGCCAACAGTTGGTATCCCCCTAACAACTATTCCAGAGCGAACTCTGTGGACAGATGAACATAGACTATCATTACAAATCCAGACAAATGAAGACGTAATATTGACAATATTGAGAGTAATATTTGACAAGGAAGAACAGAACAGTGTGCAGCTCAGAACAGCCACTCTCAGTTTCCTTGATGAAGAATACCCACAGTACCTCTGGATCCGAGTCTGTAAAGATGGGTCAGCACCAAATGCTGTTCGAAATGAAGGAACGGGCGTTACATAGAATACCCAAATAATACTAGGGACACAGCCAGAGTTCCGCTAGGAAAGTACTGCCATAACTATGACGCTGAAACTGAGGCAATCAAGATAGCAACAGAGAAATTACTAACTACCAGCAATGGTACACAATCTGGGGTGCTATTAACAGATGCAACATCAGTACTCGAGGCCCTCCTTTCTGGGAAATTGCCAGTCCTAAGGACACTACTTTCTGAACTTTGCAGTCACCATAAGGTCACCATGCAGTGGATACCATCCCCCTGTAGAGTACCCGGAAATGACAGAGCTGATCAATTGACTAAGGAAGGAGCCAAAGAAGAACAAACAGCCTGATGTGCCCGTCACATACCATCAAAAGAAAAGAATGATCAAATCAGTCAGAAAGCCACCAAAACCTGCTGAAGATGACTACCACGTTATGGACAGACCAGAACAAGTCATTATTCTGCGCCTCAGAATAGGATACAATATATTACGCAACCACATGTATACAAAATTCAAGATTGGTGAAACAGCCATGTGCACATGTGGAATGGCGTCGCAGACAGCAGAGCACATACCCCAAGACTGCCCCAAATATAACATATCTAGGCAAACCTTCTGGCCTTGAGAGACGACAGTGAAAGATAAACTCAATGGACCGCTGTGTGAACTAAAAAAGACAGATTCATTCAAGAGACAACATTGCAGTTATAGACATATTTCAAGTGAACGAAAGAAGAAGAAGAAGAAGAAGAAGAAGAAGAAGGAGAAGAAGAAGAAGAAGAAGAAGAAGAAGAAGAAGAAGAAGAAGAAGAAGAAGAAGAAGAAGAAGAAGAAGAAGAAGAAGAAGAAGAAGAAGAAGAAGAAGAAGATGAAGAAGAAGAAGAAGAAGAAGAAGAAGAAGAACAACAACAACAACAACAACAACAACAACAACAACAACAACAACAACAACAACAATAAGAACAAGAAGAAGAACTCGAATTTCGACTAGCAGGTGAATGTATTCTGCTAATGATATTAGCAGTTTCCGGTATTTGTCTATTTGTATGGTTGTCCGTTTAGGGCAGAGGTTCCCAAACCACGGCCCGCGGGCCACTTGTGGCTCGCCAGCTGTAAGAAAGTGAACGCAAGGCCTCGTTGTTTAATATAATATGTTTTAATAATTTTTTTTAAATGCACTCGTAGCGCCCCGTCAGCGTGCGATACTTTACTCTGCTCGTGATTGTTATGCTTAGATATTATCGAATGCGCCTGTTCAGTTCACAACGAAACGTTATGAAGTTCCCATATCCCAGCCCTGTCGACAAATCAGAGTGCGCAAAGCTCCATGTTGTCGTCTGCTACAACTGTTTAGCAGAATCTGTAGCATTGTTTTGAAACTAGATTTTTTCAAATAAAAATTTACCATTAAGTTAGAGCCTATACACATTAGTGTAGAAAATCTAACATCAAACCATAGTAAAAAGTGAAAATGTGAATATGTTAGTAGTGTATAAGTACAAAAGGATGTCTTTTTTTTTTTTGGAGGTGGAAATCACTATTCCACGTCAAAGGGCGATAACTCCCTGATTCATCATGGGCGATAACTCCTTTGTTGGTTTCAAAAAATGTAGGCGTGGTCAAGTGACTCATCAGAGTGGGTGTGGTGTTCAAGTGACTCATCAGAGTAGGTACGTGTAGTATACAACATTTAAAATAACAAACGATTCAAGTAAGGTATATAATAATTTTTAATAAAACATATATAGACAACGTTATAAATTTTTTTTTTCTTGGCGGGGAAGTGTGGGAAAATCTGGAAGGCAGTACCGGGAAGGTATACATTTTTTTTGGGGGGTCGGCAAAGTGTAGGAAAATCTCGGGCGGGTGTGACGGTGGTCGGTTCATAACTGAACGGGGTGTATGAGGGTTGGAAAGAACTCATTTAGTAACGGGTTGTAAAAACGTTGGTGAGTGGTGTGTTAAAATATTTTGAACTGTTAGCACATTGGCGGTGTACATTAGTTGGAATAGAAGGAATAGTTGCGGTGCCGATAGTAGTAATAGTGGGTATGGCTTTGTGAAATTAGTTGATAAGGGTGGTTATTAGTGCTATGTAGATGGTCATAGTGGCTTATTCACTAACATCACATGTGTTACAAATGAAACCTTGAAAAGTAAAGATCGTCGGTTGTAGCTGGTATGGCTTATCATCAGTTGTTTAAAGTGAGTGATAACGTGGTGGTCAAGCAGGGGTCAAGTAGTGGTCAATTGGTCGAGTGACCACTTAAATTGTCAGGGAAAGTATGTTTAGTGAAACGGTAGTGGATAAAGTGATCGATGACATGGTTAAGAGGTGGTCAACAGTGGTCAACTAGTGGTCAATTGGTCGAGTGACCACTTAAGTTGTCGGTGAAAGCATGTGTAGTGAAACGGTAGTGGATAACGTGATCGATGACGTGGTAAAAAGGTGGTCAAGCAGTGGTCAAGTAGTGGTCAAGTGGTCGAGTGATCACTTAAAATCTAGAGGAAAGTACGTATAGTGAAACGGTGATGGTAAAATAAGTAATGACATGGTCAAATAGTGATCAAGTAGTGGTCAAGTAGTGGTCAAATGGTCGAGTGACCAATTAAATTGTAGAGGAAAGTACGTGTAGTGAAACGGTGTTTGTTAAAGTGATCTATGACGTGGTCAAGTAGTGGCCAAGTAATGGTCAAGTAGTGGTCAAATGGTCGAGTGACTGCTTAAATTGTTGGGGAAAGTTGGTATAGTGACAAGGCGATGAGCAAGAGATGGTAAAGTGGTGGTCAAGTAGTTGTCAAGTAGCGGTCAAGTAGTGGTCAAGAGGGTGAGTGACCACACGTGTCTAATGACTCAACAGGTTAAAGATGGCGATGCATCCAGTGACATGCATAAGGGTACAGCCAGTACGCTGGGCTAATGATTCAACCAGTCAAAGATGCCGATACTTCCAGTGACATGCGTAACGATACACGTGGAACACGTGGCTAATGCCTCAACCGCTTAAAGACGGCGCCGCATTCGGTCACATGGGTAATGGTACATCTGAGACACGTGGTTAAGAGGAAAACTATAGAAAAATTGTGTCCTATCGGTTGTCGAGCCAGGGAACCTAACTTATGATGATCATCGTGTATGGGAGTGATTCCGCTACATCGTTAACATTACATCCGAAGGCTAAAAGGGTCACCCTTCTCTATATCTCTCTTTTCTATATCCGTGTAGTTCTAAGGTCATTGGGTAACACCAAAGGACACCCGGGCATCAATACAACATAAACCGGTCTTGAAAGCCCCATACGCGCGTGTAAACAAGTCACCACAGTGTCCGACTAAGCCTTTCTCATCCTCATAGTGCAGAAATGTGATCACCGATACTAATCGGGGAAGTCGTATATATACGTAACAGCTATCGGGTCATACAGCGACGAGTGGCTAGTGCATATTAACAGATGTATAATATTACACACGAACATAACCAGATATAGAAAAGAGAGATAGATAGAGAGAGAGAGAGAGAGAGAGAGAGAGAGAGAGAGAGAGAGAGAGAGAGAGAGAGAGAGAGAGAGAAGGGTGACCCTTTTAGCCTTCGGATGCAATGTTAACGATGTAGTGGAATCACTCCCATACACGATGATCATCATAAGTTAGGTTCCCTGGCTCGACAACCGATAGGACACAATTTTTCTATAGTTTTCCTCTTAACCACGTGTCTCAGATGTACCATTACCCATGTGACCGAATGCGGCGCCGTCTTTAAGCGGTTGAGGCGTTAGCCACGTGTTCCACGTGTATCGCTACGCATGTCATTGGAAACATCGGCATTTTTGACTGGTTGAATCATTAGCCCCGTGTACTGGCTGTACCCTTATGCATGTCACTGGATGCATCGCCATCTTTGACCTGTTGAGTCATTAGGCACGTGTGGTCACTCACCCTCTTGACCACTACTTGACCGCTACTTGACAACTACTTGGCCACCACTTTACCATCTCTTGCTCATCGCCTTGTCACTATACCAACTTTCCCCAACAACTTACGCGGTCACTCGACCATTTGACCAATACTTGACCATTACTTGGCCACTACTTGACCACGTCATAGATCACTTTAACAAACACCGTTTCACTACACGTACTTTCGTCTAAAATTTAAGTGGTAACTCGACCATTTGACCACTACTTGACCACTACTTGATCCCTATTTGACCACGTCATTACTTATTTTACCATCACCGTTTCACTATAGTACTTTCCTCTAGATTTTAAGTGGTCACTCGACCACATGACCACTACTTGACCACTAGTTGACCACTGCTTGACCACCTCTTAACCATGTCATCTATCACTTTATCCACTACCGTTTCACTACAATACTTTCCCTGACAATTTAAGTGGTCACTCGACCAACTGACCACTACTTGACCCATGCTTGACCACTACGTTATTACTCACTTTAAACAACTGATGATAAGCCATACCAGCTACAACCGACGATCTTTACTTTTCAAGGTTTCTTTTGTAACACTTGTGATGCTAGTGAATAAGCCACTATGACCATCTACATAGCACTAATAACCTCCCTTATCAACTAATTTTACTAAGCCATACCCACTATTACTACTATCGCCACCACAACTATTCCTTCTATTCCTACTAATGTACACCGCCAATGTGCTAACAGTTCAAAATATTTTAACACACTCACCAACGTTTTTACAACCCGTTACTTAATGACTTTTTTCCAACCCTCATACACCCCGTTCTGTTATGAACCGACCACCGTCACACCCGCCCGAGATTTTCCCACACTTTGCCGACCAAAAAAAAAAAATGTATACCTTCCCGGTACTACCTTCCAGATTTTCCCACACTTGCCCGCCAAGAAATTTTTTTTTTATAACGTTGTCTATATATGTTTTATTTAAAATTATTATATACCTTAGTTGAATAGTTTGTTATTTTAAATGTTGTATTCTACACGTACCCACTCTGATGAGTCACTTGACCACGCCTACATTTTTCGAATGAAAACAACAAAGGAGGTATCGCCCTTTGTGAATCAGGGAGATATCGCCTTTTGAGGTGGAATAGTGATTTCCACCTCCCCCCCAAAAAAAGACATCCTTTTGTACTTATACACTACTTATGTTGCTTGTCGTGAATTCAACGAAGATTGGACGGGGAAATTTATGTATATGCGTAGCCGTAGTGTTCAAGCAATAAACGACCATCTTGAAGTCATTGGAGAAATTCTAGGACTTGAATCAATGCATGCAACTACTAAAGGGACGTATCTGTTTGAAACGCTGAAGTTATGTGTAGGGAAAAACAACATAGAATGGACCAAATTGGATAGTGTTTACACCAACGGTTGCTAAAATGTCTGGATGTCTAGCATTATTGGAATAGTTTCTTGGCAGCACTATATTAAAATATCATTGTATCATTCACCAAGAAGCTCTGTGTGAAAAGACTTTAAATCTGAAACATGTCGTAGATGTTGCTCTGAGATGTCTGAACAAAATTCGAAGTAAGGCGCTGCATAGGCGTTAGTTCAGATATTTTCTATCATACCTGAACCAGGAATACTGTGAGCTACTGTCACACTGTGATGTCAGATGGCTATCTAAAGGGAAAATTCATTCACGATTCTGGGCAGTGAAAAATAATGTCTATCTGTTTCTGTCTGGAAAAAAATGTATTGCTTACAGAACGAAAATGTCTGATGAACGATGACTAGCTTAATGACCTGGCATATTTGGTGGACATCATGTCACATTTAAACTCTTTAAATGGGAGGATCCATGGAGTGGGGGGGGGCGGACAAATTATTTACAAATTTGTGCGATGACATTTCTTTATTTAAAATGAGACTACGACTGTTTATCGGACAACTGACTGAAGGTAATTAAAAGGTGTTTCCAACTTGTGATGTAAAAGAAATTTGACTTGTTACAGCACAAAGTAAAAGTTGAAAGTCTTCTGGATATCTTTCAGTCGAGATTTCAAAAGTTCACAATATAGGAGGATAATGTTGCCCTCTTCATAAATCCGTTCGTATTTCCTGATGCCAAGCTCTGCCAATGACAGCAAAACCTTCAGCACAAAGTAATTGATTTGAAATGCCATTCTGCACTGAGATGCAAATTTCTGGAGCTGTCTGCTTCACCTTCAGCTGATCATATGATTTTTTTCTGGCGACTGTTTCCTGTCCAACAATTTGAACACTTGCGTTCATTCGTCCAGAGATGCATTTGTCTTTTTGGTTCGACTTACAGATGCGAGCAGTCATTTTCTTCAATGACTTTGGGCATGACAGATTTGTGCCCAGACATTGATACACTGGCATCTGAACTTAAATAACTGGTTATGAATAACAGCTGCAATTATAAATTAATTACATTAATAGCGATTTTCGAAACTGATTAAACATTTATTGTTAAATGAAATTTTGATTGTAAACCAAAAAATGACCGCAGTGTAGTACTGATACTGACTGCCTTTAAAGTTTATTTTAGAATTTTGTTGACCAAATTTAAGAAAGGCAAGAATGATATTGCACGACGAGTATAATTTTATAACTTTGTGGCCCGCTTACCTACCATAGTAGATATGGCCCTCTGTTTGAAAAGCTTGAGAACCACTGGTTTAGGGGAATCTAATAATATAGCTAAATATATTTTCTTACAGTTTTTTTTTTTTTTGCCTCAATATAAAATTCAATATCTCAGTAACCAACTGAGGGAAAATGATGATATAACCTTAACATTATGTCCACCCAAGTAAAAAAGAATTTGTTCTGGAGATTGTACAGCAGATTTCAATGTTTGTTTATATGCGGGATATAATTTATGGCTCCCGCATTCATTCCATCATTTTAAGAATATTACAGCTTCAACAAGACACCCCCCCCCCCCGGTCTTTTTGAATTTTGTCTGGCGATTTTCGCTTTTGGCAGACTGAGTGAATTTATATGGGATAGTTCAGAGGTGTCGTCAAACTGTGGGTTCTTTCATGAAACGTGATTATATAAATAAACTAGCTGCAACGGCCCGGCTCCTGGCGGGGATCTATCTATCTATCTATCTATCTATCTATCTATCTATCTATCTATCTATCTATCTATCTATCCATCCATCCATCCATCCATCCATCCATCCATCCATCGAGCGACCGACCGACCGACCGACCGACCGATCTATCTATCTATCTATCTATCTATATATCTATCTATCTATCTATCTATCTATCTATCTATCTATCTATCTATCTATCTATCTATCTATCTATCTATCTATCTATCTATCTATCTATCTATCTGCCTGCCTGCATGCCTGCCTGCCTGCCTGCCTGCCGGCCGGCCGGCCGGCCGACCCACCGACCGACCGACCGACCGACCCACCCACCCACCCACTCAGTCAGCCAGCCATCACCCACCCACCCACCCACCTACCTTTCTGCTTACATACCTACCTACCTGTCTTTCTGTCTGTCTGTCTGTCTGTCTGCACTATTAAATATTGATAAAAGTTACTGGAAAAAACGTCAGAACCATGTGTTAAAAGAGGAAGAGGAGTATTGGAGAAAGGATGGATTGGATTTTATGCAACCGAGAGCAATCATCAACCTACTGGAATCGTCCGACACAGATGAAGGCCTGAGCAGATCGCAGACCTTAATCTACGTACACACTTACTGGGACGTTACTTTACTAAAGTTGACATGACAAAAGGTTACTGGCAAATACCTGTACATGCTGACATCATACATCTGACAGCATTTCCCACACCCTGGAGCCTATACAAATGGTGCAAATTACCATTCGGGCTAGTTAATGCTCCAGCCACATTTGTCAGAATGACAAGACTTCTTTTGACAGACATTTGTAACATCATTTGGTACATGGACGACATTTGCATACATACAAAGAACATGACAGACCACATAACAGCACTACAGCAGACATTCGACAGGATTAGACAACATGGACTGACAGTAAAACCATCCAAAGTCGATATAGCCTTTCAAGAAATTTCATTTTTGGGCTATAAGATCTCAAATGGCTTTATATCGACTGACGATAACATCATGTCCAGAATTTTGAAATTGTCGCTTCCGACAACCAAGAAAGAGTTGCGAAGTGTGTTAGGCATTTTAAATTATTATAGACAATTTATTCCACATTTTGCTGAATTGACCAAATGTTTCACTGATTTACTAACAAATAAACAACCTAATGTCATTGTGAACAGCGAATGTTTAAGGCCTGCATTTGCGAAAGTATTAGGTTATGTTTCTAGTGAACCTATTCTAAAATTACCCGATCGTAGCACTATTTTCAGGTTAAGATGCGATGCGAGCGCCGTAGCCATTGGAGGGGTGCTTCTTCAAGAACACGACCAAATCTTGTACCCTGTATACTACGTCTCTCGAAAACCGAACACCAGGGAACGGAATTACAGCACGCCGGAACTTGAAGCCCTCGCTCTTGTGTTTTCGGTACGTAAACTTTCAAAATTTCTGTTAGGAAAATATTTCATTGTAGAGACAGACAATAGTCCATTGACGATTATCACTAGAGGAACTCCAAGTAACCACAAAGTGGCAAGATGGTCCCTTCTTCTGCAGGACTTTAGCTTCGAAATCAGACATATAAGAGGCTCACACAACTCACTGGCCGATCTTCTATCTAGATGTCCATACAACTTACCAGTAGCCATGTAACACCCGAGCACACGGCAGATGGTGTATAAACTGCAAATTAAATAGTGCTCAAAACCACAGCCAATTGTGACATCATATCAGTAACGCTGTGAAGAATGTTGTGATAAGAAAGATTTAATCTCCCATTGTAAATAAATTGTGTATATATCATTATTATGTGAATGAAGGTGTCGTATAACTGTGAGATGTGTGAAAGAATGGGAATAGTATTGTAAATATGTAATATTATAAGAAACAGACACTACAAGTGTCATAGGACAGTACTACAGGACCCAAAGACTTACCGAACTCGAACTGCGTCAAGTAATCCTGAGTACATGCACAAAGATGAGTCCACAGCGTTTTAACAAGTACGAATGATGACCGTGACAACCTAATCCGAGAAAAACACGGAAGAAACTATCCAACAGCTGATTACAACAACTGATTGCTCCGTTTGTTTAAAGTCCATCTAGAACGGAAGACCTTAATGTGAATGTCAACATAACACATTTGTGGAACAACTCAGCTGTACACTTCCGGTATATTTGCATATTAATTTGAAAGTTAGCAGACGATACTAAAATGTTCATAAATCTATGACAATTGTATGAAACTTTGGGTATGAAATATTTCCATATATGGAATTGTATATGTTGATTTTTGTTAGATGTAATCTCAGCATCGTAACTTGATTTACTTTTTCACAACAGTGACCTTTAGTGCACTTTTGTCAATAAGTATCAAATTATGACACTAAGAAATGAAAGTATACTTGTAATTCATTTCGTTGAAAGAATGATGAAATTACCGTCCCTAACTTTTATTTATAACCAAGGGACATAACTAAAAACTGTTGGTGATGTGTAAATATGTATTGAAACTATCAACATGTTTGCCTGATGAGCAACACGTCAAGCTGACGTCAGTTGTATATGGAGAGAATTGCCAAAACTGTAGACCTTCATTGGACACTCTGATTAGATCAGGTTAGAGGTCTAATGTTGGAGTTATCTTACAGGCAGATACTCACAGTCTGACCTGACGATTTGGAATTTTTGTTTTTTGGTTGAGAGGTAGGGGCAGGTTAGCCGTAACCTACCGGACTGGCTGTGTCACAGCGAGGTAATATCCATTAAATTGATTGTACTTGACGGGTGTACTTGATGGTTAAGCATAAAGATTGTATGCATATTGTTTGCTAATCACCTGCACATGTTAATAACAATCAAAGATTTATGTCAGATGAAGTACAAAGTTCGATTCTGACAAGGTAAATAACAGCTATATAGAGTACATGAAAGGAAAACCTTTCATGAAAAAGGGGGTGGGGGTGGAGAGTGTCAGTCTCACCCGGAGTTGCAACGCCTTGTCTGTTCCAACGCCAGGCAATGCAACCGAGCTCAACGCTGAGCTATGTTAAACACTACAGTTATAACGCGGCGTCTTCGACAGCGCCAGAGAAGCCCAGCCGGGTTCAACACTGAGCGTCGCTAAGCAGTCGTGGGTCAGCGGGAACACAGCGTGAACATTGTGGGTCACGCAAGGCGACTCGACCCCAACTAACGTGTTTGCTGAACGGCTGGTCAGACAGGGCTTGGGAGCCGTACTGGACAGACGCGATTGAATGAGTCCTGAGTGTTTGAGCAAGCATTGATAGCTAGCTTGTATGACTGTTGGAGACTGAACGCCTGGTGTGTTTGACTTGTAAGTGGATTGCATTGATGTATTCTTTGATTGATTGTATTTATGATATAATGATATTGTGTATTATGATTGCGCTATGCCTGTGTTGTTTCTGATGAGTGCATTGCGCGAATAAAGAGTGCGAATTCTATCATCGGGTATTCACGTCGAGTTATTTAATAGTAATATAATTGCAGGCCCTAAACATTTCAGCATCAGCATCAGCTGAAGAAACAAGAAGGAAATGAAAAATAAGGTTAGAAATATATTCCTTCTACTTTCCTGTTAATTTACAAATTATTTACCCCGTGCCTCTGTAAATTCTCTGTCTTTACTAATATTAAACATTGCACCCCTCTCGGGATTCTCCGTGATGAAGTGGTCAAGCCGTCTGACTCGGGCTCCGAAGGTTGTATGTTAGATTCCGGGCCGCGTCCTTCATTTCACGAGTGCATTTTTTTCGGAGACTCCAGAGGGTCGTCGCTGGAGCTACGGAGTTCGTGTTTTGTGCGACGCTTTCCGCGCTGCGGAAAGAAACTGAGCCATATGGGATAAAAACCCGGTGCAATTCAGCCGACCCTGTAAGCTACTTCTTTCATTGCACCCACTCCCATACGAATCCGGATACGCCTTTTTGTGTCATCTGAATTGGCAGATCTCCAATTACTGTAAACATAACTTTGTTCGCGAGAAATCACTAGTCGTTCAGCAAAACATCAAAGGAATGTCGCCGCTTTTGATGATTTAAGTTGTTTTTGGACCTCTCAAAGACATATTCCTTGGGTGGGGGTAAATATAAGACGGCTGGAAAAATTTCATAACGATGCAACAGACAGTTTTCAAAATAATTGATCGTGAATGAAGGCATTCAAATCGGAACATACTATAGGAATTTACGTGTTTCATTATGTAGTGGTGGTGCTTGAATCTTCACTAAATATGTGTAACTCTTGTTTCAAGTTTTCGTACATATTATTACAAATTCGGTAATATACATCACATGTGCTCATGTGTTATGTATTGCTCTGAGTTTTGATATTTTGTGTACTATCTAGAATAAAGCTTGCTTGGGTTGTTCTGATTAGTTGATGATGCTACCCACATACTTGATTCTAAGTGCTTCTATCTTGTATTTGTATGGCTTGTGGTGCTTGTGTAGTATATACATATATTTATATCTTGTTTGGTATATATTGTAAATAGTGTTTATTTTCTTGTACTGCTTACATTTATGCGTTGTAGAAACTCGGTAATATACCATCATAAGATGCTCCTGTGTAGCATTAGTAGTAGTAGTAGTAGTAGTAGTAGTAGTAGTAGTAGTAGTAGTAGTAGTAGTAGTAGTAGTAGTAGTAGTAGTAGTAGTAGTAGTAGTAGTAGTAGTAGTGGTAGTAGTAGTAGTTGTTGTTGTCGTAGTAGTAGTAGTAGTAGTAGTAGTAGTAGTAGTAGTAGTAGTAGTAGTAGTAGTAGTAGTAATAGTAGTAGCAGCAGCAGTGCTGGTGGTGGTGGTGGTGATGGTGATGGTGGTGGTGGTGGTGGTAGTAGTAGTAGTAATGGTATTAGTAGCTGTTTTTATGTAATCCTGAGTTGTAGTGGGCTTGTATTGTGCAAACGACTTCGAGCGGAGGAGCGCAGTTGGGAGGGTGTAAGCCTTATCCTAGTGCGAGGAAATGCAACCTAACGACTGAATGTCGTGTCAGGGCAGACCAAGCCCTAAGGCTTGCTTGTCAACTGGTGTAGGATCGAAGCTTCGACAGGCGGACAGTTAGAGCATAGCATTGCTGGTCCGGCAGCTTCTGCAGCTTGTCTTGTTCCAGATGTATTGGCGTTACCTTTCCTCTGGAGTGAACTAGACAGGCCGAGAGAGGGATCATGCTGCATGGGCAACACAAGGACTCTAAATTCAGCCCAGGCTTTGTGTTATGGAGAGTTAACCCCATTTTACAAACTGTCTTCTGTCAAGACGACAAGGTGCCAGTCAGTGGACTTGTCTCTTGCATGTATGTAATCATATGTAAACAGGATTTAACACATTATGTGCGTAGCAATCATTCCGCATAATACAAGATATTACTTGCCAGGGTTTAAAGCTAATATAAAGAATGCACTTGGTAATTAATTAATATAATAACTAATTGGCGGCCATTTTTATATGCTAATTAGATAAAGTTGCATACTATCTAAACAGGATTATATCCGTTAAGAGTATATCATTATTCCGCATAAAACAAGATACAATTTGCCAGGGTTTAAAGCTAATATAAAGAATGCACATGGTAATTAATTAAAATAACAACTAATTGGCGGCCATTTTTGTATGCTAATTAGATAACGTTACATCATACGTAACAATAGAAGAATGAGCAGTTAGGCTTCGCTACACCGATCGCAATGATGTATGGTTTCTAGGGTGTTCGTGTATGGTTGCTAGGATGTTCGTGTATGGTTGCTAGGATATTCGTTTAAAATAAACAAGCTACACTAGTAAGAACATAAATGTTGATAACTTCTGCTATGACCTTGGTTCGGACACGAAAAAAAGATGCCCGAAAGAGATCTTTTGTCTCAATTTCTGTGTTTACGCTAGCGACACTCAAAGTGGCATATCTTCGCTTCTAATTGACATACATGCATCATCTTGGTACCGTTAGATTCAGTTTCTCAAAGCCTATCTTTCGGTTGTGGTCTCATTAGTAAATACTCAAATTTAAAATTTGATGGTTCATGCTATGTGTATAAATTCGGTATTATTCCAGTATACTGTTTTATGTGATCATGAAAATGAAATATTTATCTTTTGTAGTGATGCAAAGTGATGACGGCACAAAGGACACCTTCGATGATCTTCCCACAAGTCTTGTTCCTATGGCGGGGTATAGCGTAACACATATAACCTGAGCTTTGAGAATACACGACTTATGAGATCATCGGTTGTCAGATTCAGTTCCATCAATGCCGACAAATAGGTGTTTACTAAGTCCCCAAATTGCTCACTCAAACACATATAAATGATAATAAGACACGGACAATACACAGAAAACTGACACAACGACAAACTGACACAACCATAGGCAATCAAAACTAATGTAAACAAGACGGTGAAACATGTAACACACAACTAAAATGACACATCCACTGAAAAATGACAATCATTGAGACAATTAAAAAAAGTAACATACATAATCAAACTGACACAAACACTAAAAACTGACACAACGACAGACTGAACCCGGCACATCAAAAACAAAAGCGAAATGTCCAAATGTAAACGAAATAGTACAAAAATGTAACAGACACACACATACAGACACACACACACACACACACACACGCACACACATATTCAACAACTGAAAATGACACATACGATGACAAAAGACACAACCACAAACCGACACAAACACTGACAACTGACACAACGACAGACTTGAGGAGCACGATCAATGATCAGTAGGAATATTTAGGAAATATAGGCATGATGATCCACCTCTATACTACTAGCGTCTCCTCAAAAATGGTAGAGGGTGTAATAAAAACACTGGGCTTAAGGGTTAAATCTCAGTCTTCCCGAGCATTTACCAACCACCGAGAAAGGAAGCTAGATATATACCTTATCTCATTTACTACTAGGCCTTGAAATCCTAAAATGTAACATACAGATGTTGACATGAGATTGCTTTTTCATAGCTTCCCGTGCTGGATTCATTATTCTTCTTCTTCTTCTTCAGCGTTCCGAGCCATTGAGGTTCTTTGCTGCAAATACAATCCGTCTCCATTCGTCTCTCTGGTGGACCTTCTCTTGCCAGTCGTTGATTCCAAGTGCTTGTAGGTCTGTACATGTATTATCTCTCCACCGCCTTCTTGGTCTACCTCGGGGTCTACGGTCATTTATTTCCTGAGTGTAAGCGAGTTTTGTTTCCCTATTATCTTCCATTCTTTCTATATGCCCCAGCCATTGTAGTCTATTAGCCTTCATGATACCAGTGATTAGCGGGGACTTAAACAGATCATAAATGTCTTTGTTACTTCTTCTTTTCCACTCTCCACTTTGTGTATCCCTAATGGGTCCAAAGATGCGTCTTAAAATTTTGTTCTCAAAGGTTTGTAACAAGGCTTCGTCTCCTTTCGTTGTACTCCAGGTTTCAGAGCCATACTGGATTCATTATGCTTATATTAATTGCCCAATTCATTAGCCCCATTCTCTTCGGTTAAATGGAATATATTTATAAGTACATATTTCCCACTGTTTTCACTGTAGGTTTTTGAGAGTGTCTACTTGGGGGAATCGGTGCATGTAAAAGTCTTATATGTAGGCTAGTAAATGGGGAATCACCGGCTTAAGTTGTGGGAATATAAATTACTTTCTAGTCTTTTCAATCACTGATTATTTAAAGTTCAGACATATCCTGTTTGCATGAAGCAAAAGTAGTCAACATATACGGCGACGGTCGACAAGCTTTTCACTGTACCTTAAAATATTAACACAGGCGGAAGTGTGAAACTTCACATGTCAAAGGTGTCCACTAGGTGAGTCCCTCTCCTTCCCACACCATCCTAGCATGAGCATCGAGTGGAACAGCCGTCGAACAGCCGCGCAGATACTGGCCATTTGTAACGTTGGCGAAGAATGTTTTGTTGTAGACTGGTCACTGTATACTAATGCTAGATGTATTTCTAAAGCTGACGAAGAGAATATTGTTGCTGTTTGTAGAGTGGTTATTATGTACGAATGTTGGGTGCGGTTCTATGACCTAGAGGCCAAAGTCCAGAGCAGTCAACGCAACATTCCAGAATCTCCTTATCACCGATTCCCACTCCTTTTTTGAAACACATTTACCGTCAATGTAGTTAGTACACTTTCTCTCATGTTTAAGAAGAAGAGCAGAATATCAGACGTGCCTGCGTGTGATCAATTCTTAACCATTTGAAAGTAAAGATTTTCGTTCGTTCGTTCGTTCAATGAAACTCATTGGTTACCGCGAACCAAAGCGAAACCGTCAGAATGTGCGTGGATACTTCTTTAGTTAAAATCAATGCATTCCTCAGCCATTGACCTCGATTCAACCGGCGCACGGCGTCCGCCTGGGAGGTCAAATTTATATAGCCAGAGACATTTTCTTTGGTGGGTCTTTTCTATTCGGTTTTACGAAATAGTTTGAAACCGGTCTCGAAGAGGAAGTGTCTTATCAGAGTACCTCTCCTAAATCTCCTAAATATTAATTCCTCGAGATAGAGACTCCCATCATAGTGAAGTTAGAAAGACATTGGAAATATTGACTCACCTAAAGGAAAAAAGCCCAAACAGATGGGGCTGGTTATCAACCAAAATAAGACAGAATATATGGTAATTTCAAGAGAAGGAATAGCTAAAAACTCTGGCCACATACAAATAGATAATATGACCATTAAAAGAACGGAAACATACAAATACCTGGGTACAATCTTCAACAGATCCAACATCATAAGGGAAGAAATACAAACTAGAATCAATTCTGGAAATAAGATATACAATGCACTACAACATCTACTAAACTCAAAGGCGCTATCTCGTAACACCAAGATCACAATATACAAAACACTGATCAGACCAGTTGTGCTGTATGGCTCTGAAACCTGGAGTACAACGAAAGGAGACGAAGCCTTGCTACAAACCTTTGAGAACAAAGTTTTAAGACGCATCTTTGGACCCATTAGAGATACACAAAGTGGAGAGTGGAAAAGAAGAAGTAACAAAGACATTTATGATCTGTTTAAGTCCCCGCTAATCACTGGTATCATGAAGGCTAATAGACTACAATGGCTGGGGCATATAGAAAGAATGGAAGATAATAGGGAAACAAAACTCGCTTACACTCAAGAAATAAATGAGCGTAGACCCCGAGATAGACCAAGAAGGCTGTGGAGAGATAATATACATACAGACCTACAAGCACTTGGAATCAACGACTGGCAAGAGAAGGTCCACCAGAGAGACGAATGGAGACGGATTGTATCTGCAGCAAAGAACCTCAATGGCTCGGAACGCTGAAGAAGAAGATATATATATATATATATATATATATATATATATATAAAATCATCATCAGCATCATCATGTGGCGTGACAGAGTCAATGTCAATGAGCTAAAACACCACCCTGGCTGGCGATGTTAGGTGGGTGATGAATTGTGAAATGATTATCTACACCAAGGCCTGTTGTTACCTAACTGGGTGTGATCGGCTATATTATCGAAACACCCACACATACTTAGTTCTACCTACTCTCATGCGGTTATAAGCTGTCTGGACACACCCACACATTCAATATAGGATCGTCAGTGTTGTCTGCCTTTACACACATCCTTTACTGTCCTCGGAACCAGATCGTCTGTGTTGTCTGACATTACACACATCCTTTGTTGACAAAGGAAATAAACCATTAGTGTTAATTGTCATTACCCACACATGACCTTTCTACGTACCCGAGGGAGATGGGTGGTGAGCAACATTAAAAGCACCAAAGAGAATCAGTATGTGGGGCTAGTAGTTACGATGTACTAGTAAAGGTTAAATGTATTGGTACACCTGAACTGTTCTTTGTTACACTACACCCTTTATTGTTGAGCCCTAACGAGGAGACGAATCACCTCCTGTTAGCCAGGGACCCTAGATTGGGCTATAAATCCAAGTCATCCAGAAGAAGCCCAAGTTACATGAAGCTGGGGCCCTGAGTCCAGACCTGTGAAGGAGGCCAAGTGTCAGACCAGACCAGTCTAGTGTATCCTGGAGTCTTACAGTATCCGTTGATATCCTGTCTAAAGACATGTACCTGTATCATACAAAATGACAGTACACTCCTGCCTCTCAAGCTGCTGCAGGATGTCCCAGCCTACAGGACCTGTCTCAGACTGAGTTGTTTTTTCACTTTTCTTTCTCGATGTATCAAAGTTAGAGACAGAGACTCTATTATGTATTTTATTTTCTATTTTCCTCCAAGTTGAGTTGTTCTTTGTAAGTGTGTGTGGTAGATAATCATCTGAATTAACGTCAGTCGTCCAGAATTTACAGCAGGTCGACCATTTGTAAAATGAGATAGAATTCCAACCTATAGCTCAGTATACTATACATGCAGGGTCTGGGGATCCTGTCCTCAACCTGTCACAAGCTATATACCGACTGAACGATAATTTACACAGACTAAAGTTGACCCCGTTACCCCTATACATTTGTGGATGGGCAGGACAATCCACCAGAAGTATACTTCCCGACTGTCGAATGCTTGCTGAATTCGAGTATAAGCTTTGGCCCGCAGAGACAGACACCCATATTACGCTATTTCGGGGTTTCAACGGTCTGCTAAGTACAGCAGCATATATAATAATACAAGTATTCCTTACAGACATTAGCAAAGACTATCAAAGAACATGAACGTAGGTGCATACTTTACTCGATGGAAAATAACCTTTCTGCACCCTTTCTATGAGAATTATAGTTAGAAGCATTAGCATAAGTCAATCAGCCTCTTGTGGAAATATGCATTTAAACATAGCATTGAGTGAGACGAGGAACCTCACCACTGGAGCACCAGTCGGACAGGACAGTTTTTTTTTTTAATACCTAAATGAGTGGTCAGAGGATCTGGCCGACACCTAGTTCTCAGAGGACAAAGTCAGACGGACACAGCCAGATTGCAGCTGAAAACATTAGTTGTTGAAGATGAGAACGGAGCGCGTATGGGAATGTCCCAAGTGCTGTGATGTAGATTCTGGACTCAACTCGGTTCAACTCTTTACCAAATCAGCTACTTTCGTGACGGTTCATAGATACATTCACATGGGATGTCTGGCGCACATGCGTCAGGTCTTAGATAAGAATGAGCTACCGTCTATGACAATAGGCGGTGTTACTACCTGCTTTCTGTTAGCGCCGAATGTAAAAATACACAAAATACGACGCCCCACATTGTGCCAACGGCTTCCAGCGGAGGAGCACAATTGGGAGGGCAGGAGCCTCACCCCAGTTCGAGGAAATGCAACCAAAATGCTAAATGTCATGGCAGGGCAGACCAGGCCCTAAGCCTTGGTCGCCAACTCTTCTAGAGTGGAAGCTACGACAGGCGGAATGTTAGAGCATTGCTTTGCTAATCCGGCAGCTTATGCAGCTTGTCTTATTCTAGACGTATTGGTGTTACCTTTGCTCTGGGTTGAACTAGGCAGGCCGAGAGACGGATTATTTGCAATCTATGCTATTGTCTAGTTAAAAAGAAAAGTCGCTTAAAAGACGACAGGGTCGACTTCATTGCACCGGGTTTTATCCCATATGGCTCGGTCTCTTTCCGCAGTGCGGAAAGCGTCGCACCAAGCACGAACTCCGTAGCTCTAGCGACGAGGAGTATCCGAAAAATTTAGCTCGTGAACCGAAGGGTGCGGCCCGGAATCGAACCCACAACCTTCGGAACCCAAGTCAAACGGCTTCACCACTTCGCCACAGAGACTCCCTATTGTCTAGACGTATTTATAAATATATATGCGGTTATAATGTTCTTGCGTGCCTGCTTTGCGTATAACGTGTGACCTTTCTCAAAACTGCTCCGTGCACGAGTGGCTAAGTCTGTACGGTCGGTTTAGCACGTGTTTTGTTTGAAGGTTTTAGTTCACAGTAACACGGGTGCATGTTCTGGTCGTTAACTGTTTTGTCGCTTGACTGCTTTTATAGGTTACTTTATTTCCTGTCTCTTTATGTAATAGTCTGTCTCTTTATGTAATAGTCTGTCTCTGTTGACTTGTCGTCTACTTCTTTTAGCTCTTTATATTCCGCCTTTAACCCTTAATTACGACTCGCTGGATCCTGACAGAAGCATCGCTTGGTTATTTGTAATTTACTAGGACAGTTTTAAGTGTTACTATTTTCCATTTCTTTTTGAACAACCGACTCTCATGAATCTAAATCAAGGCAAGACGGTCTGCTCTCACATTATCTGCTGCTGATTTCGAACCCTAGACTCTGTATCTAGGGACCATGTGAAATACGGTTACTACAACTAAGTTACAGCGCCGGTAACACACATTTACCTATAAGTTAACTCCCCCGAGTATATAAACAATCGAAGCTACAGAAATCCCTGTCACCAAATATGTAAGTAAACTTTCCCAATTATATACACAATCAAAGATACAGAAATCTCTTACACCAAACATGTCAGCAAACTTTCCCAAGTATATAAACAATCAAAGCTACAGAAATATCTTACAGCCAAACATGTAAGTAAATTTTTCCAAATATATTAACAATCAGAGCTACAGAAATCGCTTACCCCAAATATGTAAGTAAACTTTCCCAAGCATATAATAAATTAAAACTACAGAAATCTCTTACACCAAATGTGTAAGTAAATTGTCCCAATTATACATCATCATCATCATCATCATCCACTTCTGCCGTCAAGCGGCGTGGGGAGGAATAATTTGCGTTCCAGCGCCCGGTGGACGGCACTGTATAGTGTCATTCCGTGTGGTTGTACAATGTCTCTGATGTCGTCAATCCATTTTCTTCTTGGACGTCCTCGTGGTCTCGTCGCAGATGATCTTTGATGTAAGGCCAGTGATGGTAGTTGCTGATGTTGCATTCTAACGACATGGCCAAACCACTTGATCTTCTTTCAATAAATGTGGCACAAGGTGTTGATCTCACAGTCTGTCTGATAGTAGCATTTCTTACTCGGTCTCGGATTGTTAAGTTGGCAGCTCTCCTCAGGCATCTCATTTCGCAGGTGTGATTTTGCGAAGGTGTAATTTGGATAAAGTCCAGGTTTGAGATTGATAGCATAGGGTTGGCGTGAATATGCTGTTTATTATCTGTCGTTTTGCGGACATGGGTATGTTTGGATGCTTCAGTAAGGGTGATAGTTGATATGTAAGTTCACTAGCTTTTTGACATCTGATTTCAATTTCTCTGTCCAATCTGCCATCTTCTGTGATCATACGTCCAAGGTATTTGAATTCTTTAACTTGTTTCAGAGGTGTGTTATTTATCTGTATACTTAGTGGGTCTGGCGATCTGCTAACTTGCATTACTTCGGTTTTGGCTGTGTTTATAGTCATATTGTATCTGCTGCAGATTAGTAATATGATTTAGTAGTCTGCCCTCATCGCTTTAAAACAGGCACTGATCGTCTGCAAATAGAAGTTCATTTATTCCTTGTGGGTCAGTTGTTTCATCTGGAGTAAAGAGTTCTAAATTTTCTGAATCTGTTCTGTCGAGACTTGCTTCTTTTTAAATTCTGTCCATGTAGATATTGAATAGCAGGGGAGAGAGCACACATCCCTGTCTCACTCCTGTATTGACTGTGAACATATCTGATATACCTTCTTGTGTTCTTACTGCACTTTGGCTCGAGTGGTGCATGGCTATTTGTTTTCTAGCAGTCGCCCTTCTATCCCATAGTCTTCAAGAATGGTCCATAATTTGTATCTGTCTACTCTATCGAAAGCCTTTTCCTGATCCACAAACACAATATTCTGCTGGTCACTATACTCGATAGTTTTTTTACAAATTTGTCTAAGTGTAAATAATGCTTCAGTGCAACTTTTACCTTTCCGAAAACCGAATTGTGTTTTGCTTAACTGTTGTTCAACTATTGGTCTAGCTCTTTGTTCCAAAAGTTTTGCATACATTTTCCCTATATGGCTCAGGAGTGATATACCTCTGTATGTTTCGCACTCTCTCATATCGCCTTTCTTTTTCCATATTGGTACTATTATTGCCTGTTGCCAATCATCTGGGACTTTTCTTTCTTCCCATGCTATGTTAAAAAGTCTTGTTATCCATTTAACTCCTGTTTCCCCACAGGCCTGAATAGCTTCTGTGGTTATTCCATCTGGACCTGGTGATTTGTTTTTAGGACTTTTCTGTATAACTGCTTTGACTTCTGCAGGTATGAAATTTGGTTCTTGCTGTCCCTGGCATTTAGGCACAAAAGTGAGGTTTTCTATGTTATGTGTGGGGTTAAGTAGTTCTTGAAAGTATTCTGCCCACCTTGCTAGTCTTTGTTGTGGATTAAATATCGGTATACCTCTTTTGCTGTTTATGATGGTGGTTGGGTTGTAAGATGCATCTCTGTTTCTCATTGTGGTGACACGTTTATAAAATTCTCTTGGGCAGTCTTTGCTAAGGGTCTCCATCTGTTCACCGTATATTCTCCAGGATTCATCTCTAGATGCTCTAATTGTTCGTTTGGCATTACGTCGTGCTATTCTATAAGTAATATAGTCCTGTTCAGATTTAGTTGTGATCCACTTTTTGAATGCTACCTTCTTTTTGAGTATGCTATCTTTAACTTCGTTGTTCCACCAGGCTGTTCTTAATCTTTTGTCCTGCCCTACTTTCTTTGTTCCACATTTATTTTTCAGTGTGTCGAGCATGGCAGCCTTGAAACATGTCCATTCCTTATCTACGCTTGAGTGGTCATCAGGGATGTTCTTATGTAGGTTTTGGATTTCTTGATTGAATTCGTCTTTAACCGTATTTTCCTGCAGTCTCCTATAATTGATGACATGTGTTGTTACCTTTTTGTTTCTTATTTTCCTGTTTGATGAAATCATTTTAATTATGACTGGTTTGTGATCAGTATCAACATCTGTATTTGGGAGTGCTCTTGAATCTAATAGTAGCCTTCTGTCTGATTTCCTAATTAGAATAAAGTCAATTTGAGATGCTTGGTCTAAGTCATTCCATTTATACCAGGTTTTGGTGTGGCTACGACGATGTTGAAAAAGACTATTTGCTATTATTAGTCCATGTTCCGAACATATGTTGAGTAGATGTTGACCATTGCTGTTACAATCAGTCTCTGTGTCGCTGAATGGCCCCATGCAATCCTCCCACGGTGTTCTTCGTGTGCCTATTCGTCCGTTAAAATCACCCATCACAACTAGTTCATTTGTCTCTTTGACATTATTTAACGTGTCTACAAGTTTATCAGAATATTCGTCTTTGTCTTCGTCGCTGTAAGTGTCATTACATGGGGCGTATGTTTGTATAAAAGTTGTTGTTCTATTTCCTTCTTTGATCTGTACTAGTATTATCTTTTCTGATATAAATTTAGTGTTGATAATAGCTTTCGCTTTGTCTGGATGCAACAAAAAACCCACTCCATGTTTAGCTGTAGCTCGCTGATCGACGCCACTCCATATAATAACGTAACCTTCGTAACCAATTATACAAACAGTCAAAAATACAGAAATCTCTTACATCAAATGTGTGTATATACAATCACAGATACAGAAATCTAATCTCTTACACCACATGTGTAGGTAAACTTTCCCAAGTATATAGACAAATAAAGATGCAGAAATCTCCTACGCCAAAAGTGTAAGTAAACTTTCCCAAGTATATAAACAAATAAAGACACAGAAATCTCTTTCACCAAAATATGTAAGTAAAAAAGTAAAGATCCCTTTTAAAAGCCATAGATATACGGAGGTAGCCCAAGGTTTTTATAGAGCAATCGATATTCGATGAAGGCTGTGGGTAATATTGCATCAGCCGCCTTTACTTTCCAGGTACCCGTATACCCATATAGACTTAGAAGTAGCCATATAAACTTAGAGGTAGCCATATAGACTTAGAGGTAGCCATATAAACTTAGAGGTAGCCATATAAACTTAGAGGTAGTCATATAAACTTAGAGGTAGCCATATAAACTTAGAGGTAGCCATATAAACTTAGAGGTAGCCATATAGACTTAGAGGTAGCCATATAGACTTAGTGGTAGCCATATAGACATAGAGATAGCCATATACACTTAGAGGTAGCCATATACACTTACAGGTAGCCATATAGACTTAGAGGTAGCCATATACACTTAGAGGTAGCCATATAGACATAGAAGTAGACATATACACTTAGAAGTAGCCATATACACTTAGAGGTAGCCATATAAATTTAGAGGTAGCCATATACACTTAGAGGTACCATTGGGAGTCTCTGTGGCGAAGTGGTCAAGCTGTTTGACTCGGGCTTCGAAGGTTGTGGGTTCGATTTTCGGTTCACGAGTTAAATTTTTCGGAGACTCCTGTGGGTCGTCGCTAGAGCTACGGAATTCGTGCTTGGTGCGACGCTTTCCGCGCTGCGGAAAGAGACCGAGCCATATGGGATAAAACCCGGTGCAATGAAGTCGACCCTGTCGACTTTTAAGCGACTTTTTTTTTTTAAATATAGACTTAGTCGACCAGGCAGTCCAGGTTAATGTTTAAACTTCCGCCTCGATGAGGATTTGAACATAAGACCACAGGGCCGGCAGGCGAGCATGGTAACTATTGCACTCCTGCAGCTCCCGCACCAGATATTGGTAGCAACATATTTCAGTTTTGTTAAAACTTAAAACAACAAATATACTGTAAGAGAACTTACCGACAATATGTACATCATAATATACGCACATATGAAGTACTGGAATTTAAAGAAAGTTACTTTGCTGCAGCGAATATCACTCATCTCGGTTATATCAACCTGCAGATGGTATGTGTAACTGGTTTGCTATATATCGCAAGCTGCTGTTCAATTTATCTGCCAATATAGGTGTCAGTTTCACAGTTATATAGCTGATCTCTGATGTAAGAGTAGGACGGGTGTAAACATTGCAGCCGTAACGTTGTGGCTACGGCATTGAACTTCCTCCTTGAACATAAGCATCACATGTTGCTAATGTCGTATACTGAATTCAATGTTCCTTTATGCAGTGTTGATTTATCCGCTGATAGAGGTGTCAGTTTCACCTGTATATATATTATCTCTGATGTAAGGGTAGGTCAGGGTGTAAACTAGCAGCCTTAAATGGTTTCTACAGTGTTTAACTTCCTCCTTGAATATACGCCTGTCAACGGTGTGCGTTTGAGGGCTGGTGGTTTATTTTAGAATACAACTCTTGACCATTTCGACTCATTTCAGGTAATTAGTTCAACCCCCCTAAACCGGTCAGTTGGACCGTTGACTTCCAAGTGTTGACTTCATGACCTCTACCTGTGGACGTAAATTACGTATACCTCAGAAGTCCGAGTGGGTTCGCCTGATGACGAGGGACAATGGTAAAAGGAAAGCTAATCCACATATACACAGATGGTTCGGTCTTGAGAGGAAGGAGAAGTGCCTGGGGGTTCTTAGCAAAAGCTAATGGTCAACGTTTGGTGCAGGAGAGCCTGGCATATGATACCACATCATCTAGCTTAAGAATTGAGGTGGAGGCGGTCAGTGCAGCTTTCCGCTAGATGGAAAGCATGCTGAGTAGGGTGAGGACTGGCACGCTTCGTGCAGAGTGGCTTGCTTCGCTTCGGAAGTCACGGGTAGCAAGCATTAACTTGATCTTTTCTCCTTGGCATGCTGGTGTGCTGGGGAATGAGCAGGCGGACAGATTGGCTGGCTCTGCAAAACTTGGTGGAGTATTGATACATGATAAAGCAGAGGTGGTTGCGGCCTTTTGGGAGCTGTACACCTCGGAGGAGCAAATGGATCACCATGGTTTGGCAAGAATGCGACAGCGAGGTGTGACGAGGGGATCTGACCGACGATCGACGCTCAGAGGAAAGGCGAGACGGACATATAATCTGCTAGGGATGGGGACGAAGCGCTTATGGGAATGCCCCGAATGCTGTGATGTCGGTTACTAAATCAATCAATCAATCAAGCTAATCCACATGCAAACATCAGTTCAGTGCACTATTAGTAGAAGCACGATGTGGACTACGCTTGAGTTCAAAACGAGCAAACGCACGCGTGCGCTAGCGCGCGCACACACACCCACACAAAGGATCTGCCATTGTCTGATATGATATGCCCGTGGTATGATAGTTCTGTGACTTGTTCGAGCAGTGTCTATTTCTGTATTAGAAATCATGACACCAGAGTGCAGCACTGCCAGAAACTAACTAGTTGTGTCGGTAAGACAGACTTTGTAGCAAGTCGGCCAACAAACAACATAATGCAGAAAACATTTAGATTGATTGATTGATTGATTGATTTAGGAACCGACATCACAGCATTCGGGACATTCCCATAAGCGCTCCGTCCCCATTCTCAGCAACCAGCGAAGAGTTCCAACACTAATAGATATTATATATATATATATATATATATATATATATATATATATATATATATATATATATATATTATATATATATATATATATATATATATATATATATATATATATATATATATATATATATATATATATATAACTGTACCTTGCCGTCTTAACAGACGATAGTGCCATGACGGCACGCGCCACAAAAAGGAAAAAGGGGTTTTCCCAGATGGACACTAAAGTGGACAAACAAAAGGAGAAACCAATGGGAACGGGAAAAAACGCCATAGAACAACAATGGGATACGCTTTGGAACCTGAAATGTGATAGGTCGTGTTTCGAAGTTGGAGAAGGATTGGAGCAACTACTGGCGGATAGAAGGCTGGCATTGGATTCAGTTGGAGATACGGATAAATACTGGCATAGCTGAAAGGGAGAACTATATTGATGGACCGATAGTGGATGAACGACATTAAAAGATCAAGCAACAAATTAACGTCAGCCGAAGCCACTATGAGCAGAGGGCACCTAGACATATTTATTCTTGTAGCGCCATAACGGATGGATGGACGAAAGGAGGAATGAAGGTGACGAAAGCTGGTAGAGAAATAACGAGTAGGGCGTAGACATAGATGGTTAATTAATTTCGTCTGCCGCCGGTCTGGTGTCACAGACCAGGTAGAAAACTGCCAATGTAAGTACGTTTAATATTCGACAGCTGCTTAATAAACAGCGATTATTTTTCTCATTCTCCACAAATCGTCTGCCGCATCGTTCTTCATTGTTCCGAAATTCATTACAGTTATGAGTTCTCTTGAATTGAGCCGTTGACTTATTACTGACTGATACAGATCATATGAATGATGGAGTCAGCTATAAAGCAGATAGTTTGCAAAATGGAGTTATATATCTCCATAACACAAAGGCTGAGCTAAATGCTAAGACCGTGTGTTGCTCATGCAGCGTGTTCCCTTTCTCGGCCTGCCTAGCTTACTTCAGAGGAAATGTAACACCAATGCGCCTGGAAAAAGACAAGCTGCAGAAGCTGTCATATTAGCAAAGCAAAGCTCTAACTGTCCGCCTGTCTGA
The DNA here is from genome assembly GCA_963921405.1 of Cepaea hortensis. NCBI lineage: Eukaryota > Metazoa > Mollusca > Gastropoda > Stylommatophora > Helicidae > Cepaea > Cepaea hortensis. Next base: position 106,544,422 of record OY992886.1, read on the forward strand.
GCTTCTATTCTAGACCAGTTGCCGACCAAGGTTTAGGGCCTGGTCTGCCCTGCCATGGCATTTAATCTTTAGGCTGCATTTAATTGCACTAGGGTAAGGCTTGTACCCTCCCAATTACATTCCATCGCCTGATGCCCTTGGCACAATGTAGGATGTCGGGTTTGTGTGCGCCGCCCATCATTCGACGCCAACAGAAAGCAGGTAGTACCGTGTACTGTATTTTGGTAGCTAAGTCATATCTGTGAACAGAGACAAGTTTGACATTTAGATATTTAAAGAATAGAGAGAAGATTGACATTTAAATATACAGAGAGCAGAGGATCTGACGTTTAGGTACGGCGAGAACAGTGCAAGAGGCAATACATACAATATTGCGCTCAATACTTTCACAAGGCGTATGCAAACAATATTTCCCGACCTGACATTATTATCAGATAGCATCATCTAACTTATCCTGGGCACTCGGAAGGTTGTGAAAGATTGAAGACGTAGTCTACAGTTATGTCGACGTGAAAAGCAACATAAAATTACCTCAGTATGAAAGACAAGTAACTAATATGGCAGCCGCGAAACTATTTCAAATTTCCCTTGGAGAGACGCTCGGCCACGCAGATCAGTAACGAGAACTTAGGATGAAAACAGTGGAAGGGAACTATGGAAGGGAACTGTGGAAGAGTTAGGATAGTAGACATGGCGGCATCTTTCGGATGACACCACTGGAGCGTTCTGTCATCGGGCTATAGAAGAAACCGATGTAGGGAACGTGGGATGACAGAACAGGGAGTCTCCGTGGTGACGTGGTCAAGCCGTTTGACTCGGGCTCAGAAGGTTGTGGGTTCGATTCCAGACCGCATCCTTCGGTTCACGTGAAAAAGTTTTCCGGAGTTCGTGCTTCGTGCGACGCTTTCCCCGCTGCGGAAAGAGACCGAGCCATATGGGATGAAACCCGGTGCAATGAAGTCAACCCTATCGACTTTTAAGCGACCTTTTTTTTAAAAAGTGGGATAACAGAATTATATCACAATGGTTTGGACAGAGGAGTGAAGGGGAACGTGGAATGACATAATTCTGTCACAATGGTTTGGGCAGAGCAGTGAAGGGGAACGTGGAATGACAGAATTCTGTCACAATGGTTAGGAAAGAACAGTGAAGGGAAACGTAGTACCTAAGGGAAGAAACAGCGGTGGCCTGCATGGAGAAGGCACATGCCAGTTCTGACAATTTGCTGCGCGCGGCAAAAGAAATGGCAAAGGAATGAGACACTTTTCCGCAGTCGGCGATGACAGAGACGTCCTGCAAGGACCTGCTAGATGATGACGAAAACATCCTCTGCAGATTGTGGAAGTCAGCCCAGTCCGCCGGTGTGACCCTCAATACATCGCCAATCCTTTGCCTCGTTCAGTCTTTTCCTTGCTCACAATATAAAATAACAGAAATTAATGCAGCCTTACAGAACAGAATTACGAAACACAAAGGACGTTGTGGCGACTAGTCTTCATCAGCAAACAAATACATACACAAAACAACATATAACCACGGAGAAAACCCTCCATTGACTACATCAAGGCATAAGAACAGGATGAGAAGAATGCAAAGATTTTAAAAAGAATGTGAACAATGAAGAGAAAAGACAATTTGAAAACCAAAAATGTCGCTACTTATCTCAGAATTGCAGGCTGTGATACTAACATGAATTTCACCTGGATACTCTTATATAGACAGTCGTGGGAGTCTTTGGGTCATGGGGATCGGTGTAGGGGATGTGCAATTTTCAGTGACGATCCCAGGTAAATGATTGAAAGTGGTACTTGAAAAATAGGGGAGTAAGCAATGGATATGTGATGGTGGTCCGAGAGTGAAGACTACGAAGGGGTGCCCCGGTGGATGTCCGTACGTGTGATATTCACTGGCACATGAATGAAGTATAATGGGGACGATCCGTTGCCGTGAGGTTGGAACCTCGACTAACTAACTAACTAGGAGTGGGTGCCAGTAAAAGGATCGTCATAACAGACGACTGTTAAAAAGCTAGGTATGATGGTGATAATAACGAAACCCGTGTTCCGTGCTCCTTTATGTGTGTACCAAGGGAATCCTAAAGTCTGGGTGGACTGATATGTGTGAGCAAACACACATACATACATACTTCTACACATATCAACCAAAATTCATACAGTCATATACATACATATGTGTATGGTATATATGAGAAATGTATGTGTGTGTGTGTTGTGTGTGTGTGTGTATGTGAGAGAGAGAGAGAGAGAGAGAGAGAGAGAGAGAGAGAGAGAGAGAGAGAGAGAGAGAGAGGTGGTATATTACATGTGATATACCACATGAGATATGTCGAATTAGAAGGTCTGAAAATACGAGGCTTCACTCATACTGTTCCAAATGAGATATGGTCAGAAGGGTTGATTGTTATTCCACGTATTGTAGGATCAAATCCCCCAATGCGTTGTGTTATTGGGGTTGTATAAGATAAGACCACAGGTTACACACAAGATATGGGTTGGCACAGCGAAGCAAGATTATTATATTGTGTGATTGACTGATTGATTGATTGATTAATTGATTGCTTGATTAATTGATTGATTGATCTATAACCGACATCACAGCATTTGAGGCATTCCCATAAGCGCTCTGTCCCCATCCTCAGCAGCCGGCGAGGAGTTCCAACACCAATAGGACCAGTAGCAATCTGATTATATGTCCGTCTAGCCTTTCCTCTGAGCGTCAAGGGTCGGCCAGATCCCCTCGTTACTCCTCGCTGCCTCATTCTTACCAGACTATGGTGATCCATTTGCTCCTGCGAGGTGTACGCGTGCTCCGACAAGGGCGCAACCACGTCTGCCTTGTCATGCATCAATACTCTACCAGATTTTGCAGAGCCGGCCAATCTGTCAGCCTGTTCATTCCCCAGCACACCGGCATGCTCCGGAGAAAAGATCAATGCGATGCTTGTCACCCGTTACCTCCGAAGCGAAGCAAGCCACTCTGCACGAAGCATGCCTGTCCTCACCCTTCTCAGCATGCTTTCTGAGTCAGTTACAATCGCAATGTGTGTATGTATCGTGCTCTCCATCCAGCGGAAAGCTGCAATGACCGCCTCCACCTCCATTCTTAAGCTAGATGTTGTGGCATCATACACCAGGCTCTCCTGCACCAAACGTCGACCATTAGCTTTTGCTAAGAATTCCCAGGCAATTCTCCTACCTCTCAACACCGAACCATCCGTGTAGATAATCACATCACCCGGGCGAGCATTCTCCTGAATTAGTTGCTGGATTTCCACTTCCGTGACCCCTGCTGGCCACTCCTTGCGCTCCCGGCTCAATGTGATTATAACTGCACAAGTCTGACTGGTCCGCTGGCACTTTGACCCACTCCTCTCCTTGCCTAATGTTCTCCTGTGTGATCGCATTCTCCGCCTGAGCCATCCCTGATTTTCCTCTTATAAGTCTCTCACCCTTAACTTCGTCCATCGCCTCATGCAACGGGTGATCTGTGTCTACAGCTACTCTGAGGTATCTCTTCGCCTGCATCACCTTGAGCCTACCAGCAACAGTCGGCATACCAAGGATGTAACGCATACATACTACTGGGGTATCTCTGGTGCATCCCAGAATGACCCGCATAGCTTCTTTCTGTATGCGCTCTAATTTCACCAGCTGACTCTTTGAGACAGTGACCAGTCCTAGTCCATAATCAATCACTGAGAGGATCAAGTTCTGGTATAGTGAAAGAGCATTCTCTGCTCTGTGTCCATTGCAGCCATAGTTTTAAGTGCATTGAGTCCCTTTTGAAACCTTGTTACAACCGTCTCCACATGGTCCTTGAAGGACAGACTCCTATCAAATATGATTCCCAGATACTTCAGTTTGTTGTTTGCCTGGGGTTTCTTTTAAACATATTGCTGCAAACACAACCGAATTGCAAAAGTGTACTGAGTCACCATTGTGTAAGCTACAGCAACAAGATGAAACAGTATGTTTATTATGCTACAGAGTCTTCTACAGGTCAGAGAAGCATTAATTGTCTACACGTCAGATGAAAAGTAGCAATGCAAAGGTCCAAACTGTCAGATTCAGATTTGGAGAAGATTTCGAAATATGTCAAAGGTTTGGACTTATTCTGTCAGACCACGGTCCTGCTTGGCGGTCAAGATTATGTTTCATGTAGCTGTGTATTGCCACTGCTATCATCGTTGACAAATCATATGACTGTACACGATGATGATCCGGGCTACGTAGCTAAATTTAAGGCAACACCTATTAATGACTTCATTGAACGTATAGCTAGATGACAAGTATTGACATACTACAGATTGCAACAACACTTGATCCACACTACAAACACCTAAAGTGTTTGTCAAAAGATGCAAGAGAACGTACTCGGTAACGTATTGAACAACAAATAGCAGTTCATGTTCAAGATGAGCAGATGGGGACTGCTGCAACGATTGATACTGACATTGACAATGAAATTATATGTGAACCAAATGAAGAAAGTATTAAGCTAATTGAGTCTGAAATGGAGAAGAAAGTTGCTGAATCAGTTGACTCTTTAAAATGGTGGAAACTTAATAACATCGATACCCAAAACTGACATTCTTTGCCAAGACCATTCTGTTCATATCGGCTACCTCAGTTCCATGTGAACGATTGTTCAGCTCTGCTGGTTATATTGTTAATAAGATGCGCTTGTCACTTGAACCAAATACTGTCAATATACTCGTCTGTTTGCCAGTCTCCCTGGTCGAGGAGTTAGCAGCTTTCTCCGTAACCCCGAATACTCTCGTGGTTGACGTGAGCGCACGAGAATAGGAAGCGGTTCCAGTCGTGCCAGTGACTTATGAGAGTATGGAGCCGGTCGCTCAAAAAGACGTGGCGTGCTGATGAGCGTAATCTAGCCTAGGAATCAACATACAGCTGAAAGATGCTGATGTTGACCGCGATATCCCAAATACAGGATGGAAACGCGGAAAAAAAAAATACTCGTCTGTTTGCATAGTTGGATAGTTGCTTATTAGATAAATATGAACAAGACAATCCAGTGTTATTTCGAATTTTGACAAATACGACTATAATGTGAGTTATGTGACTTTAAATCTTTTGCTTTAATCGAAATTAACGATTAATTAATCGTCAATTTTTCAAAAGTTAACTATTAAATTTAAATTAATCGGTCGCAGCCCTAATATATATATATATATATATATATATATATATATATATATATATATATATATACACACACACTAGCTGACCCGCCGGCTTCGCCCAGTCCCTGGAGGGTTTCTATATATCTATCAGTCTGTATGTCTGTCTGCTTGTCTGTCTGTCTGTCTGTCTGTCTGGCTGACCCGGCCCGGCTTCACCCAGTCCCTGGTGGAGAGCATCTCATTTAATTCATATAAGTAGTCATATAAGCTCCCGTTCCCGACTATCTGTCTGTCTGTCTGTCTGTCTGTCTGTCTGTCTGTCTATCTGTCTGTCTGTCTGACCAGGCCCGGCTTCACCCAGTCCCTGGTGGGGAGCATCTCATTTAATTCATATACGTAGTCATATAAGCTCCCATTCCCGACTATCTGTATGTCTGTCTGTCTATCTGTCTGTCTGTCTGTCTGAGCCGGCCCGGCTTCACCCAGTCCCTGGTGGGGAGTATCTAATTTAATTCATATAATTAGTCATATAAGCTCCCGTTCCCGACTATCTGTCTGTCTGTCTGTCTATCTATCTAACCCGGCGGGGCTTCGCCCAGTTCCTGGCGGGGAGCATCTCATTAAATTCACACTGTAACTTAATAGAATGTCCTTCCACACACCATCCATTATTGTTAATGAAAACTGTTTTAATCACCTACGTGACTGCAGATAACTTCTTTAAGCATAAAAAGATGAGTTACAATGTTATGCATTATGCACTATTTTTATGAAAACTTTGTAAATGCCTTAAAGATTATATCATTATTTATTATAACTCATATGCCTGTAAATAACTATAGACAAAGAGTTTATAAATCTTTGAAAACGATGCAACAATATGACTATAAAGTATATAGAAATGTTATTACAAGTTATGCCCCTTGAAATAACTTTTCTAGAGTTAAGTCCTCTTGCTATATAGAAATTATAATGAAAAATGAAATATTAAATTTTATTAAGTAAGTAGCCGATTTTACACTAAAAAACTATGACAGAAAGTTGCACAGGAATGAAAAGAAAACGTGTAGCAAATTTCATCTCAATAGGATGGACCGTTCGCTAACGCATGAAGAACGGACGGACATACATACATCGTGTTATATATATATATATATATATATATATATATATATATATATATATATATATATATATATATATATATATATATATATATAATAGATAGCATATGTAATATTATAACGTATATATTAGTTTGCATATGTATTAGATAGCTCATATATTAAATAGAATTCGACCCCTGGTAGTGCAGGCTGGTTCATTTCACTGTCCTGAATGTGTGGATGTTTTGTTTAAATAAAAGGATAATATCCCCTCCATCCCCCCCCCCCTCCAAGTCCTGGGGTAGAGATGATGGAAGATCAAACCTTCTCAGACACGTAGAAACAAGACTGGATACACAACTCAAAGATCAACAAAGTTGTTTAATTAAAAACACGTACAAATAAGACCACACACAAACCTGTGGTCATCAAGATCGTTGCCTTATTAAACACATGTCGGGAAAAAGACTGGATACACAATTGCAGTGATCAAAACATATATATATATATATATATATATATATATATATCAATCATGTGCCATGCCGGAAAGCGTGGGCGTCATGATTCGCCATTACACTCGATCACCAGATATATATAAACATGTTAGATATCAAACATTAGTCATTAAGATAATCGACCCATTACACACACGATACAACAAGACTGACTACAAAACTGCAGTAATCAAGACAGTTTTTTTTTTTTAAATTAAATACATGTAGAAACAAGAGTGGGCATAAAGCTGTAAAGATACAGAAAATTGCGTGCTGTTTTCCTTAGCTTCTCTTGCCTAGTAATTTTCAATGTACAGCAAATGTCTCTTTGTCAACTCTTCTGTTGAAGTGCTACATAAACAGGTGAAGACGTTTTTAAACTAATCAACACTTCGGCTATATAGTCACAACAAACAATTCAATTAAGGGCCGTATTGGAAGCTTTCATATTCTTGTCTTCAGGCTCAAAGAATCCCACAAGAAAAGAATATATCAACGAAGTAAGGAAACGATCACTGACTTCACCTCAAAGTAATATCCCAATTTGTGTTTTTCAAATGTCGGGCGCTTCCAGAAGTTCAAAAGCACAATGGAGGCGTCCAGGCTTGGATGATGTAAGTGGTGATTTCGTTTTTGTGTATGATATATTTACTTCCATCTAGGATTCTCACGGCCTGAAGAGAGAATATGAAACCTTCCGAAACGTCGCTTAGTTGAATTGTTCTATATAGGCCACCTTAGCCTTTAAATATGGAATGTAATAGTCATTACGTTTTCATTCAGAATTGTCCCATAAATGTCACGTTTATCTTTTCCATGGTTTTGATGGGTGAACTTGTTTCAACCGCATCTCTCATTATATCTGTGTTTGTTTGCTTCTCTGTCCACGATATTCTCAATTTTGTTTTAATACACCACTTCTGCACATAAGTAGTGTGAGCACAGTCAGTACAGGGTCATAGGTGAGGCTGATTAGACATATAGTGCTAGCCTCAAATGTTTTTAAACTAATCAACACTTCATTGGGATGTGCGCAATATCAGCCTGACTTTCTTTACTTCCTCAGATATTCCTGGTAAATAGCTAGAGACCAAGTTAATTTTACAAATCCGCATGAGTACAGAAAGCAATGGCAAACTATTGAACGTAAACCTGCCAATAAATCACACACAACCAAAAATGTTGGGGTGGACTGCGACATCCTGTAAAGGATATGAAGCTAACTTAACATGAATACACGTTTTAACCCATGCCAACCAGACCTGCAGGCAAGCACACTAGTCCCTAAGTATAAGAGGCTCAAATCTCCACATCCAGAGGCAAAGATAATCAACCGTAATAAAAACATCCTCTACATAAATACAGAAATATGTACGTCGTTATTTGGATTAAGTGTTGAGTTGAGTCACGAACCGACATAACTCACTCAGGACATTCCCGTACGTGCTCAGTCCCCTCGTTCAACAGCCAGCGAAGAGTCATACTACTAATCGTTCCCACCGCTATCTGATTAAATGTTCTTCTGGTCTTCCCTCTCAGTTTTGAGATTCTTCCAGAACCCCTGCCGATCCCCCGCAATCTTTTTCTTTCCACATATGGGTTTTCAATCTGTTCCTCCGCCTTCTCCACCTGGTCTCACAAGCGCACGACCACCTCCCCCTTGTCCATAGGCAAGATACCACCAAGAGGTGCATTCCCTGCTAGCCTATCAGCCTGTTCATTCCCCCCGTACACCCGCATGGCCAGGGCAAAATATCCATACAATTCTCACAATCTGTGACCTCTAAAGCGACGAGAGCCATTCCACGCGAAACATTCCTGTCTCCACCTTGCTAAGCAAGATTTGGATTATCTTTGAGTGAAATTTGACACCTACATATAGACAGTGCAGTTTAGCATATCAAACACATTTTCAATTACAAACATCTTTCATATTATGCATAATTTTCATTTCTGATAACGTTCTTCGTCACGGTTTACAGAAACCTCATTTTCATACGGAAACTGCGATTCCGTTGAATCTCTGATGCCTTTGTGAACATCTCGAACTGATCTCACATTGTTCACGAGGCTTCTGGGTGGATGGGAGTATCTGACCGAGCGTGCACTTTCATCTGCGATGTAGTCGTAATCAATAATTTCATTATATATGCCTGAGTTCTCTCGCAGCTGAGACAGTTCAATATTCCCAGAGAATGTTTGCTTCGGAATATGTTTATCACTCCTTGTCACTTGTGTATCGAGATTTTCTGAGGACAAATATACAATGTTAGTGGCGGTGTTTTTTCGATGTATACCGACATTCTTAATTATATTAGACAGTATAGTGCTGCATTCTACAAATCACATCATCATCACAATAACGATCATCTATAATCATCATCAACATCATTATCAAGTGAATGCTGATAAACGTGTGCAGTTATGGTTAGCCATATCACAAGATAACGGACTACATACTGTTAGAAAACAATGGTAAAAAGCTGGTAATAAAAGAAGGAAAAACATACCCGTTTCGACGACTTTAGTCTATGGGACTTATGGTTTTAGATCCATATTTTTTATCCCAAGCAACACATGCCGTGTCCGAGCGTGAGCATTTGTGCATGTATGCAGACAGGCATACTTTGTCTGTGCGCTACTTCAAAAAACTGGTCAAGGTTGTTAAAAGCGAAAAATGGGCAGAGGTGTGTCAAAGAGTAAGCACAGACAAGTCACTGAAATTGTTCTGGCGACTACATCAAAGCATGAGTGGTGTAGTCAAGAATAAGAGCATTTCTGACTTCCAAGGTGCTGACCTCATCTGGCAGAGGACTGACGAGGACAAGGGCAAAGCCCTCTTTGAACGCTACCTTGAGCAGAGCAACCAGACAGACATGGGAGGCCGAAATCTGGCCAAGGAGGTCACCTCAGACAGATGCAAGGCCCAGAACACCTCGGATGAAGACACAGTGACAGTGAAAGAAATCAAGGCTGTGCTTCGACGATCAACAAAAAGTTCTCCAGGTCCTGATGGCATAAGATACGACGACATAAATAGGTGTACCGAAAATGAGCTAGAGAAACTAGCAGACATGTACAACAACAGTATAGGGAGTGCTAGCATCAAGGAGGAATGGTTACACAGCTATCTGATTCCCTTGCCGAAGCCTGACAAAGACCACAAAAAAATTCAGGGATATCGAATTATAACCATGCAGAATACAATAGGCAAGCTGCTGGAGAAGGTAATTGCCAGGAAAATATCAAGCCAACTAGAGAGGCAAGGTGTTTTCCCACCCACCCTGGGTGGGTACCGTCCAAAAAGAGAAACCTGGACCAATGCAGCAGTCTTTGCCCAGGATGTCTATGAAGGTTTCCACTCAGGCACTGAAACCGTTGCTGCAGCGATTGATCTTGAGGACGCATACAACAGAGTACCACTGGATCTTTTAATGTTTCAGCTTCTCGAACTAAACGTAAGTCCATTCCTCCTTAGTTGGATCGCTGCAGCCCTCTTCCAACGGAAAGTAGTTTTTAGATGTGGCAGTTAGACTTCGGAACCAACAACAATACATCCTGGCCTACCACAGGGATCACCATTATCTCCGGTACTGTTCAACGCCTACACAGTGAGAATTACCAGTGAGCAGATCACTGGACCTGGCAGGACATTGTCATATGCCGATGATGTTTTAGTGTATCGTCAGGGTAAGGACAGAGAGGAGGTTGCTGTGGAACTACAAACCGAACCCAATCGCATAAGTACTTGGTGTGATGAAGCTGGGGCAATGGTCAACCCAACAAAGGCAACAGTGACTTGGTTCTCGTTGAATAATCATATTGTCAACACTCCAACACCAACTGTAATGCTGTGTTCAGAGACGGTGGAAAGAACGCAGGCAAGGAATTACCTGGGGATACGGTTTGATCGAAGCCTTGCTTATAATGTGCACATAGACCATGTGATAACAAAGGCCAAGCGGGGTTTGGCAGCGATGCGGGTGATGGCGGCAGCAAACTGTGAGCAGCGCCATCTATGTCTTCTGTACGAGGGGCTGGTCATGTCTGTTTTGGAGTATGCAATGGCAATCCTGACTCTCAGCCATAAGCAGATAGAAAGGATGGAAAGGATACAGAATGAAGCTATGCGCATTATTCTTGGATGTACAAGAGATACAGCATGCAGGGCGATGCGCTACCTTCTTGATTTTCCAACCATTGAAGAGAGAATACAAGGTTGCAGGGCACGCGCCTACCTCAGAATTAACGCAAACACACAACATCCATTGCAAAGTGAAATTAGGAAGGTGAAGGGCAGCAGGTTAAAAAGAGGAAGGTCGTGGATGGGTCAAGCCGAAGACATTCTTCAACAGGTGTGTTCACTTGAGGACTTAGAACCTGGCGAGGAGTGGGAACAAGTGCCAACAGACTTCTGCACATCCTTTTCAGTTTGCATACAACTAGATAGAAAATGCAGACAAGAAAATCCGGCTGCTGTTGAGGCTGAAGTACAAGCGTTGATTTTCGAGAATTCGCTAGACGGTGACGCGGTCATCTACACAGATGGGTCGGTCGTCCGACATGTGAGAAGCTCATGAGCCTTTACAGCTCGAGCCGGAGGAAGAATTGTGAAAGAGGGCTCTGGTGCTTTCACTGAAACCACAAGTAGCCTGACCATGGAAGTCATGGCAGTAAGTAAAGCAATAACATGGCTCGAGACAAAGACATTCACTAGGGCTTGTTTCCTCAGCGACTCAATGAACATGATCAAGAGGATAGAGGAGGGATCGATCCGAAGAGAATGGTTGCTGCCTCTGGAGCTGTCTCGACTGGCAAAGATTAGTTTCATCTTCGTGCCAGGGCATGCGGGAGTACAAGAAAATGAGCGGGCTGACAAGCTCGCAGGTGAGGCTACTGTGGAGGGCAGACGCGCCATGGACCAGGCCGACATCCTGAATGCTCTACGAGAAGTAAGACTTTTGCGAGAACCAAGTGATGACTGTGAATCTACAACAATGGCCAGACTGCGAGAGCAGCAAATTAAAAGAGGGGTGGCCAAACAAGAACACTACGCAGGAAGCCAAAGAAGATTGATAAACCAACACAGAACTGGCGTCGTTAGCCGCTACACGTGCGGGATTTGCTGAGGAGGGGATCCGAGCACTTATGGACTGAATGGTTCGATGTGCAATGAGGATGATCTGTCGACTAACTAACTAACTAACATACTTGTCTGTGCGGCGTGCATGTGTAAGTACATGCGTGCCTGCGCAGTTAGATACTTACTGCAGACAGCTACATCATCTTATACTCTTAACAAGAAGTTTTGTAATTAGCTTTGTCACATAATTATAACACATTTGTTTTGCATGCTGGAAGTCTTACGAAGAGTGAACAAAATACAGTAACAGAAACACTCTTTGATCTGTAACTGAATACAATCTATTACACATTTATTAGAAAGAAGTATTTTCTATGAGATATTGCTATTTCTCCTCCAGTTTTCATTTTCATTTTCTGAAAAGAGTGAATGTTAAACTACCTGTTCTATTCAGACAATAGAAAACGTGGGTATACTCACTTCTGATTGATTCTTGGAGTCGTTTCCTTGATCGTGCATTTCTTATACAGTAAACAATCAGAATAACACCAATGACAGCAATCAGTGCTAGATTACCCAAGACACCACCTACAATAGCTCCTATTGGTGGCTCATCATCTTCACGTGCTGAAACAGAATGATCACTTAATACAACAAATGCAAATATTGTTCAAATATAATAGCTATATCTGCAGAACAGTGTGGCTTGAGTTACTGTAACATGTTTAACTGTGTTGAAATGATCAAGATAGCACAGCTGGGAAACAGAACACAATAAATAACATTCTTCTTGTGTTCTTACGGCATTTACACCACCCTCCCTAGGGAGCATAGGCTCTCACCTCCTATCCTCAACCACCTCACGTTTAGCCTTCTGTCATGGATTACCTTTAGTACCGTCCCTGGAGTGAGGGGAATCAACACCCACATTATATTTTAACCCCCTATCATTATCCTGGAGAATCCACTAGATTCCGTTCACCACACTCCTTCAGTTTATGGACACCTCTTTCTCTCTCTCTATCATCACTGGATCATGCACCCTCTCATTCTTCCCCAACACAACATACTCAACAACTCTAGCTTCTAAAAATTAATAACAATTAATTTATTAAAAGAAAAGTATAATGTATGTGAGAAGTGTATGCGAAAAATTTGTCGTATACTATAATGTGTGTAGAATCGGACCAGCAGATTAGGAGCCAAGTCAGATCATCCTAGCAAAGTTACACCACAGCACGTTAGCTCAGCACATAAAGACCTCACCGAGCGATGTGTCTCTCCTGCCAGTTGCTGACTTTCTCTGGTAGCTACTTGGTAATCCATATACATGATCATCCGAAATAGATACAGTCTATAGTTTAACACTGATCATGGATCGGTTACACACTGCATACTATTAAGTCCCTATAGTTCTTAAATGTACCAATCCCTGTACTGTGAAAATAGGTATCACTGTTATTGGTAACACACTTGATTCTATCTATTGTCTAGAGTATCCCAAACACAATGTCCCTTGTAATATTCCACTGGAATCTACAACTCCATGTGAATGCTACGTTTAGTGTTCCTTTTTAATCCCTAGTGTTCATTTGATATGTGGTGTAAAAACGAACATCACCCATCCTAGGTGAACCCTATCACAAAGGAATCGTTTATATGGTTTTGCTCAACTGAGCCATGTTCTGGTGGACCCTCCTGATTATGGGCCCAGCATAAACACTATTGTATAAACTTTCTTCTCGGAAGTTAGTCATCTTATTAAAACATTGACTGTTCATCTTGTGTTCTTCCTACCCGGAGTAGAACTTCATCAAAACCAGTGTAGAGCTTCCTCGTAACTGGCGGGGAACCTTATGTAACACTGCTTTACTCCTGAATCACATCTACATTTTGCCATGACAGGCACGTGTATATTAAATTTAATTAATCCCGAACACGGTAGATGTTTTCCAAATTCACACAGAGCTAGCGAAACACCGTCCGTCTAGGCCAACTCTCTTGTTTACAATCGCTGCAACAAGTTAGGTTTTTCAAACAGTCTTGGATTGTTCTCGTGACGTCCTTTGATGTCAACACCAGATGGTCCCAAGGGCAGACTATCCATTTCCCTAACATCACAAGAATTATTGTCTCCCTTATCTCATCTACAGCACCCGTCTCTCTTTTATCCTGCGAGTCGGCAAAATAACCTCGTCATATTTTCCGTCTCCCAGGGAATTCTCAAGGACGGCTGTACCGTTTGATCTCACCGCCGCCAGTAACAAACAACTTGCAGCTGTGAATCAGACTGTCTCTGTTATTTGTATCATCTGATCGTTAACTTCAGTGGTTTTCGTGACACCTTCTATCCCCAACCACATCACATCTAACCTTTTATCCTCAACAATATCACGTCTAACCTCCTATCCTCAGCCACCTCACGTTTAACCTCCTATGCTCAACCACCTCACGTCTAACCTCCTATCCTCAACCACCTCACGTTTAACCTTCTATCCTCAACCACATCACATCTAACCTCTTATCCTAAACAATATCACGTCTAACCTCCTATCCTTAGCCAACTCACACCTAACCTTCTATCCTTAACCACATCACGTTTACCTTCTATCCTCAACCACATCACATCTAGCCTGCTATCCTCAACCACATCTCATCTAACCTCCTATCCCCAATCACCTTACATCCAACCTCTCATCCTCAAACACATCACATCTATTCTCCTATCCTCATCCACATCACATCTTACATCCTATCTTCAACCACATAACATCTAACCTCCTATCTTCAACCAGATAACAGAGTATAACGATGCAATTATGAATGCAGTTCGTAATCTCGCACACTCTCTTACGGAACACAGCTTCGGGCGATATGGTAGCAGACTGCCTTGCGTTGGGTTTTTTACGAAATGGGATGGGTGCAGGTCGTTCAGAAAGCAACGGCAAACTACTGAACGTAAACTTGCCAAGAGATCACAACAGCAAAATAATGTTGGTGTTGACTACGACGTCCTGTAAAAGAGATACAACTTTTGTTTATAAATCACTGCATGTTAACAAAAACACAATTCATACCTTCAAGGTTTATAGTAAAATAGTCAGTTACTTGGTCACTTTTCTCTGAATTTCCATTGTAAGATTCCAGGACATAGATGTATGTTGTAGCCGGTTTAAGGTTTGTGAAGTACATCACTGTAGAAGTGCTGCTTTGTGTTTCTAAAACAGACCCACCCGTTGAAACACTCATTGTGTAGAGAGATACACTTCCATTTGACTGTCCAAATGTAATCTTATAAGTTGAGTTGGCTACGCGTTGTACTTTACTCACTGGACCTGGTCTGTGTGGGCCTGTCAGATTAAACCAGAAATAAACCAAATGTTGTTATATTGTGCATTAGAAACAGATACACAATATTTAACAATACACACTTAATTTACTGTCAAACATTACCAAACTTAACATCAATGGTCATATGAAATACAAACACACAACTACATATAGTTCACATTGCACATAAACTGGACAAAGAGAAAACCAGATTACGTACTATACATTTCTAAAGTTATGCTTGGAAACTTACGAGTCCAAAGTGGGGCTTGTGGTTGTTCAACTGTTATAGGTGGATAATTTCCATCACCCGGCAGACTTGTGAGAACAGAAAAATTGTAGAGAGTTCCAGGTTGAAGATCAGTTACTTTAACGCCTGTTTCGGCAGCATCCATTTTGTTTGAACCATTCCACCTGATGCTGTAACTCACGTCATTTCTTTGAGACATATCATGCCACAGAAAGGTAACTGTCCTTGACTCTCTGGTAATAATTGTTGCATTTATTTTTAAATTGTTTTCTGTAGAAAGAAAACCAAAATACAATCAAAAGAATGCGAGGATGAGCTGTAAAAACAATACCAAGAAACTCCAAGTAGCTTGTAACAGGAGGATTCTGATGATCAAACGATGTCTCCCCAGTAGGCAAATATTTTTACATTTAACTCCTATACAGTCTGGGTATGGAAATGAGTGAGGAGGGTTCCCCTCGTAACTTTTACTAAAAACAAAGAAAAAAACACAAACATACACATACTAGCATGCACACACTTGAGTAGAATCATGGCTACTGCTATCTAACCTGGGAAGTGGGTTAAGTTATTTAATCTAACACATTGACTAAGTTAGTGATCAGGTCACCTAGCTATAGATGGTTGACATTCCAGCAACAGTTTGCCGTACCACTAGCACCTACTCATGTGTCAGTCACCATGCTAACATCTCTTCTAATCAGATGAATCTGAATAATTATATATTACAACAGTATAGTTTTGAATAACATATAAGGAAAACAAGAAATGTAAAATTCAACTATATATAATATATGCAACCAAATCCTGTACCAATTGCACTATCCTTAGGTGTTCTCAATCAGTGACTTACCCAGCACCAGCGTGTCTTGACTTACTAGAATCTGCGTAGTTCTCTGGGACACGACAATGACAACAATATATCCATCCATCCATCCATCCATCCATCCATCTATCCATCCATCCATCCATCCATCCATCCATCCATCCATCAATCCATCCATCCATCCATCCATCCATCATGTGCCATGCCGATAAGCGTGGGCGGTCATGTTCTGCCATCCCACTTGATCACCAGAGTCGTGGATCAGCTCCGTGTTCCTGTCTCGACCATGCCACGTGGCCAAGCCATCCAGGTATTTGCCACACTGCTGCTGACAGGGGTATTCCATAATTATGAACTGTTAACTTTCAACAAAAGGTATTCCCGGCTCAGTTATCAGTTATCAGTTATCAGTTGGGGTATCTTCATTGCACTCCGGACATGTCCATAGGTGCTCAGATCCTCCGCCCAGCATATGCATCAGCGTCCGGTGGCTAATAGTGCCAGTTCTGTGTTGGTTGACGAGGCGCTTTGTTTTCCCGATGTACCTCTCGCGTCTGGCTGTGCCGATTCTTACTCCCAAGTCTTTCATCCTGGACAGCGATGTGGAATCACTGACGTCAAAGTCCTCTGTTCTCGACATGTCTTTAAGGACGTTAATAACATCGGCACGATCCATGGGCTGGCCATCTACAGGGGGTGCAGAGCCAGCCAGTTTATCAGCTCGTTCATTTCCCTCGACTCTCGCATGTCCCGGGACGAAGATGAAGGTGACTTTACGAACAACAGACTTCCGCAGAGACTCAGTCCACTGTCTACGTACAGATCCAGCTTCGACCTTCTGAATCATGCTCATTGAATCACTTAGTACACACACGTTGGTATAATGCTGTGATTCCAGCCATATGAAAGCCTGTGTAACTGCCATCACCTCCATCGTCATGCTGCTCGTGGTCATAGAGTGGGCACCACTGGATTCTTGAACGGTTCGGCCCGCTGAACGGGCTGTAAATGCCCACGCACTTCTCTGCTGCTTTACAACAGATCCATCTGTATAGATGAGCACTTCGGGGCTATCTGAGTGTTCATAGATGAGCGCGTTAACCTCAGCATTGACAGCGGCGGGGTTCTGCTCTCTGCACCGTCTGTCGAGTGTGATAATGCAGGAGAAAGTGCACTTAAAGGCTGGAGGCACCGGCACCCATTCCTTGCCGGGGTTGATACTGGTAAGACTGCAGACCTGTCTGACGACATCTTCCGCCCGACCCATCCATGATTTGCCCCTCTTTAGCCTGTCACCATTTTCTCTGAATATAGCGTCATGCAGAGGGTGCTGCTCATCTGCACTTATTTTTAAGTATGCACGAGCTCTCCAGATCTTGATCCTGTGTTCCATCCCGGCTCGCTCCAATATATCAAACAGCAATGTGAACAAAATTGACGTCATTCTTGTTTGCACCTACTATATGGCAGTATCTACTTCTCGGACTTCCCCTTGGTCTCTTCCCTTCGATCTTGCCAGTCGTCACCAAGTTCTCCAAATCATTTCTTCTTATAACTGTCATCATCATAAAACTGTCATTTACTGCCAATATAGTGGTGAATGGCAGAGGGGTCTTTGAGCCAAAGGAATTAAGGCCGCCTGGATAGTGCAGTCGCCGCGAACTGTGCAGGCAAATAATGTTGACTGTCTACGTCTAACGACTAATCAGTTTACGATCTTCATTTGTTTCTTGAAGGACTCGACAATACATAATGAACAATAATTAAAGTAAATCAACGTAAGCCGGCTCCATGTCCGAGGGGTTAGCAGCTTTCTCCGCTAACCCCGAATACTCTCGTCACGTGACGCGACGAGAATTAGCAGTGGTTCGAATCGCAAAAGTGACTTATGAGAGTATGGAGCCGGTCGCTCAGAAAGTCGTGGCGTGCTGATGAGCGTAATCTAGCCTTGGAATCAACATACAGCTGAAAGATGCTGGTGTTGACCGCAATATCCTGAAACAGGATGGAAACGCGGGAAAAAAAAAAAAAAAAAAAAAAAAATCAACGTAAATCTCCCTAAATATGAACATGTTAACGATGGATACACGAGTGCACGTTTTAAAGTTAATAGACAAGAAAATTAAACCTGGTGTTCTAAAACATGCATTTTCTGATCCACATCTCCAAATAAAGATACATCCCTGCGATGCTTTAAATTCATTAGAGGTAAGTATTAAAATGATTGTGTGATCACTTGTGTGATCATGTGAGATGGGAAAACACTGCCGATTGCTTATCGACATGACACGAGATGATGATAATTATAAGTGACGCAATGTACTGCGGAGCTTCAAATGAAAACTTAGAAAATAAGATAGAAATGACAATAACCATATCGTTGTCTAGTAACCTGTCACTGTTATTGTTAAGAATGGTACAGGAGGGTTAAGCACGTGCCATCACAGTGCAGAAGAACACGGTGACGTCATAAGGACAATTCAAAAATCGCGCCCCTTGTTTGGCATGTATTAAAGAGGAGCAGCGTTCTGTTATCCTTATTGAGACCAGTATAGGGATGAAACCTATAGAAATGCATCGGCGAATGAAGGTCTAGTATGGTGATGCGTGTCTTTTAGTCCAGCAAGTGTATGAGTGAAGTAGGAAGTTTCAAAACGGCGTGACATTTGTGAGTGACTGTTCACGACCGGGTCAGCCACACCGTGACGATTGAAGCCATTGAAGCCTTCGTACAGGAAAACCGCCTATTGACTGTAAGGGACATTGCCGCACATCTTGACATCTGTCAAAGTTCAGCACACCGTATCATCCATGGTGTTATACAGTACCGCAAAGTGTCTGCAAGATCGGTGCCACGGCAGCTTACTCCAGAATTGAAACGACGACGCATTGATGCTTGTCAAGAACATTTGCAGTGTATTGAAACAGAAGGTGATGGTTTCCTATTAACAATTGTTACTGGAGATAAGACCTGAGTTCACTATCATGAGCCGGAAACGATGAGGGTGAGCAAGGAATGGCGCCATCCCTCCTCACCAAAACCAAAGATGTTTCGCATACAGCCATCTGCTGAAAAGGTTATGCTGACTCTCTTTTGAGATGAAGAAGGCATTATTTTAGAGAACTACACGCCGAGAGGGAAAACTGTCACCAGTGATACGTATACAGCGCTTCTCAGGAATCATCTTCGACCCGCTATAAAAAAAATCCAAACGTTGTGGACTTCTGAGTAAAGGTGTCGTTTTGCAACATGACAATTCTCGACCCCATACTGCTCGTGCAACGGTTGAATCCATCAAAGACCTCCATTTTTTAGTGTGCAACACATTTCCTGTACTTACTAGACCTAGCCCCAAATGATTTCCACATGTTTGGACAACTCAAAGAGTCATTTGGAGGAAAGACGTTTTTGGTTCGATAAAGAGATACGGCAGGTGGTGCATGAGTTGTTACACACGCCACCAAGAGAACATTTGTCTACAGGAATACAAGCACTTTAACAACGCTGGAGGACTTGCATTGAACGCAGTGCTGACTACATCGATAAATGATACACTTGTTCTGACTTTTCCAAACTATATTCACCACACACAAAAACACATTTAGGGTTTTCAATTGAAGCCCATTCGTAAAGCTAATTTTAAACAAGAAAATTTATGTTTTATAGGTGCCAATCGCCGGTCTCCCAGGCCTAGGTATTAGCGACTTTCTCCGTAATCCCGTATACTCTCCTGAGTAACGTGACGTGCGCGAGAATCGGTGGCGGTTCTCGCCGCATCGGTAATTTACTGGGTATGTGAGCCGGTCGCCCAGAAAGTAATGGCAAACTACTGAGCGTAATCTTGCCAAGAAATCAACAATCAGCTGAAAGATGCTGATGTTGACAAGGATGTCCTGTAAAAGGATATGCGAACAAAAAATAAAAAGGTGCCAACTGCAGGCAGTGAAATAAAAAGCACCGAATGAACAGCATGTATACACATCCTATACACATTTACAAGACGTCTGCTAGCACACACTGAAATTATTGCAGCAAAGTAAACAATTCTGATGGACTTATATTGTTTTTTTTTTTAAACATCCCGGTGAGTGTTCCAAGGAAATATTTTGATCATCTCCATTCATCTTATCATTTATTCACACCTTCGATCATCTAATTTATTATTTATAAACGCAGATTTCTGTTCCGCATCCAATTCACAATGTGAAATAATTCATACATGTGCTCACTTTGCACATAATAATAATATTTCTGACTTCATTGTTGGTACAGATTTCATTCCCATTTTCAGAAAATATTGAGGTACCATATTACACATAGCGATGAGGTAGGGCAGTGGCTAGCCAGCTGGATTGTCAGTCTGAGGTAGTACATTTGTAAACAGTTAACCTGGAGGAAATAAAGGCGTCCAACGTGATATCTTCTTCTTTATGCCTTTCACTGGAAGTGCGTCACACCAAGTTATCTACCTCACATGTTAGTGTGTATGACTTTGGCCTGCATTTGGTTAAGGTTTGATTTCTCTAGACCAGTGGTTCTCAACCGGTGGGGAATTCCCCCCAAGGGGGAATTTTAGGGTTTCCAGGGGGGAATTAAGATTATTTCTAGATTGCGTTAATACAAGAACGGATTACTTGATATTGTTTTTTCCTTCATATTTTACGGTTCTGTACGTATCACACTTCTGAAATTCATTTTATAACGTAAGTAGATCCGCAAATCACGTTTTATGTAGATGTCTAGACTTGTTTTAGTATGTGCTATTAAATTTAGCTTCAATTATTACGTATACTGTGTAGGGGCAGGGGGAAATTTTTAGGGAGGAAATACGAAAGGGGGGGGGGGGTATGACGTTCTAAAAATATGGTCAGGGGGAATGACGTCCTAAAAATATGATGGGGTATGACGTCCTAAAAATATGATGGGGGGGGGGGGAATGACGTCCTAATAATATGGTGAAGGGGGGCACGGGGAATGACGTTCTAAAAATATGGTCAGGGGGGAATGACGTCCTAAAAATATGATGGGGTGGGGATGACGTATTAAAAATATGGTGAAGGAGGGTACGGGCCAAAAAATGTTGAGAACCACTGCTCTAGACAGATTCCATCCAAGGTAAAAGGTTTTATCAACGTTCTATCATCTCTATCGAGTGCTGATTAGTCTTTAAAAATATGGGGCTAGCACAATATAAACAATATGCCTAAAGGTGTAGGAAACGGTCCTTTTTTTAAGCTAATATGCCACCATGACATGCCAACATAGACTACAGATAGAATAGCATGGAAGAGATCAAACAGTGAACTCAACCACAGTTACCACAGCGTAGTATAACTTCTTCATAAATGTCATCATAATTCAGTTTAAGATGTTTTTGAGCATAGCCTACGATTGGTAGCGTTGTAGTGTTCTGTTGTGATAATTTGGTGTGTCCAGTGTATGCCGCGTGGTTGCACACCCGCTTCACACGCGTGATCCGGGACTTGTTTCCGGATCCGGTCAGGGATATGCACTACTGACGAGCTCAAACGAGAGCGAAACTCGAGTATAGTGCTTCCATATTGACGTGGATAGGCCTTAGGTTCATACCAGAGTACGATCAGCGTTGCCAGTAGTGTGTTGTGCTCAATATTTAAGCTGATTTTGTATTATTTTGGAAAAGTATATATATACATATATATGTTAACGTGATGACGATGAGAATCAGCAGCGGTTCGAATCGCATCGGTAACTTACGGGGTATGTGAGCCGGCCGCTCAGAAAGCAATGGCAAACTACTGAGCGTAATCTTGCCAAGAAATCAACAATCAGCTGAATGATGCTCGTGTTGACAGCGATGACCTGTAAAGGATATGCAATATATATATATATATATATATATATATATATATATATATATATATAGAGAGAGAGAGAGAGAGAGAGAGAGAGAGAGAGAGAGAGACAGAGAGAGAGACAGAGAGAGAGAGAGAGAAATAGAGAGAGAGATAGATAGAGAGAGAGAGAGAGAGAGAGAGAGAGAGAGAGAGAGAGAGAGAGAGAGAGAGAGAGAGAGAGAGATCTATAATTGTGTTAACTGAATGCACATTCATCGATATTTCAGTTTTACCAGATGTTGCTGTTCACTCAGTCTTGTGTGTAACAGTAGAAAAGAAGAAGGAAATATATGATGCTATTAAGCAGAATTGGAAAGGTATCACATCGATCACTATCTTGTCATGTGATTATAAAACTGAATGCTATTAACGTCTTTCCCCATATTAACCTACAATTATCATGAATACTTACGGGAAATGCATGAACTGTAATTGGTCCAGTAAAAGCCATCAGCACAGAGACATTTATTTGTGCTCCATGGAAGGTAGGAAGTACAGTTTCTACTAGAACCCTTGCACTCAAGTGATGACCGACACTCCGATCCATGGTTCACTTCTGTGATATAAAAATTATATGGACATATTTATCATTCTTCTGAATTCTGACTGTCTCCAAGTGAAACAAGAAGGATGAACTCATGACATCAATACGAAATTGTTGTTAATGAATATTAAGTTAATATGAATGCCAATAATAGTAAGTAGAATAAATTCCTTGTAGACTGTTGCTCTCATTATGACCCAACGAACATTATATCATCTGTTGCCAATTCCCTCGCCTCGTAAATCCCCATGCTGAAGGTGTTTGCAATGTCCCGTGTCTACCTTTATGTTGGCGGGTCCCATTCTTCTTCTTCTTCTTCTTCTTCTTCTTCTTCTTCTTCTTCTTCTTCTTCTTCTTCTTCTTCTTCTTCTTCTTCTTCTTCTTCTTCTTCTTCTTCTTCTTCTTCTTCTTCTTCCACGAACCATGCCTTTCATCACTGTTCTTTCCACGTTACCGTGTCATTTAATATGGTAACAGTCAAAACAATGTTTTCCCGTAGTGAATTTGAATAACGAAGACACAAACAAAAGATTTCATGATTTATTGTTCGGGATATTTCGCTGCATCTCGTCAGTACATGCTGCAGAATTCACACATCATAAAGTAAAATAACTAGATAAATCCTTCAAGCTGAAATATACACATGTTCACACAGTAATGTCAATTGTCTACCGCGAGTAATACTTATGCAGTCAGGGAAGTCATTAGTCAACAGGCAGATGCAATTAGGAATGAAATACCCAAGGTATGTCAGCGAGACTATGATCGCTGGTAGTACTTTATTTTGTCTAGCTTCTGTTATGCAAGTACTGGATTTTCGCTTGTATCATCACGATGGCTGTGTTTTCGTTCCAAGAAGATATGGTCATTTACATTATCATCTGCATGGTTCTCTTTGTCCTGCATTCAGCCAATGAGTCAGGTCTTAGTCAGATATGACTGAGCTACCGTATGACAGTAGACGGTACTACCTGCTTTCTGTCAGCGCCGAATGTTGGGCGGCGCTTACCAAACCCGACACCCCACATTGTGCCAACGGCTTCGGGCGGAAGAGCGCAATTGGGAAGGTACTAGCCTTATCCTGGTGCGAGGAAATGCAACCCAAAGACAAAATAAGTCACGGCAGGGCAGACCAGGCCCTAAGCCTTGGTTGGCAGCTGGTCTAGGATCGAAGCTCCGACAGGCGGACAGTTAGAGCATTGCTTTGCTGATCCGGCAGCTTCTGCAGCTTGTCTTGTTCCAGATTATAGGTGTCAACTTTCCTCTGGAGTGAACTAGGCAGGCCGAGAGAGGGATCATGCTGCATGGGCAACACATGGTTTCTTTATTTTAGCCCGGGCTTTGTGTTATGGAGAGGCAATAACTCCATCCCTGGTCTTAACCGGTCTCGGAATCAAAGCGAGAGGCAACTGTTACGGGTTATAAGTCCTTGTCAGTTGGCGTAGACATGGGGCGCCACGCGTTGCCTCTGACGGTGGGAGACACCTATAGGTGTCACTGATCAGCTACCGCCCGCCTCAAGCTGGGCATCCCCCAGCCAATTGGGTGCTGATCGGCCACAGCCTGCCTGCTTCAATGGGTGCTTGGGGCTAGGACAAAATCTGCATCGCAGGCTGTAAAACCAATGCACCAGGTACTAATAAAAAGAATAGAAACCTCAAGCTGCGTCTTGCAACCTGGAACGTGAGAACCATGTGTCCAGGATTTTCCACTGACTTGACCAATATTGACGATGTGAGAAAAACGGCTGTGATTGATGCTGAACTCAATCGTCTTAACATTGATATTGCTGGCCTGCAGGAGACTCGCCTCGCTGAGGAAGGGTCACTCAGGGAAAACAATTACACCTTTTTTTGGAAGGGAAGAGGGCAGGCAGAAAAAAGGCAACATGGTGTGGGCTTTGCAGTGAAGAATTCGCTACTGGGAATGATTGATATCCCAGCTGGAGGTAATGAAAGATTATTATCACTGCGCTTGGCAACCTTTTGTGGATTTTCCACCATTCTCACTGCATATGCACCGACACTCGCTTCCTCTGATGATGTGAAGGATACGTTCTATGAGCAGCTAGACTCTGCGATCAAGGCAGTTCCAAAATCCGACAACATTTATATGCTCGGTGATTTCAATGCTCGTGTGGGCAAGGACTCGAGTTCATGGCCAGTGTGCATTGGAAAATACAACATCGGTCGCATGAATGATAATGGAGAAAGGCTGCTGGAGCATTGGACTAGAAATGACCTATGTATTACAAACTCCTTTTTTAAAACAAAAGAGATGCATAAGGTCACATGGAAACACCCAAGATCCAGCCATTGGCATCAGCTGGACTTCATTATCACACGGAGACAACATCTGAACCATACATCATTAACTCGAAGTTACCACAGTGCTGACTGTGATACAGATCATTCTTTGGTTGTTGTAAGGGTTAGACTGAGACCAAAGAGAATATACACAGCTAAACACAAGTCTAGCCCCAGGATTAATATTACTAACACTCACGATCCTGGAAAGTGCTTTGAATTTCAACAGCAACTTGAAGACGCTTTCAATGATACATCAGAAAATTGTATAGTAAATGATAAATGGAGTAAACTTAAGGAAACTATTTATAAAACAGCGGTAGGGGTTTACGGCACTGTGGATCATAAGAGGCAGGACTGGTTTGCGACAAACAGCCAGATACTGCAGCCCTTGATTGATAAAAAGAAGATAGCTCTCTTAAGAAACAAGGAAAGACCAACGCGTAACATTCTGAGTGAGCTGAAGCAAGCTAGGAAGGATGTACAAAAGGCTGCCAGGCAAATGACTATTGGATCAAGTTATGTGAGTCCATTCAAATCGCATGTGATAAGGGAAACATCAGAAGCATGTATGACGGGATAAAGAAAGCCTGTGGTCCAATGATCAAAAGAAGTGCACCGCTGAAAACCTTGACTGGAGAAATCATCACTGATAAGAAACAGCAGATGGATAGATGGGTCGAGCACTATTTAGAGCTTTACTCAAGTGAGACCAAGCTAGCGGATGATGCCCTCAACGTCATAGAGGCCCTGCCAACTCTTGACCAACTGGACACACTTCCCACTATAACAGAAGTTAAGTGTGCTATAAATGAACTTGCATCTGGCAAGGCTCCAGGTTAGGATGGGATTCCAATAGAGGTAATCAGGTGTGGGCAAGACACACTCTCTCTACAGATCCACCAGCTAATAGAGCTATGCTGGCGAGAAGGACCAGTCCAACAGGATTTCAAAGATTCAAACATCATAACGCTGTACAAGAACAAGGGAGATCGGAGCGACTGTAACAACTATAGGGGTATCTCACTTCTGTGTATTGTTGGGAAAGTATTTGCCAGAATTGTCCTGCACAGACTTCAAGTCCTGGGAGATCAAATCTACCCCGAATCACAGTGCGGCTTCCGTCAGAACCGGTCTACCATTGATATGATATTCTCATTGCGACAGATGCAAGAAAAATGCCGGGAACAGAATCAGCCACTGTTTATTGCCTTCATCGACCTCACAAAGGCATTCGATTTGGTCAGTCGTGAGGGTCTGTTCAAAGCACTAAAGAAGATTGGCTGCCCACCAACTCTTCTGTCCATTGTGGAATCGTTCCACACAGGCATGAAGGGTATAATCAAGTTTGATGGCTCAACTTCAGAAGAGTTTGAAATCAAGAGTGGAGTTAAGCAAGGTTGTGTACTAGCACCCACCCTCTTTGGAATATACTTTTCACTTCTACTGAAATATGCCTTTCGTAATCAGGATGGTGGTATATACATTCACTCACGCTCAGATGGCGGGCTTTACAATGCTCAGAGATTGAAGGCCAAGACCAAAATTAAGAGGGTACTGATCAGAGAGTTGCTTTTTGCGGATGATGCTGCGATTACGACCCACTCTGAGGAAGAATTACAACATCTATTATCTGCATTCTCCAATGCTTGTTCTGAATTTAGTTTAACAATTAAGAAAAAGAAGACACAGATTATGTCACAAGGTGCACATGGTGTACCATCAATCTTTATTGACGATGCCAAACTGGAGATAGTAGACCATTTTACATATCTAGGATCAGAGGTAAATAGCAAATTATCTCTCGATCAGGAAATCAACATCAGGATTGGCAAGGCAGCAACAACAATGAACATGTTAGCAAAAAGAGTCTGGGAGAACAGGAAGCTTACTGCCAAAACAAAAGTCCTCATCTACCAAGCCTGTGTCCTTAGTACTCTTCTTTATGGCAGTGAAACCTGGACAACTTACTCACGCCAAGAGAAACGTTTAAACAGCTTTCATATGCGGTGTCTGCGAAGAATACTTGGTATTAAGTGGTAAGACAAAATCACAAATACTGAAGTATTGGAAAGATCAGATTGTGTGACGGTGTATTCCATGCTCAGTCTTCGTAGACTTAGATGGATAGGACACGTTAGGAGGATGGATGATGGTAGAATACCAAAGGACATCTTTTTTGGTGAATTACAGACAGGTAGGAGATCTCAGGGTCGGCCTCTACTACGATACAAAGATGTGTGTAAGCGGGACATGATTGATACAGGCATTGATAATGCACATTGGGAGCACGTCGCCGCTGAACGTGTTGCATGGAGGGCAACTATCAGAAATGGAATAAACACAAAGGAGAAAATGATTGCAGATAAAGCACACACAGAGCGTGAGAGACGTAAGATGGTGCAAAATGGTGGAAGTGACGGATATGACCCCACACACACACACACACACACATACACACACATGCATATATATATATATATATATATATACACACACACATATATATGTATACACTCACACACACACAAACACACACATACACACACAATACACAAACTGATAAAATATTGCTGTTGGGTGGTCACTTGCTTGGAAACAACACCATTGTTTTGACTTATGTAAAGGTGTCTAGTAGTACAATGTTGTCATGTAACCCTGCAGGCAAAGCGCTAGTGTGGCTGATGAACTAGCAAACCCAAATAAAGATATAGATCTCATGAATTTCTATAATCACTCAAGATAATACAATTTCAAAGATAAGATGTAAATTAATGACTCACTCTCCTACGATCATCACACTATCACTCCTTGGCAATATGGGAACTCATCCTGGATTTGAATACAGGACTTCTCACTTTTATTGCATATTGTACAACATATCACATAAACATGAAGACTGCACAACCATTTTCTGTTACTGTAACATAATTAGTCTCGGGCCTTCTTGTTGCACACCGTCATGGTCGACGTCCTTGGCCAGACTGATTAACCTCACTAAGTTGGGTTCGCTTAATTACTGCCAAACACTCATGTGTCAGGATTTCTCTATGAATAATACCTCTCCCACTAAACTGCTCTCATCTCCCAACTCTATTCCTCATTCATTCTTGACATACATCAGACTATGACAATCCTTTTTCTTTTGCATTTTACCCCCAATAGCATATTGTCACTCAAGCAACTCTCACCAAGCCTTTCTATCTGTTGCTATCTCCTGCAGCTCTGTCCATGTTCTCCCAATATTATTCGTGTGCCTTTAATTTTCTTCCCTATGTCTTTTGGTATCCCACTATTTTGTTTGACTATTTTGTTAACGTTGTGAGTTCCACACAAGAGAGTGTCAACTATCTTATCCTCGTGTGTTCTCAATCTGTGTCCTACCCAGCACTAGCTTCTTTCACCCACCTCTTGATTCATTAAAATTTGTTTAGTTCTCTTGGACATGACAATAACCACAATAATTCATGAACGTTAATTAAATTAATGCAATGTAAATTTCACAAGATATAAAAATGTTAACGATGGATACATGTATGCACGTTTTAATATTAATAAACATAAGAAATTTAAAATAGGTTTTCTAAAACATCTATTTTCTGATACACATCTCCATATAAAGATAAATTTTCTCAAAATGATTTCATTGAGAGAATGTCTATCTTTGTGGAAAAATTCCTCTGAACTATTTTGTAAGTCCTGACGCTATGTTTGCCACAGGATATTTCAGCTGCGTATACCTCACCAGTTTCGATGGCTCAGCATCATGTCTTTTGTTTACCTGCAATGCTTTACAGTGTTTAGAGTTGTGTATTAAACGTAATCGTATGGTCACTTATTTGATCGTGTGAGATGTTGAAACATGGCAGATCGTTATAAGACTGAATTTTACTAATGTCTTCACCCATACTAAACTACAGTTAGCATAAAGACTTACTGGAAATGCATGAACTGTAATTGGTCCAGTAAAAACCATCAGCACACAGACATTTATTTGTGTTCGACGTACGGTGGGAAGTACAGTTTCTACTAGAACCCTTGCACTCAGCTGATGACTGACACGCCGCTCCATGGTCAAGTTCTGTGACATAAAAGTTAAAGGGACATATTATTAAAAGTTCTGCCCCGACAACTGCTGGGTGTAATGTCTAAACAACTGTCATACGTTGAGTCTACGGATTGTGAAGTTACAAATATTTTCAACGTATATCCTAGGCTTTAGGTGTGAATTTAAGTGTCCATTTTGACAAGAGACGTGTGTGTAGCTTGTCAGAAATTACAGACTCATCACCTATGCAGTTGGTATTTATATAGTGGTCGTACATCTGCAATTACGACCCACTCTGAGGAAAAATTACAACGCATACTATCTGCATTCTCTAATGCTTGTTCTGAATTTGGTTTAACAATTAACAAAAAGAAGACACAGATTATGTCACAAGGTGCACATGGGGTACCATCAATTTTATTGACGACACCGAACTAGAGATAGTAGACCATTTTGCATATCTAGGATCAGAGGTAAATAGCAAATTATCCCTAGATCAGGAAATCAATATCAGGATTGGTAAGGCAGCAACAACAATGAACAGTTTTCTCTGATGAGGCATGGTTTCATTTATCTGAATACGTTAATAGCCAACATAATCGTATTTAGAGGAGTTTTTATTCCAAAACATTTCATGAAGCGTCTCTACACGATTAGAATTTTGGGATATGGTGTGCCATCAGGAGGAAACGTTTTATTGGACTAATTTCCTTAAACTACACTATAAATCCCGATCGGTACCATACTGACATTGCGAAACCTTCTTTAGAACAGCCGGATGACCGTAAAATTGAAGGAACGTGGCTCCAGCAAGATGGTGCAACTGCACACACAGCAAGATGGTGCAACTGCACACACAGCAAGATGGTGCAACTGCACACACAGCAAGATGGTGCAACTGCACACACAGCAAGATGGTGCAACTGCACACACAGCAAGATGGTGCAACTGCACACACAGCAAGATGGTGCAACTGCACACACAGCAAGATATCACTGAGGTTTTTTTTTAAAACAAAAAAATCGCAAATTGCATGTCACGTGGAATATGGCCTGCTTGTTCTACAAATGGAATTCGATTAGTTTATTATCTATGGAGTCTCTTGAAAGGAAATGTTTACAAAAATAATGCACACACAACTGAGAACCTGAAGGAAGCAATCAACATTACCATTCAAACAATAACAACAGACACGTTGCAGAAGGTATTTGACAGAAGGAAGAGACTTTACAGTTATGTCTTAAAGACCGCGGTACATATTTTCAACACCTGTACTTCAATGAGTACTTCAATGGTACTTTCCAGCTTCCCCAAAACAGTTATGACCATTGCAGTAACTATTGTAACTAATTTAATGAATATTTTAGCATATTATTTATGACATCATTTTTTCATATTTGTTCTACATACAAAGTGTGGTGAGACTTTACAAAGACCCGGTATTAGTTATAGGTATTATTAGGTATTATATTAACACCCGGTATAAGAGTATAGCAATAAATTACCACCAAAGAACAAGGACAATAAAACTGAATAGCTTCCCTGAAAAGAGGCAGACAGAAAGTCTTATTATTGTTGCAGCACCTCAAAATACATCGTTTGGTAAATCTATGACAGAAGATATATAGTGTACCTGGTTGTGAATTATATGTGTCGTTGTTTTCGATAAGATGGGTTGTGAATATGAATTTGAGATCCACAGCCATGTAGTTTACAACACATCGCCCTATGAATCAGGCTGTCATCCAGCTTGCACACATGATGTGTGAGTACCATAGGAATTTCTGGAATTTGCGATTAAACATGTTCGGTTTTGTCAAACTGGTTGGCCCCTAGCCACAAGGCCTCTTTCGTGCAATACCTTTGTAGAGTGTACTTCACGTTAGCCACCATATATAGTGAACTTGCTTATGAGACAGTGGCTAGCTGAATCACTCCAGGAGAGACTGGGACAACAGTATTGCTGTACAAATGTTGAAAGTTTAGCAACGTTAATGTTCTAGTTTAATTGTTAATTTAATGTGTGGCTGTGAATATCATGATGTATCCGTAATGAGTCAATCAGTCATGTGTCATCTCCATAATAAAGGTTGGTTGTAATGAATTTCCAATTTCCTCTGACGTCATATTACGTTCATGTAAGCTTCTCCCAGATCATCTCTTGATGTTATCCATCTATATGTAATGTCGTCTTCCTCTGAAAGACTTCTTTTCCATCTTTCCCTCCAATAAGGCACTGCCGTTTTATATGGCTGAAGTATATGGCATTTATCCCATTCAATAATGATTTCTGAAATTCATGTTTATGTAATATATATTTCTGCGTTTTCCGTCTCCGGCCATGGTATTATTCACCAGCCTCAGTCGACATGTGGTTCAACTTTCAGATGGTCAGAAATGGTATTTATTGAGTGTCTTGTGCAAGCTAGACAGTCAGGTGTGCTACAGGAGAACAAACCAGCAACACAGCCTAATAGCATGCTAACAGACATCTGGAGGAAGCAAGTGATACACATTGACTGGCCATGAAAAGAAAAACAGCTGGAATACGTTGTTTCACAAAAGGTTTTATGGGGAACAGGGAATGCATGGTTAAGAGACATGATTAAACATTCTTGCATCATGGCATGGAAGCATATCAGTTCACTTATACACAATCCTATAGGGCCAAGGGATTCTTGAGCTGGGTGGAATACCTGTGTGGCCTCTAAATCAGAGTACCATGAAACCATGGAAGAAGGTGGTGTACTCAGTTTGTAAGCATCAGAGATATGGAGAATGATTAAAATTATTACCTTTACACTACAAACATTTATTAATTAGTCCCTTTAGCAGAACAGAAGGACAAATATCGTATAACAGATTCACGCAATGTTGAACTCACAGAGAGCTAGATAAATTCTAGTGGACCAATACGTGCGGAAAAGGCACTGGTGTTGGATAGGATACAAGTTAAGGAAACCTGTTAATATCATAAATAGAAAGTAATTCCTCTGGAAGGCAGAGGGAATAAGAAATAAATGGAGAAATCAAACAAACGGAAAAGAAAATTAGAAACTGAGATGAATATCATGAGGACATAGAATAAGCTGGAGGAGACAGGAAAGGATAGGAGGGCTTGGTATACGTATGTTGAGAATCTATGCTCCTGTGTGAAATAAATGCAGAGGTAGAAGCTCGTGGGATAATGAGCAAGGAAATCTTACTTGGTGAACAGGAACGTGATGAGCTGTTGTAATATGTGTTACCAACACAATCACATATGCCTGACATACAGTTCAAATTAGATGTACATTCTGTGGGTGAAGTGCAGCTCGCTCCTGGAGGTTTCTCTGGATTAGGACGAAATAAGTAAAACTAATACAGAAATACAATCACTTGTCATCTAATAGCACTTATATTATAGCATACAACAAATATTGCCTCCACACATATAAGTCTGGTAAACAAGTGGCGGATATCTGAAACAGCCTATGGCAGGATGGCTGTAAATTAGGAATGCTCACACAGAAGTAATACAAGTAGTTCTCAAAGCAAGATATAAGAGCCTAGCAATAAATTACCACAAACTAACGAGGACAATCAAACTGAATAGCATCTCTAAAAAGCGACACACAGAGAAACTTATTATTGATGCCGCACCCTAAACTGCATGGTATGGTAAATCTGTGACACTAGATATATAGAGTAACTCCTAGTGAATTATGTGTCGTTGTTTGGGATCAGAATTTGAGAGACACTGTCATGTAGTGTACAACACATCACCCTATGAACCAGGCTGTTATCCAGCTTGCACACATAATGTGCACACATGAGTCCTATAAGAATGCCTTGAGTGTGTGACTAAACATTGTCAGTTTTATCAAACTGATGGATCCCTAGCCACGAGGTCTCTTTCGTGCAATAACATTGGTGAGTGTTACTTCATATTAGCCTCCACACATACTGAACTTGCTCATGAGACAGTGGCTAGCTGAATCACCCCAGGAGAGACTGGGTCAACAGTATGTCTGTACACATGTTGAAAGTTCAGCCACGTTAATATTTTAGTTTAATTGTTAATTTAATGTGTGGCTGTGACTATCATGGTGTATCCTTCGTGAATCAATCAATCATGTGTCATTTCTTCAACGAAGGTTGGCAGTAATGAGTTTCCAATTTCCTCTATTTCCATGGTGCATTCATATGAGCTTCTCCCAGATCATTTCTTGATATTATCCACCCACCTATAACATAATATTTCTCTTAAAGGCTTCCTTCCCATCTGTCCCTCCAGCACATCCTTTAACGAGGAACTGTGTCTTTTTATATGGCTGATGTATCTGAATTTGATCCCATTCAGTAATGATTTCTGAAATCCCAGTTTATTTGCTTTCCACTCCTGCCTTGATATTATTCTCCTGCGTGCCAAATTCTTAACCCTTTGAAAATAAAGTTTGTTCGTTCGTTCGTTCTTTCATTCGTTCTCCAGGATCAGTCAACGCGTGATTCAACTTGTTCGGATGATCAGAAATGTTGTTCATTGAGTGCGTCGTGCAATCTAGACTGTCAGGTGTGTTACAGAAGAACAAGCTAGCAATAGTATGTTGAAGACATTTGAAGGAAGAAAGTGATAACTTTTTCTGGCCATGGGAAGAGGAAAATTGGAATATTTTGTATTCAATCAATCAATCACGTGCCATGCCAGAAAGCGTGGGCGGTCATGACTCGCCATTTCACTCGATCACCAGAGTCGTGGATCAGCTCAGTGTTCCTGTCTCGTCCATGCCATGTTGCCAAGCCATCCAGGTATTTTCCTCTCGGTTTCCTCTTGGTCTGTTTTCTTCTATCTTGCCAGTTGTCACTAAGTTCTCCAATCCAATTCTTCTCATAACATGTCCAAAAATTTTTGACTGTCTACGTCTAATTTCTCTAATCATTTTTCGATTGTCATTTGTCTCATGTAGTACTTGGTAATTGGTTTTTCTGTCTGTCCATGGCATTCTTTGCATTTTCCTCAGAAACCACATTTCTTCAGCCATCAGATGTTTTTCATCTTGACTTCTCATTGCCCAAGTTTCACATCCATACAAAAGAACAGTCTCTATGTATCCCCTCAACACTCTTTTTCTCGTTTCAATTGACATCTTTTTATTGGTCAGAATGTTTTTCATCTTGCTAAAGGCTACTTTCGCCATGGCGATTCTTGTTCTAATCTCTTCAAGGCATCTCCCATCCGATAGTATGACTGTACCGAGATAATTGTACCGATTCACTTGTTGAAGAATATTCCCATTTACTTGTATATTACATTGTGGTATTTCGTTCTTCCTAGTGACTATCATAACCTGTGTCTTTTTACAATTTAATTCTAACCCCAGGTGCTCACTGTGGACAACAACCGCATCTACTAATTGTTGCAGATCCTGCGCATTGTCTGCAATCAATACTGTATCATCTTCGTCCTCCAATGCTGATTTCATTTATATATTCTACATTTCTGAAAATATTTTCACTGTATAGGGAAAAAAGATCTGGAGACATTACACATCCCTGCCTAACACCTCTCTTAATAGGCTGATATTGTCCTACTTCATTATCAATCCTTATGGCAGCTTGTTGATTCCAATATATATTATTTATAAGTCTAATGTATTTCTCGTCAATTTGTAGATCTGCAAGCATATCCATCATGTTGACATGTCTAACTCTATCAAAAGCCTTTGTGTATTAAATAAAGCAAAGATGAATATCCTTGTTTACTTCTATAGAACGTTCAATAACTGTTCGCAGTAATACACAGCATTTACTGTACACTTTCCATCTAAACACCCACATTGTTCTTCCCCTATTTCTGGTTGTATTTTCTTCCTCACTCTTTGCATGATAATTCGTAGCAAAATCTGTGTGATGTTGTTTTACAAAAGATGTCATGGAGAACAGAGAATGCATGGTTAAGAGACATGAGTTAACATTCTTATATCATAGCATGGAAGGACATCAGTTCACTTATACACAACTCTAAAGAGCCTAGGAACTCTTGGGTTAGGTGGAATACCTGTGTAGCCTCCAAATCAGAGTACCAAGAAACCATGGAAGTAGGTGGTGTACTCAGTTTGTATGCATCAGAGACATGGAGAATTATTAAAATTATTACCATTACACTACAAACATTCATTAATTAGTGCCTTGAGCAGAACAGTAGTACACATATCGTATGACAGAATCATCAATGTTGAACTCACAGAGAGCTAGAGAGATTCCAGTGAACCAATGCGTGCGGAAAAGACACTGGTGTTGGATAGGATACAAGTTGAGGAAATCTGTTAATATCATAAATATAAAGTAACTCCTCTGGAAGCCAGAGGGAATAAGAAATAAATGGAGAAATCAAACAAACGGAAAAGAAAATTAGAAACTGAGATGAATAATTTGAGGACATAGAATAAGCTGGAGGAGACAGGAAAGGATAGGAGGTCTCGGCATAATTTGGTTGAGGGTCTATGCTCGTTTGGAAAATAAATGCAGAAGATAAAGCTCATGGGGGATAATGTAAAAGGAAATCTTACTCGGTGAACAGGAACGTGATGAGCTGTCGAAATACATGTCAGCAACACAATCACAGATGCCCGATATACAGTTCAAAGTAGATGTACATTCTGTGGTTGAACTGCAGCTCGCCCCTGTAGATTTCTCTGGAGAAGAACAAAATAAGTAAAATCAACATATAAATAAACGGCTGTTCATCTAATCACACATACATTATAGCATGCAACAAATATTACCTCTGCACATATTAGTCTGGCATACAAGTTGTGGATATCTAAAACACCCTACCTTATGATGGTTTCTTATTGGGAGTGCTCACACAGAGCTATAGGAGCCTAGCTATAAATTACCATCAAATAACAATGACAATCAAACTGAATAGCATCTCTGATAAAATACACAAAGAAACACTTATTATTGATGCCATACTCATCCGGCATCATTTAGTCAAGCTGTGATATAGGTTATCTAGAATACCTCATTGTGAATTATGTGTGAGGTTATGTGGGATAAACTCGGTTGTGGATACGAATTTAAGAGCCACTGTCATGTAGTTTACCTCACATCACCCAGTGAACCAGGCTGTCATCAAGCTTGTACAGATGATGTGTGAGTCCCATAGGAATTGTTAAGAGTGTGTGACTAAGCATTGTCAGTTTTAACAAACTGATGGATCCCTAGCCACGAGGTCTCTTTCATGCAATAACAATGGTGAGTGTTACTTCATATTAGCCTCCACACATACTGAACTTGCTCATGTGACAGTGGCTAGCTGAATCACTCTAGGAGAGACTGGGTCAACAGTATGTCTGTACACATGTTGAAAGTTCAGCCACGTTAATATTTTAGTTTAATTGTTAATTTAATGTGTGGCTGTGACTATCGTGATGTATCCTTCGTGAATCAATCAATCATGTGTCATTTCTTCAACGAAGGTTGGCAGTAATGAGTTTCCAATTTCCTTTATTTCCATGATGCATTCATGTGAGCTTCTCCCAGATCATTTCTTGATATTATCCACCCACCTATAACATAATATTTCTCTTAAAGGCTTCCTTCCCATCTGTCCCTCCAGCACATCCTTTAACGAGGAACTGTGTCTTTTTATATGGCTGATGTATCTGAATTTGATCCCATTCAGTAATGATTTCTGAAATCCCAGTTTATTTGCTTTCCACTCCTGCCTTGATATTATTCTCCTGCGTGCCAAATTCTTAACCCTGTGAAAATAAAGTTTGTTCGTTCGTTCGTTCTTTCATTCGTTCTCCAGGATCAGTCAACGCGTGATTCAACTTGTTCGGATGATCAGAAATGTTGTTCATTGAGTGTGTCGTGCAATTTAGACTGTCAGGTGTGCTACAGAAGAACAAGCTAGCAATAGTATGTTGAAGACATCTGAAGGAAGAAAGTGATAACTTTTTCTGGCCATGGGAAGAGGAAAATTGGAATATTTTGTATTCAATCAATCAATCAAGTGCCATGCCAGAAAGCGTGGGCGGTCATGACTCGCCATTTCACTCGATCACCAGCGTCGTGGATCAGCTCAGTGTTCCTGTCTCGTCCATGCCATGTTGCCAAGCCATCCAGGTATTTTCCTCTCGGTTTCCTCTTGGTCTGTTTCCTTCTATCTTGCCAGTTGTCACTAAGTTCTCGAATCCAATTCTTCTCATAACATGTCCAAAAAACTTTGACTGTCTACGTCTAATTTCTCTAATCATTTTTCGATTGTCATTTGTCTCATGTAGTACTTGGTGATTGGTTTTTCTGTCTGTCCATGGTATTCTTTGCATTTTCCTCAGAAACCACATTTCTGCAGCCATCAGATGTTTTTCATCTTGACTTCTCATTGCCCAAGTTTCACATCCATACAAAAGAACAGGCTCTATGTATCCCCTCAACACTCTTTTTTCTCGTTTCAATTTACATCTTTTTATTGGTCAGAATGTTTTTCATCTTGCTAAAGGCTACTTTCGCCATGGCGATTCTTGTTCTAATCTTTTCAAGGCATCTCCCATCCGATAGTATGACTGTACCGAGATAATTGTACCGATTCAC
This sequence comes from Cepaea hortensis, assembly GCA_963921405.1. Lineage (NCBI taxonomy): Eukaryota > Metazoa > Mollusca > Gastropoda > Stylommatophora > Helicidae > Cepaea > Cepaea hortensis. Next base: position 106,582,036 of record OY992886.1, read on the forward strand.
TTGTTGAAGAATATTCCCATTTACTTGTATATTACATTGTGGTATTTCGTTCTTCCTAGTGACTATCATAACCTGTGTCTTTTTACAATTTAATTCTAACCCCAGGTGCTCACTGTGAACAACAACCGCATCTACTAATTGTTGCAAATCCTGCGCATTGTCTGCAATCAATACCGTATCATCTTCGTCCTCCAATGCTGATTTCGTTTATATATTCTACATTTCTGAAAATATTTTCACTGTATAGGGAAAAAAGATCTGGAGACATTACTCATCCCTGCCTAACACCTCTCTTAATAGGCTGATATTGTCCTACTTCATTATCAATCCTTATGGCAGCTTGTTGATTCCAATATATATTATTTATAAGTCTAATGTCTTTCTCGTCAATTTGTAGATCTGAAAGCATATCCACCATGTTGACATGTCTAACTCTATCAAAAGCCTTTGTGTATTAAATAAAGCAAAGATGAATATCCTTGTTTACTTCTATAGAACGTTCAATAACTGTTCGCAGTAATACACATCATTTACTGTACACTTTCCATCTAAACACCCCCATTGTTCTTCCCCTATTTCTGGTTGTATTTTCTTCCTCACTCTTTGCATGATAATTCGTAGCAAAATCTGTGTGATGTTGTTTTACAAAAGATGTCATGGAGAACAGAGAATGCATGGTTAAGAGACATTAGTTAACATTCTTATATCATAGCATGGAAGGACATCAGTTCACTTATACACAACTCTAAAGAGCCTAGGAACTCTTGGGTTAGGTGGAATACCTGTGTAGCCTCCAAATCAGAGTACCAAGAAACCATGGAAGTAGGTGGTGTACTCAGTTTGTATGCATCAGAGACATGGAGAATTATTAAAATTATTACCATTACACTACAAACATTCATTAATTAGTGCCTTGAGCAGAACAGTAGTACACATATCGTATGACAGAATCATCAATGTTGAACTCACAGAGAGCTAGAGAGATTCCAGTGAACCAATGCGTGCGGAAAAGACACTGGTGTTGGATAGGATACAAGTTGAGGAAATCTGTTAATATCATAAATATAAAGTAACTCCTCTGGGAGCCAGAGGGAATAAGAAATAAATGGAGAAATCAAACAAACGGAAAAGAAAATTAGAAACTGAGATGAATAATTTGAGGACATAGAATAAGCTGGAGGAGACAGGAAAGGATAGGAGGTCTCGGCATAATTTGGTTGAGGTTTGGGAAATAAATGCAGAAGATAAAGCTCATGGGGGATAATGTAAAAGGAAATCTTACTCGGTGAACAGGAACGTGATGAGCTGTCGAAATACATGTCAGCAACACAATCACAGATGCCCGATATACAGTTCAAAGTAGATGTACATTCTGTGGTTGAACTGCAGCTCGCCCCTGTAGATTTCTCTGGAGAAGAACAAAATAAGTAAAATCAACATATAAATAAACGGCTGTTCATCTAATCACACATACATTATAGCATGCAACAAATATTACCTCTGCACATATTAGTCTGGCATACAAGTTGTGGATATCTAAAACACCCTACCTTATGATGGTTTCTTATTGGGAGTGCTCACACAGAGCTATAGGAGCCTAGCTATAAATTACCATCAAATAACAATGACAATCAAACTGAATAGCATCTCTGATAAAATACACAAAGAAACACTTGTTACTGATGCCATACTCATCCGGCATCATGTAGTCAATCTGTGATACAGGTTATCTAGAATACCTCATTGTGAATTATGTGTGAGGTTATGTGGGATAAACTCGGTTGTGGATACGAATTTAAGAGCCACTGTCATGTAGTTTACCTCACATCACCCAGTGAACCAGGCTGTCATCAAGCTTGTACAGATGATGTGTGAGTCCCATAGGAATTGTTAAGAGTGTGTGACTAAGCATTGTCAGTTTTAACAAACTGATGGATCACTAGCCACGAGGTCTCTTTCATGCAATAACAATGGTGAGTGTTACTTCATATTAGCCTCCACACATACTGAACTTGCTCATGTGACAGTGGCTAGCTGAATCACCCTAGGAGAGACTGGGTCAACAGTATGTCTGTACACATGTTGAAAGTTCAGCCACGTTAATATTTTAGTTTAATTGTTAATTTAATGTGTGGCTGTGACTATCGTGATGTATCCTTCGTGAATCAATCAATCATGTGTCATTTCTTCAACGAAGGTTGGCTGTAATGAGTTTCCAATTTCCTTTATTTCTATGATGCATTCATGTGAGCTTCTCCCAGATCATTTCTTGATATTATCCACCCACCTATAACATAATATTTCTCTTAAAGGCTTCCTTCCCATCTGTCCCTCCAGCACATCCTTTAACGAGGAACTGTGTCTTTTTATATGGCTGATGTATCTGAATTTGATCCCATTCAGTAATGATTTCTGAAATCCCAGTTTATTTGCTTTCCACTCCTGCCTTGATATTATTCTCCTGCGTGCCAAATTCTTAACCCTGTGAAAATAAAGTTTGTTCGTTCGTTCGTTCTTTCATTCGTTCTCCAGGATCAGTCAACGCGTGATTCAACTTGTTCGGATGATCAGAAATGTTGTTCATTGAGTGTGTCGTGCAATTTAGACTGTCAGGTGTGCTACAGAAGAACAAGCTAGCAATAGTATGTTGAAGACATCTGAAGGAAGAAAGTGATAACTTTTTCTGGCCATGGGAAGAGGAAAATTGGAATATTTTGTGTTCAATCAATCAATCAAGTGCCATGCCAGAAAGCGTGGGCGGTCATGACTCGCCATTTCACTCGATCACCAGCGTCGTGGATCAGCTCAGTGTTCCTGTCTCGTCCATGCCATGTTGCCAAGCCATCCAGGTATTTTCCTCTCGGTTTCATCTTGGTCTGTTTCCTTCTATCTTGCCAGTTGTCACTAAGTTCTCGAATCCAATTCTTCTCATAACATGTCCAAAAAACTTTGACTGTCTACGTCTAATTTCTCTAATCATTTTTCGATTGTCATTTGTCTCATGTAGTACTTGGTGATTGGTTTTTCTGTCTGTCCATGGTATTCTTTGCATTTTCCTCAGAAACCACATTTCTGCAGCCATCAGATGTTTTTCATCTTGACTTCTCATTGCCCAAGTTTCACATCCATACAAAAGAACAGGCTCTATGTATCCCCTCAACACTCTTTTTCTCGTTTCAATTTACATCTTTTTATTGGTCAGAATGTTTTTCATCTTGCTAAAGGCTACTTTCGCCATGGCGATTCTTGTTCTAATCTTTTCAAGGCATCTCCCATCCGATAGTATGACTGTACCGAGATAATTGTACCGATTCACTTGTTGAAGAATATTCCCATTTACTTGTATATTACATTGTGGTATTTCGTTCTTCCTAGTGACTATCATAACCTGTGTCTTTTTACAATTTAATTCTAACCCCAGGTGCTCACTGTGGACAACAACCGCATCTACTAATTGTTGCAAATCCTGCGCATTGTCTGCAATCAATACCGTATCATCTTCGTCCTCCAATGCTGATTTCGTTTATATATTCTACATTTCTGAAAATATTTTCACTGTATAGGGAAAAAAGATCTGGAGACATTACTCATCCCTGCCTAACACCTCTCTTAATAGGCTGATATTGTCCTACTTCATTATCAATCCTTATGGCAGCTTGTTGATTCCAATATATATTATTTATAAGTCTAATGTCTTTCTCGTCAATTTGTAGATCTGAAAGCATATCCACCATGTTGACATGTCTAACTCTATCAAAAGCCTTTGTGTATTAAATAAAGCAAAGATGAATATCCTTGTTTACTTCTATAGAACGTTCAATAACTGTTCGCAGTAATACACATCATTTACTGTACACTTTCCATCTAAACACCCCCATTGTTCTTTCCCTATTTCTGGTTGTATTTTCTTCCTCACTCTTTGCATGATAATTCGTAGCAAAATCTGTGTGATGTTGTTTTACAAAAGATGTCATGGAGAACAGAGAATGCATGGTTAAGAGACATGAGTTAACATTCTTATATCATAGCATGGAAGGACATCAGTTCACTTATACACAACTCTAAAGAGCCTAGGAACTCTTGGGTTAGGTGGAATACCTGTGTAGCCTCCAAATCAGAGTACCAAGAAACCATGGAAGTAGGTGGTGTACTCAGTTTGTATGCATCAGAGACATGGAGAATTATTAAAATTATTACCATTACACTACAAACATTCATTAATTAGTGCCTTGAGCAGAACAGTAGTACACATATCGTATGACAGAATCATCAATGTTGAACTCACAGAGAGCTAGAGAGATTCCAGTGAACCAATGCGTGCGGAAAAGACACTGGTGTTGGATAGGATACAAGTTGAGGAAATCTGTTAATATCATAAATATAAAGTAACTCCTCTGGAAGCCAGAGGGAATAAGAAATAAATGGAGAAATCAAACAAACGGAAAAGAAAATTAGAAACTGAGATGAATAATTTGAGGACATAGAATAAGCTGGAGGAGACAGGAAAGGATAGGAGGTCTCGGCATAATTTGGTTGAGGTTTGGGAAATAAATGCAGAAGATAAAGCTCATGGGGGATAATGTAAAAGGAAATCTTACTCGGTGAACAGGAACGTGATGAGCTGTCGAAATACATGTCAGCAACACAATCACAGATGCCCGATATACAGTTCAAAGTAGATGTACATTCTGTGGTTGAACTGCAGCTCGCCCCTGTAGATTTCTCTGGAGAAGAACAAAATAAGTAAAATCAACATATAAATAAACGGCTGTTCATCTAATCACACATACATTATAGCATGCAACAAATATTACCTCTGTAATACCACAAATATTTACCGCACATATTAGTCTGGCATACAAGTTGTGGATATCTAAAACACCCTACCTTATGATGGTTTCTTATTGGGAGTGCTCACACAGAGCTATAGGAGCCTAGCTATAAATTACCATCAAATAACAATGACAATCAAACTGAATAGCATCTCTGATAAAATACACAAAGAAACACTTGTTACTGATGCCATACTCATCCGGCATCATGTAGTCAATCTGTGATACAGGTTATCTAGAATACCTCATTGTGAATTATGTGTGAGGTTATGTGGGATAAACTCGGTTGTGGATACGAATTTAAGAGCCACTGTCATGTAGTTTACCTCACATCACCCAGTGAACCAGGCTGTCATCAAGCTTGTACAGATGATGTGTGAGTCCCATAGGAATTGTTAAGAGTGTGTGACTAAGCATTGTCAGTTTTAACAAACTGATGGATCCCTAGCCACGAGGTCTCTTTCATGCAATAACAATAGTGAGTGTTACTTCATATTAGCCTCCACACATACTGAACTTGCTCATGTGACAGTGGCTAGCTGAAACACCCTAGGAGAGACTGGGTCAACAGTATGTCTGTACACATGTTGAAAGTTCAGCCACGTTAATATTTTAGTTTAATTGTTAATTTAATGTGTGGCTGTGACTATCGTGATGTATCCTTCGTGAATCAATCAATCATGTGTCATTTCTTCAACGAAGGTTGGCTGTAATGAGTTTCCAATTTCCTTTATTTCCATGATGCATTCATGTGAGCTTCTCCCAGATCATTTCTTGATATTATCCACCCACCTATAACATAATATTTCTCTTAAAGGCTTCCTTCCCATCTGTGTCAACAACTCATGTGTAAGGCATCATCAGATTACTTCTCCCACACCACACAAGAAACTTGCAAGTCGTGTGAGAGGAAATAAATGGTACATTTTATTGCCGTTGGCTCTTTACAAGTACATAACAGTCGCTATCAAAACCACACACAAAGCCACAGAATTGCCTATCACTAGTTTCCTAAACTCTAATGCTATCTCTATCTATTTGGTTACACAAAAACTCCCATCAACACTACAACGAGGTGCTCGCTACAAAGTCAGTCCCCAGTCTGACTTTCTTACTCCCGTGCCTACACAGCACGCGGAAGGACCTTGAGGTGTCCTTCGGCTTTTTGCGTGCCGTGGTACCTGGCACGCTTACGTTAGCTGTCTTCTGTTCAGTGGCAAGAGTGGCTGTCACGCAGGCGTGATTCTGTTGTGACCAGAGTGCTAACCATCTGGTCAACGTCTCCGTGTCTCATGAGAGAACTAGTTAATAGTCCCCCATTCTATCACCTACCCTGCCCTGATATCGGGGCACTGTATCACCTCTCATCTATTTGAGGTTGACCACTCTTCCCGGTGGTCTTCTATCTTGAGAAGACCTCCGGCCTTTATCTTTCAGTCTTTGACACACACCCTCCCCTCCTGTGTTGCGTCATCAACTTTGACTCATTGGTTGTGACGCAAGGGGTTTCTAAAAAATTAGTGTCTCTAATTTTTGTCAAAGACTGTAGATAACCTGGCTTTGGGTAACTCCATAGACTTCTACTGACTAATGTCACAATGTAGTATCACTTTACTTGGCTACTGGCAATCGCCACAAACTTGTCTGGTTGGCGTGAGCCCTATTCTCAATTGCAATATTATATTCATTAGAGGTATGTCTGAACCGGACCGTTGTCTTCTAAGACCTGCCCTCAAATAGTAAATTAACTCACTACCCATACAAAGTTGACTTTCTTAGGGTCAACACATGAATTGCTTCATGTCCCCCATATAATATTAAACAACCATTACACAAGGTGTGTGCGACAGGCTTTACCTATCTCGCTTCCGCGTGTAAAGTTATCTTTCACTGTTAAGTTAGTGTTTCGTTGTCTATTATGTTCCCTGACCCGGAGTTATCTCCCTTTGATCTACAAAAAGTGTATGCAATTTATATGTTTGTTTTTCTGGTTGTTTGCGTGTTTGGATGTAATTAATAGTATATTCTAACCTCTAACATGTGTATCTACCTATCATGTGTATGTACGTTAGTTTTCAAGTGCCATAATTCGGTTAAATGCGGCCACAAACAAGTGTATAACACTAATTCGTGACTACGTTTCCGCCTTATGAGACTTAAAATACTTTCTCTAAGATCTACACTAAACTACACACAACACATTCACGACATTCCATTTTCAACATCAAAACCCACACTTGACGGCGACAAAATTAAAAAGTCGCGCTGAGCGGCAGAAAAAATCCGCTGACTGATCTCACTCTCTCTTGTACAATTCTACATTCGCTCTCACTTTCACACTTCTGTCACACTTCTTCTACCCTCACTTCTGTCACACATCTTTTACCCTCATTTCTGTCACACATTTTTTTCCTTCATAGTTATCTAAAACCTTAGAGTGACACTGTACAAGTCTGGCTTAGTTTGACAGAGTTGAGCTTCATGACTGTGCGTCAATTGTTGCACAAGTCAAGTATTTACAATATATTTACATGTAAGGAAAAGGGTTGATGGTTTGTACCCTGGTATTATTAACCACCATATTCTATTACCATCATACTCTAAATACTGACATACTAATACTAGTTCTATAAATATGTATTTAATGTGTTACCTATTTTAATCTATCTGTCACATTAATCCTAAAACAAGCTTACATTACTCCTAATATTATCTAATTTAAGGGATGTAATCTAACTATTTAAACTGGAATTGATGTGAGATGAGTTATGTACCTTTATGAAATGGGTAATGTGAAATGTAATAAGTTACGTACCTTTCTAATATGGGTGATGTGAACTATAACACAATTATAACATGTTTTTAAATGCAAAAAATCTATGAATGATATTCTTATCTAAATGGTGTAAATGATGTATGTTTAATTGTCTAATATTTTTATCCTATTACGGTGTAAACTAATCATACTACTAAATGATAACGTTTGTTAAATGGATTGGATCATTAAGATGGAATGAACTGAAATGAAATGAAACAAAGTGAAATGTAATGAAGTAAATGGTACTATTACTATCTAAATTTATTATTCTAGTTTCTACTTAGTTGTTGTTATGTTTAAATTACTATGCTAATCTACTTTTAAGCTAAATACGTGGGTAAATTAATAATCTATCTAACCAAAAAAAAAAATGAAAACTATTATCTTGTCTAAATCTAAATATAAATTAAGATGATCTAATCTACCTATAATTTGTTACTATATTAAAACGTTATAATACATATCACAATAAGTCTTTATATACATGGTATTTAAATACCTCAGGTTAGTCGTTGCCCTTAATGTTCAGAAAATGCTTTCATTGGCATACTATCTATACAATTGTCCTGGGTATATTAAATACATTACACAGTCACACTTGTGTCTTATGGGTATTGCACCTGTAGAGTTCGCTTGTGTCGTGGACCACAGTTTTCGTGTCTGTATTTATGTAATGTTCTGACACTGTTTTTCTCTGCTTAACACAAATGATTAACTGGAACACATATGGAGCTTAGCAAGTAATGAGCTGTCCTCGTTCACAAGGTGATATATTTGTTCTCAGAGCAAAGTTCTTAGTTTGATGTCTACGGACACATAGTACTTCAATGTTCTTAGTACCTAGTTCAGCACATAATGCCTATGTATTTGTAACATATTTCACATAGAATATTTTACTGTACTACGTTAACATCTATTACTCTACACTCTTATGTGGAATCTCTGGTATTTCTACCTCAGATGGTCGACTAAGGGTATCAGCCAGGATGTTGTCCTTACCCTTAATATGCTCTATACTAAAGGTGTAATTTTGTAGTATTAGCGACCACCTGTATATACGGTCATTCCGATGCACACCACTTTGTATGACCGTGATTGGGGAGTTGTCAGTCTGGACAATGAAGTGAACACCCGCCAGAAATCGATGGAGCTTCCTCACCGCATAGATGACGCTTACGGCTTCCAACTCTGATATGGAATATCTGGACTCAGCTGGTGTGATCTTACGGCTCACGTAGCAAATCGGGTGGAAGATGCCATCATAAAATTGGCCTAATACTGCAGCGATGGAGATTCTGCTGTCATCTGTCCTAAGATAATAAACGAGCCTAGGATTAGGCAAGCGGAGGATTGGTACATTACTAAACAGGATTTTCAATTTTGACAATGCAGAAATTAATAATGCATCTTTGACATCTAATTTTACAGATGCTTTTAAAACATTGGAAAATACACTTGTAATTTCCGCTAAATTTGGTATGAATTTGCTATAGTAATTTACTAGTCCCAAAAGGCTTCTGACCTGCTTCTTTGTGGTAGGCATGGTCAGGTTCATAATTTTTGTAATAATTCTATTGTCAGTCTTAAGTTGACCTTGTGAAATGACATGACCCAAAAAGTCAATTTCTTTTAGGCCCAATTCAACTTTGCTCGGTTTGACAGTGAGCCCGAAGAGTCGCAACCTATCAAAGACATGTCTTAGTTTCAGTAAGTGTGTTGTCCAGTCATCAGTATGGACACATATATCATCTATATAGGTCACTGTATTCGTCACTCCATGAAGTAGATCTCTAGTTAAGCGTACGAAAGTGGCAGGAGCATTTCGAAGTCCGAAAGGAAGAAAACGCCACTCGTATAGTCCTAAAGGTGTTGAAAAAGCAGTAAGATGGATGGATTGAGACTGCATAGGGACCTGCCAATATCCCTTAGTAAGATCTAGTTTAGAAAAGATTTTTGAGGTGGACATATCAAGAATAAGATCTTCGCAGGAAGGAATTGGCTCTGCGTCGATCTTAGTGACGTTGTTGAGTTTTCGATAGTCCACACACAGACGAATTGTGGAGTCTTTTTTCTTAACTAGGACGATTGGAAAAGAGTACTCAGAAGTGGATTTCTGGATGATCCCACTAGCTTCTAAATTAAGAATTTCCTTATTTAGATTTTCCCTATAGCTCAGTGGGATTGAGTACGGCCTGCATTTAATAGGCTTAGAGTCCGAAAGAAGAATGGAGTGTTCGATTCTGTCCTGCCTACCTGGAATGTCAGAAAATATGTCTTTGTATTCCGTCACTAATTCTACTAATTGTCGTCGTTGACTGTCTGTTAGTCCCTGTTCTATCTGTATGCTATCTAATGTGGCAGTCTTGTCCACAATAGGAACGGGTAGTTCCATTCCGTCGTCGTCTACCTGATTCAGTACGGTGGTGGTGCTAAGTGCGTATTCTGTATTCTCGCTAGATGTATGGATATCGTCGGATATGCCAGTCTCGCTAACTAGTGTAGTTGCGTTGTGTATGTCTGTCGTCTGATCACTAGATGTGGGTGCACTTTGTTCGTCTGTCTCTACTTCTGTCTGTTGTCGTGAAAAGTAAGGTTTCAGCATGTTGACATGGAATATCTTTAATTGTCCGTTTATTGATATTTCATAGTCAACATCTGAAAGTTGTTGTATCACCTTGAATGGCCCTTGCCATGAGGTCAACCTTTTATTATGCTTGTCTGGTAGTAGCACCATTATGTATTGACCAGTTTCAAGTGTTATGGGTCTAGTACCTTTGTTAGGACTGTGATGTCCGAGGATATCTGCACTGTTTACTGGAGTGAAACCATTCTTCTCCTCCCAGACAGATATTTCTTCATCTGTACAGTGCTTTAGCTGGGGCAGACACCCAAGAATTAACTCAGCACAAGGGTTGTCTAGTATTGCACAAGTAAAGGTACCAGAAAGGAACGGGGTGTTTATATGGGCTCTTGCCAGAGGATAGGTTTCTATATTACCAGAAAAAGTACGGCATTTTACAGAGTCACCAGTATAATCCATTGGATTAACAAGTTCCTTTTTCACACCAATAATAGAGCTGCCACTGTCAAGCAAACATCGGCATGGCTTATCATTGACCATTGCAGAGTGAAACAATAGATTGCCTCTGGAGGCTATAACTGCATTTGCATTCTCTACGGAGGATGTTACAAAATGCCCACATTCTAATTTTCCGTCTGCATGAAATTGGTGACATTGGACACAATTGTCAAAACTTAATACATCGTTCACACAACACACATCTTCAGATTGCTTGAAAGGTAATACATTTTCAATCTCACACTCAGTCTCACTACCACTATCAGAAGATGTATCAATCAAAATAGCATTGTTGGCTTTCATACGTTGGCGGCCCAGGCACTTATTTGAATAATGGCCGTAGCTGGAACAAAAGAAGCATTTGATTGCACGCCTGTATGCAGATCTTTTGTTTTGTTGCTTCTTGATAACATTTTCAAGATGCGCCGGATAATTTGGCGATTTGTCACACATAGAATAAGTGTCATGCAAAAGTTGACAGTAAATACATTTTGACACATTCCTATCTTTCTTGTCGATTTTCTGAAAGGGTTTTCTCTTATTTTAATAATTTTTTGGTTGGTCTTTCACAAAGGAAACTACTTCAGAGTCATTTGAGGTCTTAAAAATATCTCTGTTAGAAGAAAAATATGCAGACCCTTTCTTTTCGAACTGCTCTATGTTCTCAATGTCTGACTGCTGTAGAAATTTAGCAAAAGGAGATGGTATAGTGGATATGACTTTATCCATGGCTATTAAATTTTTAAGTCTATCAAAGTCTTTTCCTATGTTAGCTGCTTTAAGCCACCTATTTAGTACACTCTGAACATTTGAGACGTAATCAATGAACGTCTCACTAGGTTTAGGTTTTAAAATTGAGAACTGAACCTGATACCCAGGGGCATCAAGTAAAAAGTGTTGCATTATCCTATCATGGATGTATTGATAGTTAGATCTAAGATCAGTTGGTATAGATTCTATCACTTTAAGGGGCTCACCACTTAGGTTCTTCATATAAATCATAGCCCACATGTCTATTGGAACTTGGTGATATTTAAATTGATACTCGACATTTTCTGTCCAGGCTGATATGGAATCTTCTTTACAATTTGGTTTGATAATATTTTTGTATTTGTTGAACTTATTTTCTTCTTGTTGACTTTTTAGTTTAGTGGCAGAGATCTCTGCGTGTGAGTCTACATCCATACCTTTCATCGTTAACTGTGTGTCTGATTCTACTTGTATTTGTTTTTCCTTAACTCTTGCCATTTCATCTATCTCTGTTTGCTTTAGTTCTCTCTCCTGATCTAATTGCTTTTGCTTTAATTCCTTTTCCTGATCTAATTGCTTTTGCTTTAATTCTAATTCCTTCTGTTTAATTTCCTTATCTTCTGCTAACTGTTGTTGTTTAATCTGTAATTCTTTTTGTTTTGTTATCTCAGCTAGTTCTATCTGGTGTTGTCTTTCTCGTGCGCGTTCGTCTCTCTCAGCATTCTCTTTTCGTATACGTTCAGCTGTCTCAGCATCTTTTGCTTCTTTAAATTTCTGATCGGCATATTTTTCTAGCTCTTTACCTGTGTATTGCATTTCTTTACCTGATTTTACGAAATCAGCTAAAGTAGCCATGATGTTAGGTACTTAGCTAGCGTTGACCTACACTGACCTCTTTATTCACTTATTTTTCTTTGATATGTTATGTTTCTTAATATATGAGCACTGCAAATTGTACTCTTTGTGTTTACCCTGAAAAATTTAGTCCTGAAAAAAAAAACAGAGCACAAAAGTATGCTAATGCATTACAAGCTGAAAAAGAGATGCACTATTAATCACATTGCATGCCAAATATATTGAGTATACTCAACTTAATGTTCCCGAGAACAAGGAACACACTCCAGTAACACAGGTCACCTTGTTTGGCGCTTCGGTATCGCCACGAGTTTTCTATCTAGGTCACCTGTTTGGCACTTCGGCATACACACCAATCTTCTAATCAGCTGTTGTTCACCCTGGTTTACAGAGCAGCAACAATTAACAAATAGCAAACGACATATTATTCGACAATTTGAAACATTCACAATGACATGCCCACGAACAAAACAGAATATAGTTTACTTAATATTAAATTGTCAATGTCCTGTCTTCGTTCTAACTGTTTATGCCTTTCGTCACTAACCTAGTTTAATCTATGCAAGTGTAGTGCAGACCAAGTCTAATTTGCCTAGCCGAAAGTAGTGCCATCGTGACTGTAAACACAGGAAAAAGTACGAAAAAAAATTCAATAACTGTTTTGAAATAAATAAAAATATATTAATGTTGTTTAAATAAATAAATATATTCAATTACTAATTCAAATAAACAAATAATAGGTAATATAAAGCACTGATTCAGGCGGGCAGCAGCTTAACGATTTGTAACCATTCAGATGCTGAATGCCAATGGCGTAGAACAACTGCTTGTCAATCGTAACACGTCAGAGGCGCAGCGCTATTTTTAGCTTGCAAAAATCAATAATGTTGCTGGCTGTGTATGGCTCCTCCAAGAATCATCTTTAATAGTTATTCATAAATAAATAAATAATTACATGAATAAATAACAGAAAATAATAATATCAATACTTACAACTTTGAAGAAACACATGATTTAAGTATATAATATTTTACTAACCATAAATAAGCATTATTTCGTCACGATAGGCACAGTTTCGTTAGCAACTTGTCCTAGTTCTGCACACGTAAACCGTCACTGACACAAATTAAATTCACTACTTCACTATTTGTAAACTTAGTCTAGAGCCGCGGATGAGTGTATTAGCTTGGCTCTTTCGTCCAAGCCACACTTCTGACACCACATTAATCTTTGCCTGTCAACAACTCATGTGTAAGGCATCATCAGATTACTTCTCCCACACCACACAAGAAACTTGCAAGTCGTGTGAGAGGAAATAAATGGTACATTTTATTGCCGTTGGCTCTTTACAAGTACATAACAGTCGCTATCAAACCACACACAAAGCCACAGAATTGCCTATCACTAGTTTCCTAAACTCTAATGCTATCTCTATCTATTTGGTTACACAAAAACTCCTATCAACACTACAACGAGGTGCTCGCTACAAAGTCAGTCCCCAGTCTGACTTTCTTACTCCCGTGCCTACACAGCACGCGGAAGGACCTTGAGGTGTCCTTCGGCTTTTTGCGTGCCGTGGTACCTGGCACGCTTACGTTAGCTGTCTTCTGTTCAGTGGCAAGAGTGGCTGTCACGCAGGCGTGATTCTGTTGTGACCAGAGTGCTAACCATCTGGTCAACGTCTCCGTGTCTCATGAGAGAACTAGTTAATAGTCCCCCATTCTATCACCTACCCTGCCCTGATATCGGGGCACTGTATCACCTCTCATCTATTTGAGGTTGACCACTCTTCCCGGTGGTCTTCTATCTTGAGAAGACCTCCGGCCTTTATCTTTCAGTCTTTGACAATCTGTCCCTCCAGCAGATCCTTTAACGAGGAACTGTGTCTTTTTATATGGCTGATGTATCTGAATTTGATCCCATTCAGTAATGATTTCTGAAATCCCAGTTTATTTGCTTTCCACTCCTGCCTTGATATTATTCTCCTGCTTGCCAAATTCTTAACCCTGTGAAAATAAAGTTTGTTCGTTCGTTCGTTCTTTCATTCGTTCTCCAGGATCAGTCAACGCGTGATTCAACTTGTTCGGATGATCAGAAATGTTGTTCATTGAGTGTGTCGTGCAATTTAGACTGTCAGGTGTGCTACAGAAGAACAAGCTATCAATAGTATTTTGAAGACATCTGAAGGAAGAAAGTGATAACTTTTTCTGGCCATGGGAAGAGGAAAATTGGAATATTTTGTATTCAATCAATCAATCACGTGCCATGCCAGAAAGCGTGGGCGGTCATGACTCGCCATTTCACTCGATCACCAGCGTCGTGGATCAGCTCAGTGTTCCTGTCTCGTCCATGCCATGTCGCCAATCCATCCAGGTATTTTCCTCTCGATTTCCTCTTGGTCTATTTCCTTCTATCTTGCCAGTTGTCACTAAGTTCTCCAATCCAATTCTTCTCATAACATGTCCAAAAAATTTTGACTGTCTACGTCTAATTTCTCTAATCATTTTTCGATTGTCATTTGTCTCATGTAGTACTTGGTGATTGGTTTTTCTGTCTGTCCATGGTATTCTTTGCATTTTCCTCAGAAACCACATTTCTGCACCCATCAGATGTTTTTCATCTTGACTGCTCATTGCCCAAGTTTCACATCCATACAAAAGAACAGGCTCTATGTATCCCCTCAACACTCTTTTTCTCGTTTTAATTGACATCTTTTTATTGGTCAGAATGTTTTTCATCTAGCTAAAGGCTACTTTCGCCATGGCGATTCTTGTTCTAATCTCTTCAAGGCATCTCCCATCCGATAATATGACTGTACCGAGATAAGTGTACCGATTCACGTGTTGAAGAATATTCCCATTTACTTGTATATTACATTGTGGTATTTCGTTCTTCCTAGTGACTATCATAACCTGTGTCTTTTTACAATTTAATTCTAACCCCAGGTGCTCACTGTGGACAACAACCGCATCTACTAATTGTTGCAGATCCTGCGCATTGTCTGCAATCAATCCCGTATCATTTTCGTCCTCCAATGCTGATTTCATTTATATATTCTACATTTCTGAAAATATTTTCACTGTATAGGGAAAAAAGATCTGGAGACATTACACATCCCTGCCTAACACCTCTCTTAATAGGCTGATATTGTCCTACTTCATTATCAATCCTTATGGCAGCTTGTTGATTCCAATATATATTATTTATAAGTCTGATGTCTTTCTCGTCAATTTGTAGATCTGCAAGCATATCCACCATGTTGACATGTCTAACTCTATCAAAAGCCTTTGTGTAGTCAATAAAGCAAAGATGAATATCCTTGTTTACTTCTATAGAACGTTCAATAACTGTTCGCAGTAATACACAGCATTTACTGTACACTTTCCATCTAAACACCCCCATTGTTCTTCCCCTATTTCAGGTTGTATTTTCTTCCTCACTCTTTGCATGATAATTCGTAGCAAAATCTGTGTGATGTTGTTTTACAAAAGGTGTCATGGAGAACAGAGAATGCATGGTTAAGAGACATGAGTTAACATTCTTATATCATAGCAGGGAAGGACATCATTTCACTTATACACAACTCTAAAGAGCCTAGGAACTCTTGGGTTAGGTGGAATACCTGTGTAGCCTCTAAATCAGAGTACCATGAAACCATGGAAGTAGGTGGTGTACTCAGTTTGTATGCATCAGAGACATGGAGAATTATTAAAATTATTACCATTACACTACAAACATTCATTAATTAGTGCCTTGAGCAGAACAGTAGTACACATATCGTATGACAGAATCATCAATGTTGAACTCACAGAGAGCTAGAGAGATTCCAGTGAACCAATGCGTGCGGAAAAGACACTGGTTTTGTATAGGATACAAGTTGAGGAAATCTGTTAATATCATAAATAGAAAGTAACTCCTTTGAAAGCCAGAGGGAATAAGAAATAAATGGAGAAATCAAACAAACGGAAAAGAAAATTAGAAACTGAGATGAATAATTTGAGGACATAGAATAAGCTGGAGGAGTCAGGAAAGGATAGGAGGTCTCGGCATAAGTTGGTTGGGGGTTTATGCTCGTTTGGGAAATAAATGCAGAAGATAAAGCTCATGGGGGATAATGTAAAAGGAAATCTTACTCGGTGAACAGGAACGTGATGAGCTGTCGAAATACATGTCAGCAACACAATCACAGATGCCCGATATACAGTTCAAAGTAGATGTACATTCTGTGGTTGAACTGCAGCTCGACACTGTAGATTTCTCTGGAGAAGAACAAAATTAGTAAAATCAACATATAAATAAACGGCTGTTCATCTAATCACACATACATTATAGCATGCAACAAATATTACCTCTGCACATATTAGTCTGGCATACAAGTTGTGGATATCTAAAACAACCTACCTTATGATGGTTTCTTATTGGGAGTGCTCACACAGAGCTATAGGAGCCTAGCTATAAATTACCATCAAATAACAATGACAATCAAACTGAATAGCATCTCTGATAGAATACACAAAGAAACACTTGTTACTGATGCCATACTCATCCGGCATCATGTAGTCAATCTGTGATACAGGTTATCTAGAATACCTCATTGTGAATTATGTGTGAGGTTATGTGGGATAAACGCGGTTGTGGATATGAATTTAAGAGCCACTGCCATGTAGTTTACCTCACATCACCTAGTGAACCAGGCTGTCATCAAGCTTGTATAGATGATGTGTGAGTCCCATAGGAATTGTTAAGAGTGTGTGACTAAGCATTGTCAGTTTTGTACGAATGGTTGATACCAAGCCACAATGCCTCTTCCATTCAATAACTTTGTTAAGTGTACATTATATTAGCCACCATACGTACTGAACTTGAGACAGTGGCTAGCTGAATCACCCTAGGAGAGACTGGGTCCACAGTCTAGATGTACAAATGTTAAAAATTTAGCCATGTTAATGTTTTAGTTTGATGTGTGGCTGTGGACTGGTTATCTGTGAATAGCATGATGCATCCTTAAGTAATCAATCAATCATGTGTCATCTCCGCAATGAAAGTTGGCTGTAACTAGTTTCCACTATCCTATGTCTTCATTGTGAATTCATGTAAGTTCCGCCCAGATAATCTCTTGATGATATCCACACACCAGTAACTTTGTCTTCCTCTGAAAGACTTCCTTCTCATATTTTCATCCAGCATATCCTTTAACAAGGAGCCGTGTATTTTTATATGGCTGAGGTATCTGACCTTGATCCCATTCAATATTGCTTTCTGAAATCCCAGTTTACGTAATACTTCTTTCTGCGTTTTCTTCTCCTGCCATGATATTATTTACCAACCTCAGTTGACATGTGGTTCATCTTGTTCAGGTGGTCAGAAATGTTGTTCATTGAGTGTGTTGTACAATCTAGACTGTCAGGTGTGCTACAGGAGAACGAGCCAGCAACACAGCCTAATTGCACGCTTCAGACATCTGAATGAAGCCTTTGGTATACATTGACTGGCCATGAGAAGACACAGGCGGTAATACCATTTTATGGAGAACAGGGTATGCATCTTTAAGAGACATTCTTCTTCTTCTTCTTTCGTTTGCTTGAAATATGTTTATAACTGCAATGTTGTCTCTTGTATGAATCTAACAGTCTGTTTTAATTCACTCAGCGGTCCATGGAGACATGATTAAACATTCTTGCATCATGGCATGAAAGGACATTAGTTCACTTATACCAACTCTATAGAGACTCTTGGACCGGGTGGAATACCTGTTTAGCTCCCTAACATTGGAGGAAGGTGGTGGACTCAGCTTTTATGCATCAGATATGGAGAACAATTAAAATATTTACCGATAGAATACAAACATTCATTAATTCTCCGTCTGTGCCTTTGTCCTACACACATCAAACAATTCTTGATTTAACTGACATAAAGTTCCTATGAATCTTATAAAGCCAAGGGACACCCGTCAGCTATGTTGAGTATCTGTGTATCTCCCCCGCCTCCCCCTTCCACCACCAAGGTACCATGAATCCAGGAGAGTTGGTGGCAGATAGTATTTGTATGGATCTGAAACACAGAGAATTCCTATACTAACTATTAATAAACTACACCCATCCATTAATTGGTGCATACACAGAATATTAGGACTAAAATAGTATGTCAGAATCATAAATGGAAAGAAGTATACAATCGCCAGTGAATTAAGAAGTGTGGAATGAAGCTGCCGCTGGATCGGACACATTCAGAAAACCTATCAATAGTAAAACTAGTGTTCCAGAGGAAGAACTAAGAAGGCTAAGAAGAAAAAGAAGAACGAACGAACGAACGAATGAACCCTTTCAAAGGGTTAAGATTGGACAGAAGAAAATCGACGAAAATGTACAAGAACATTCTTACTCTGTAAGCAGGAACGTAATGAGCCGTCGTAATAAAAGTCGCCATCACAATCGCACCTGCCCGACGGACAGTTCAGATTAGATGTACATTCTGTGGTTGAATTGCAGCTCACCCCTTGAGGTTTCTCTGTATTATGAGAAAATAAAAAAAATCGACATAAAAATACACGGCTTGGCATCCAATAACACAAGCATTATAGTAATTAAAAGTACTTGTGTGGAGCTTTAATGACATTGGGATGTGAGTGTAGAGAGTGGCCAGCGGGCGCTTCAGAAGTAGAAATTCATTATTTAATTCAGGAACACTCTTGTTGTGGTGATATGATTATCTATACCGATGGCTCTGTGTTTAGAGGTAAAAAAGTGCTGGCGATTTATAGCAAAAGCAAATGGGCAATATTTGGTAAAGGAGAACATGGCATATGGCACCACAACCTCAGTTCTGAGAATGGAGGTGGAGGCGATTACTGAAACTTTTCAATGTATATGCATGTTATGATTGTAACTGATTCACAAAGCAAGCTGACAAAGGTGAAGACTGGCATGCTTCGTGCTGAATGGTATGCATCAATTCAAGTGTCGCGGGTTGTGAGCATTCGCTAGCTCTTTATCTGAAATCCAAGATGTAACACTTCATTCTGTTTGTTTCTTCTCCAGCTTTGAAATTATTAAACAACCTCAATGAACATGTGTTCCAACTCGTTCAGATGGTCTGATTGTTCTTTGAGTGTGTTGTGCATTCATGATTGTCAAAGTGTGCTTCAGAAAAACAAGCCAGCACCGCAGCCTAACAGAGATGCGAAGGAAACAAGTCGTACAGTTCGACTGTGACATGGAGAGATAAGCTTTGGAATATAATGTTATGTAGCGAAAGGCTTACGGACGCAGTTCGTAATCCCGCATACCCACGTTCGAAACATGGCTGTGGGCAATTTGGCAGCAGATCACCTTACGTTAGTTTTTTTTTAATGAAATGGTATGGGTGCCAGTCGTTCAGAAAGCAATGGCAAGCTACTGAACGTAAACTTGCCAGGAATCACGAACGGTCAAACAATGCTGGGGTTGACTGATACGTCCTATAAAGGATATGCAACACTGTTATTTATATAAAAAGTTTTATAAGGAACAGAGAATTAATGGTTAAGAGACACGATTAAACATTTTTACATCATGGAATGGAAGGGCGTCAGTCTACTACTGACAGACAACACTATAGAGCCTAGGGACACCCTTATACAAGGTGGAGTATCCATCTAGTCCATTCAGTCAGGGTGACGTGAAGCATGGCAGCAAGAGGTGGTTGAGCTTGTATTTATCAAGAACATCGACTACGATAATTACTAATAAAGAACAAATATTCATTAACTGATGCCTGCTCAGAATAGACAGACTAACAAAGTATGATAGAATCATCATTGTGGTTCTTGTGGGGAGTATTAAACAAATTGCAGTGAGTCAAGAGATGATGAAATTATGCCAGTTCTTCATAGAGCACACTTTGTGAAAATCTCTTAATATTGTAACAAAACTAAGTCATTTTTTGAGTGTGGACTTCACGAGGCAACAGAGACAGTGGGAGAGCTAAACCACAAAGGAGAAGATAATTAGAGACAGAAATGAATAAATTTGGGAAGCCATAGAAAGTGCTGCAGGAGGATGGGATAACTTGGAAAGAGTTGGTTGAGGCCCGGGACTTCATTGGGAGACAAAATCAAAAGAAGAAGAGCTGAGGTATCCTAGCGGTTCGAAGCCAGCATGCCGATCCTGTGGTCGAGGGTTCCAATGAGAAGATGTTTAAATTTCACCTGGGCTTAAGATAGGTAACAGGACATGTTTTAGGAAGTCAAGGCGGCCGACTAGATACTGATCGTATTATCCACTGAGTGCCTAATGCTCTGCACAAATATAACTCTAGCACCATATACCCAAAACTCCTAAAGGTGTGTAAGACGACCCAGTTAATACGAACAATATAATTAAATAAGTATAATATACGTCTTACTCAGAAAGCAGGAACGCGATGAGCCGTTGTAGTAAAAGTCATCATAACACCCACAGGTGCCTAATATACAGTATAGATTAGCTGTACATTCTTGGCTGGAGCTGCAGATCACCCCAAATATTTTCTCTAGGTTAGGAGAAATAAACACAATCAAGATATAAACACACCGCTTGTCATCTGATAACGCCTGAATCAAGGCTTGCAATAACATATCTTTACATTGTCCCTTAGAGACAAACTGTTGAGTGTGCGAAGTGTTAGGCCAGTCACACTTTTAAAGATATGAATGCGCGGAGGAGTAGGTGGCTAGTCTTTTGTTTACATTTTCTTCTTTGACCACGGTACTCCAAGAATTCTTCTGTCACATATAAATTAAATAGCCACACTGTTCTTGTTAATAAGTGTGAAAGATCCGTATGGAGGAACATGCAAGATGCATCTTTCTTTTTTTTTTTTTAAAGAAAAAGAAAAAGAAATTACTTCAATTTGTTGGCTGATGTTGTGGCATACATTATTAAAACCTCTGTCCTGGTATGACCAGTCTACGCGTGACTTCTTTCGAACATTGTCTATTGTTGTTGATTACGGAGTCAAAGTATTCAGTTTCTGTGATTTTATACTCCCCATTGTTGTTTGTTTTGGTTGAGAAAGAATAGTACCACTTTAACCAACTATGCGTATCGTACGAGTAGACTAAGAAAGTTCCACCTGTGGGTTAACAGGATCCTAAGTGGAAGCAAAGAATAATAACACTGCACCCGATCACACATGAGGTAAAAGGCGAACAAGGAGGATTTCGTCCGTGTGTTGCCGAGTCTCGCAAACGAAGCAAAGAATAGTAATACTGCATCCTGCCGGATGTATCGTAAGAGGCGACTCTGGAAGGGTTGTGCTTAAGGCATGTTACACTATCACGTACAAATCTGCAGCCACACAATTTAACCAACCTTGAACAAGTCATATAAAGAAAAGAAAAATAAGTTACTCAGCCAACCAAGAGGAAAGGAAGCTCTTCCAGAAGCGATATGACGCGTTGCGGATATAGATTTAAGTAGTCCGGGGAGCTGATGACATCTTTTTAGCTTGACAAATCTCCAGGATTGGCAGCTGGAATGTTACAACTATGCATGAAATAGTAAAGACAGCGCAGGTGGTCGAAAAAAAATTAACTTTTATAAGATTAGCAATTTGGGATTGTGCGAAATAAGAAGGAACGGAACAGGCACACAGCATCTAAGCACAGGTGAAGCAGTACTGCACACAGGCCATAAAAAGGAAATATTCCATTTACCCCGAAAGGGTCAGCAACCAATGGAACATATTAAAGAATTCAGTCAACCAAGCTGCAGAAACAATAATCTCAAAAATGAAGATGAAGGGACGTAAGAAATGGATGACGGAAACATCTTAAAATTCATGTAAATAAGAAGAAATAATAAAAATAACCATGAAGCATATGAAAAGATTCATAGGAAAATTAGGAAACTGTGCAAAGAGGTAAAAGAAAGATGGAAGAATTTCAGGGAAATTGAAGACGAACACAACAACCGGAAAACGAAATTAATGCACAAAAGAATTAATGACATCACTAATAAAAGAACACACACATCAAGAGGTTGCCTAAAACAAAGATGGCAAAATCATATTAGAAAAAGATAGATTTTACATGCGTGGTCAGATTATACATCTATGAAAGACCTTTACAAAGATACAAGAGAAGAACAGTATGATATTCGGAACAATAATGAAGAACCATCAATTTTGAAGATGGAAGTTCAGAATGTCCTTAAACATATAAAACTGGCAAGACCCCGGGTCCAGACAACATCACAATATAAATGATCAATGCCTTAGAGTAATATGGATAAGACCAGGTCACCAACTTGCTGAATACAATATACAAGTATTCTCTAGCACATGAGAATTGTGTTAGGAGTGTGTGAATGGGCGAGCTAGACCTGGGCTCCCAGGTCAGCCCGCCCAGCTTAAAATGAGTACCAGAAAATGTCTTAGGAAATAAAGGCAACCAGCTTGAGACTGGTCGCATTATCCACTGAGTCTGTACAAATATGTGTCTAGAATTATATACCCAAATCTCGTAAAGGCGTGTGAAAGGTCAATATTTAGAAGTAAAATATAATTAAATAATTATAATAAACATCTTACTCCGAAAGCAGGAACGCGACGAGCTGTTGTAGTAAAAGTCACTCAAACATTCACAAGTGCCTGATAAACAGAACAGATTAGCTGTGCATTCTTCGTTGGAGGTGCAGATCTCCCAAAATGTTTTCTCTGGGTTAGGAGAAAATAAACAAAATCAAAATATAAATACACCGCTTGTCAACTGGCAACGCATAGATCATAGCAAAGGGGTCAAGCAATACATTTCCATCAAATAACAAAGCCCCATGACCTTAGATGTCGTCTTATGCTCGGCTTGCAGAAATGATGGGAGAGTCCATCAAAATTGTATTAGGAGTGTGTGAGTAGGAGTTATCAGTTTTATGACACCGGTTAATCCATAGACACAAGGCGCCTTTCATGCAAATACTCTACTCAGGGCACATGACACTTGCCACACTTCATGTTAAGCTTAATCATGAGACACGATGCTAGCTGAACCACATGAGGAGAGACTGAGACAGTGGTCTCGCTGTTAAAGTGTTGAAAGTATAGTCACTTTAATATTTTATTTGTCAGCACAGATTGTAAGTTTAATGTGTGGCTGTTGGCTGGCCGTTGTGAAAGCCATGATGTAACCTCTGTCAATCAATCAATCAATCAATCATTCAAGTGGCATGTCCACAATGACTGTAATGAGTGTAGGACCCTCTGTCCTCTGTCTTCGTGGTGCTTTTATATGCTCTTCTTCCAGTCCATCTGTGGATGCTGTCAGCTCACCTATAAGGATTTCCTCCTCTTCCACACTTATTCTCTAGCATAATCATTAACAAGCTGTGTCTTTTTCTATGAACGAATAGAATTTCTATGACTTCTACGAATTATTTGACACTGAGTTTATTCAGTACTGTTTTCTGAAATCACAGGTGTTGTACTAAGGTAAGTTAATAAGTAAGCCAAAAATGGCTGTAGAACAATTACTAAATATGATAACAGCTTGAAACCAATTTATTTTTATACATATATTGTCCCTTTATTTCTCAACATAATTTCCACCAACATTGATGCACTTATCCCATCGTTTTATCAGTCCTCCCAAACCGGCTGCAAAGAACTGCGTGCTTTGTTTTCATTTACCGGCCATCCCACAGAACTGTGTGACTTACTTATTAACTCTTCCTCGCAATTTTTTCGACCAAGCTATGCACCGCTTTACGCTACAAACATTTGTTAGCATAAACACTGAAAACCCGCCTTGGTGGGAGACACTTCACGAATGACGCCGAAGTTGAATATGAAGTGAAAACGTGGTTTAGAAAACAGAGCACGCAGTTCCATGCGGCCGGTTTGGGAGGACTGATAAAACGATGGGATAAGTGCTTCAATGTTGGTGGAAATTATGTTGAGAAATAAAGAGACAATTTATGTATAATAATAAACTGGTTTCAAGTTGTTATCATATTTTTTCTACAGCCATTTGTGGCTTTCTTATTGACTTCCCCTCGTAACTCTTCTATCTGTTTTTTTTTTTTTTTGTATTTCCTTTCTCCAGTCATGACTTTATTTAACAGCCTCAGTCAATACGTGTTCGGACTTGTTCAGATGTTCTGAAGTGATTTTTCCTCGAGTGTATTGTGCATTTAAGACTGTCAGGTGGGCCACTAAATACCAAGCGAGCAACGTAGCCTAAAAGACAAGTGAAGGAAACAAGCTATACAGTTTGACTGTGAAATGAGGAGAGAACAGTAGAAATACAATGTTATAAAAAGGTTTTTGTGAAGAACAGAGTTTAAAAAAATTAGGTGCATATCCTTTACAGGACGTCACAGTCAAACCCAGCATTGTTTAGTTGTTTGTGATTTCTTGATAAGATTACGTTCAGTAGTTTGCTATTGCTTTCTGAACAATCGGCACTCATACACTTGTATGGAAACCAACGCAAGTCGGT
The DNA here is from genome assembly GCA_963921405.1 of Cepaea hortensis. NCBI lineage: Eukaryota > Metazoa > Mollusca > Gastropoda > Stylommatophora > Helicidae > Cepaea > Cepaea hortensis. The sequence continues at coordinate 106,606,821 of OY992886.1, forward strand.
CTGCTTCCATAAGTCCGGAGCCGCATTTCAAACGCAGTATGCGGGATTACGAATTGCATTCGTCACTCCTTCACCACAGGAAAGATAATGCAAGAATAACTTGCATCATGGCATGGAAGGACATCAGTTTACTTTTACGTAACTCTATAGAGTCAAAAGACAACCTTGTGTGTACAAGATGATGCACATGTCCTGCCCATTCAGCCAGGGTGACGTGACTATGGCACCATGATGTGGATGGAGCATATGTGGGCCAGGAACATGGCCAAAAAGTAAGATAATTATTAATAAAGAACAAACCTTCATTAACCGATGCCTACACAGAATAGAAGGATTAGCATGGTGTGACAGAATCACCATTGTGGAGCTTGTGGGGGAGAATTAAACAAATCCCAGTGAGTCAAGAGATGAAGAAACGACGCTGGTGCTGAATACGGCACAGTTTGAGAACACCGTTAATAATGTAACAGAATAGTCATGTTTCTGGAAGTCACGGGGAAAACAGAATGAGGGACAGCACAAACACGAGGAGAAGATAATTAGAGTCAAATGAGTAATATTGGGATGACATGGAAAGAGCTGCAGAACACAGCAATGGACAGGAAGGTTTGTTACGAGCTGGTTGAGACCTAGCACTTCATTAGGAGACAAATACAGAAGAGAAAGAGCTGATGTATCAGAGTGGCTAGCGGCTAGCTTGCCGACCCGGTGGTCGTGGGTTCAAATACTTACTGCTTAAAAATGTATCTAGGGTTCCCATGTCGACCCAGCGTAAAAGGGTACAAGGAACATTTTTTTTTAGGAAGTGAAGGCGATTGGTATGATGCTGATCTCATTATCCACTGAGTATCTATTGGTCTGTTCAAATATGGGTCTAGCACCATATAGCTGACCTTCCCAAAGGCGTGTAATAGGACTGCATTTAGAAGAACAATGTAATTAAATAATTATAATAGACATCTTACTTTTAAAGCAGAAACGCGCTGTGCTGTCGTAATAAAAGTCATCAACACATTCACAGGTGCCTGATATACAGACCAGATTATAGGTACAGTACTGGGCGAAGCTGCAGGGCTCCCAAAATGTTTTCTCTAGGTTAGGAGAAAGTAAACAAAATCAAAATATAAATACACCGATTGTCAACTGGTGACGCACGTATCATATAATGCAGTAACTTGTGTTTACAACGTACCTTGTAGGCAAACTGTTGTGAGTAAGGGAAGTAGTAGGACTATCACATTTTTATTAACTAAATAAATGAACGGAGGAGTAGGTGGCTAATCTTTTGTCTCCTTCTTCTTCCTTGACTACTATTCTCCAAGAACTCTTCTGTCACATATAAATTAAATAGCCATAATTTTTTGTCTAATGATTATAACATTATTATCCTTGTCTCACATCCGTAAGTTTCCACAGGAAAGTTGCATGCTCTTGAAAATGTTAACATAATCTGTTGGCTGTTGGTGTGCCATAGATTCTTACAACCTCTGCATTGATTCTTATTTCACTTCTGTCAAGTAATGAACGCACAGACCAGCTGGCAAATATTGCACCAATATTAACTGGAAGAAGCATGGACAGGGCTGATATAATCAATGCAGTACTGACTTGGTTGGCGGATACTACCCATATATCCATCATCTGCTGTTATTAACGTGCCCAAATACTCAAATACATTGAATTTATAACACAGGGGAAACACATTTCAAGACAAAACCATACACACACTTACGAGCGCTGACTGTGTGCATCTGAAAGTAAACAATGGAATACACGTTTAAGCTACCCCAACAACAAATATTAGTTAACTAGTCACATAAAAGACAATGACCCTTTGACAGACATTACACGTCTTTGACACTCCTGGTATCAATTTTAGGCTAGATCGACACGGAAACCCAACCAGTTCTAAGAGATTCGCTTAATGTTAATTCGAAAAACTGACTACTGACCATCAGGAAGGCGATTTATTACTACGCAAAAGCGGCTTTGCATAAATAGTAGAGCATGTAATAATTACACTGAGCTTGCGAGTTAAACCTCAGTCTTTCCAAGCATTTACCAACCACCTAACAAGGAAGTTGGATACCTTACCTCATTTACTTCCTGGCCTTGTGCTTTTGAAATTCTAAAATGTAACATACTTAAGTTGACGTGGGATTTCTTTTCATAGCTACTCATGGTGAATTAACCATATTTATATTCATTGCCCAGTTCATAAGCCCCATTCACTTCGGTTGAATGAAATATATGTATAAGCGCACACGTCCCAATATTTAAACTGTAGGTTTCTGAGAGGGTCTACGTATGGAAAACACCGTGCCTATTAAAATCGTATATGTAATCCAGTTAATGGGAAATATCCTGGTTAAGATGTAGAAATAAAATCTGCTGTCTTGTCTTTTGAATTATGAACTATTTAAAGTTCAGACACATTCAGTTACGTAAGTCTTTACCATTATTACCCAGTGCCTTGACGGTTGGCGTTGTCGATAATTCCCCCCCCCCCCCCCACAAATTGCGATCTCCGACGGCATGGATCAATTCGTGTGTTGAGGCCCATCCGTGCCATGACACAAGGCTGTCAAATTTTGTCTCTCGCTGTCGTCCTCTGTTTACTATTTCCACACAGCTTACCGGTTGTTACAACATGTTCCAGTTTTTGTCTTCTCATAATGTCGCTAAAGTGATGACTGGATCCTTCTGATGTTTGTGATAAGTTGTCTTTTCGACTAGTCTTCCCTCAGAATGTCCAGATTTCTCATTTTGGCTGTCCAATTAAAATTCAACATTATTCTATAAAACCTTATCTCCAAGGCTTTCATGGAATATTTTCACCTGTTTACTAATTGTCTAGAATTCGCAGCCATATGGTAAAATGGTTCTATGTAACATGCAAGAACTCTTTTTTTCTAACGTTTAATTGCTTATTGAACAAAATGTTCTTCATTTGAAAGAATATAGTTTTTGCTTGTTCTATTCTGTTCTTTATTTCCATGATATATCTTCCAACTGATGTTATCCATGTGTCTAGATATCTGAGTTTCTGCACTAGCCCCAAAATAACATTATTTACTTTAGTTTCACATTTAGGCACATTCTCTTTCTTTGCTAACACCATGACTTCTGTCTTTCTACAACCACTGTATCTTTCATTTCGTGTAGTTCCTTCTGACTTATCGTTATCAAGACATTGCCATTAGCATTATGTAAGTTATTAAGTCATGTCCACCAACCAGGACCCCTGACATATTTTCTATAGATCTCATTATATGATCAATGTACAATGAGAACAATTCAGGAGACATTACACAACTTTCTCTGACGCCATTATTTATACTCTGAAAGGTTCCTACCAGGTTGTTGATTCTTATTGCTGCTGTTTGCTGCCGATGTATGTTTTTTTATTACTCACAGGTCTTTGCCCTCAATGTTCATTTACTTTAGTAATTTCCTATTTCCTCATTTTGTCACATTTGCAAACGCTTTTTTGTAGCCTTTGAAGCATAAATACAGATCTGTTTTTATTATTTCTATAGCCCTTTCGAGTAATCTCCTGAGAATATATATATATATATATATATATATATATATATATATATATATATATATATATATATATATATATATATAATATATATATATATATATATATATATATATATATATATATATATATATATATATATATATATATATAACATTATTTGTGCTCTTTCCCTCTACAAATCCACATTGTTCATCACTAATTCCTGGGTTAATCTTGTTTCTTATTATTTTCATAATAATTCTCAGCACTAGCTTTGCCATGTGACTCATACAATTTATTGCGCTACTCTCTTTGCATTCTAAAGCCCCTTTTCCTTTGGCTTAGCTATAAAGATGGATTTCGGCAGCACGATACAACGAGATCCCATTCTGGAAAGTCTTGCGTACATCAACGATATTGTAGCGCTTCAGGAGGCGAGACTGGGTGTTAATTCACTCCATATAACCGGTTTCAAATGTTTCTACAACAGACAAGACCTGGATTTTAAAACATAAATAGATATGTACCCACTAGTGTAGATGTCATTAAGGAATGTTGTCAATATTTATATTCCAAAATAAATTCCAATGTAATATTGTCTGGATCTGGTTCCTTTCCTTTCTTCATGCAATGTAGTGCATCTTCAACTTCCGCAGTAAGTATTGGTGGACCTTTGTTTTGAATGTTTACATCCGGTCTCTTGTCATCATACAGCTCTTTCAGATATTTAATCTATTGTCTATATATTCTTGTCCCATCAATATTGCATCGTTCCTTAATTTTACACATCCAATGGTATTTCGTGTTCTCCTACACGTTATTGTATTTAATTGTTGATACTTGGAATGTGAGTCTTTTCCATAGTTTGTCCCAATCTCCATGCAGTGTTGATTTAGGCAGACTTCTTTAGCCACTTTGTATTTTTGTACTGTAATCAATTATATTCTACTTTATCTTGTTTTTTTTTCTCTTCTTTCATCCAGCATTTGCAGAATTTCATCTGTCATCCATTTCTTTATTGCAGTTCTATATTTAGGTAGAATGCTATTATTTCATGTTTGTTGGATTAATTCCCACATGTCCTTTTGTTCGTCAATAATCTGTATTATCTCCCTGGCATTATATCTATTCTTTACGGTAACATTATACCTTTTTCTAATTTCTCTGTCTGCTTAACATAATGCCTTATCAACCATCTTAGAACTCACGGCTCCATACTTTCAACCCCACTGGATGAAATGAATGGTCATCATCATTCTTGATGGACAAACAACAAAACAAACAAAACAAAGATCCAACTTGATATTCTTAGGGATTTTCTTTATGGTTTTTGGTCTTAACATAATCTTTCCTGTAACTGCACATAGTCACTATGTCCATCTGCTCGTGGTCAAGTTGTTGCTCCTACTAAACTGCTACTGAATCTCTTTGGAATCAATGAATCAATCAGTGCAGTCTCCACAATAAAGCTTGGCTGCAAATGGATATCCAACACTGTCTGTCTCTCGCCTTGGCTGTACATTCTGTCAGACTGCTGTTCGTACATGTGACGAAACGCCTCGGCAGCAGCAGAAAGTTTATTTTAGTCCACAAAGAAATAAGAAAAACGAAACAAGGACTAAAAATATAGATAAATTAACACGCTGTACCACGATATCGTTTTTATGGCGCAAAATTGTCTTTTATATATTTGCTTGCATCGGTTGGAGGAGAGCAGTTGTGATGGTACAAGCCTCATCCTACTGCGAAGAAAAACAACCTAAAGACTAAATGTCATGACAGGACAGACCCAGACCTTAAGCATGGTTGGCATCTGGTCTAGGATCAAATCTGTGGGAAAGTAAAAGCATTGCTTTGCAGATCCGGCCGCTTTTGCAGCGTGTCTTGTTCCAGATGTATTGGTTTTGCCTTTCCTCTGGGGTAAACTAGACAAGCTGAGAACGAACGAACGAACCAACGAACGAACGGACTTTATTTTCAAAGGGTTACAAATTTGGCACCCTTAAAAAGGGTGCCCAATTTGTTACCCTAAATTGGGCACCCAGCCTGACTTACATCTGGCCCTTCCAGTCACTCATCTTTCGTTCATCAATAGTGCATAATACAAACACATAGGAAAAAACATATTGTCAAATGATGTTGTAGACATAAACAATGCATATTCCATGTTATGAGACACACCCATCCACACATCCCCCATCCACCCACACATACCCCGCCCAACCACACTCACACCTCTATGCACACATACATTCCCCCACCCATCCACCGATCCCCCATCCACACGTCCCGCACCCACACACACTCCGACCTACACACATCTCCCCACACACCACACATCCCCCACACACACGTTCTCCACCCAGACACACACACAGGCACACATATATACACCCACCTACCCATCCCTCACCCACATATCCCACACCCATGCACATCCCCCTAAATACACACATCGCCCCACCCACACACACATCCTCCACCCATCCCATAACCCAGCAACACTCACCCATCCACATATTCTAAACCACCCACCCACACACCCCAACCACCCAGTCAAACACACATCCCCAACAACACATCTCCCACCCACACACACATCTCCCCGCCAACCCACACATCCTGCATCTACCCACACATCCCGCACCTACCCACACAAAATCCTGCATCCACCCACACATACCCCACTTACACAATACCACTTTCACACATCCCCACCCACACAATGTCCCCCACCCACACAATGTCCCCAACCCACTCTGTCGCACCTACCCACACACATACCCCCACCAATCCCCCAACCTACACACACTAACTCACTCACACATACTCCAACCACCCCCCCCCCCCCAACACACATCCCTTAACCACACATCCCAAGGGATCAAGCTATATGGGCAACACATGCTCTCTATAATCCATCTCAGCTTTGTGCTATGGAAATAAGCCAGATCAACTCCAGGTCTCAGACCGGAACACCACCAGAAAGACCATATTAAAGAAGCTAGCGGAGTAAATGCCCCTACGCATGCAACAACAAGAATCATCTGATTGTTTGCGACACCCAGTTTGTGTGTTGGAATTAATATTCTTCAGTTCCATGCCTGTGCAGACCAATCATGGACATAGTTCCAGATGAAAACAAATGAATGACTCTCAGCATTGTATGTCCTACACTGAAAATGGAAATACTGAATCAGAACTCTTTGCTGGTCCCAAATCAGCGTAAATACCATCATCAAGTGTGGAATGGGTTATAGACAAGTGAATAGGTGGGTGGAAAATCCGCGTGTAAATACTTGGGATTTGGATATCAAAAGCCAAGCAGCTGAATGGCGGTCATCTGTTTCATCTATGAGATGATATAGGGAAGAACCTTGTGCGAAGACTCAAGTCGTATCTCCTGAAAGCTTGGCCAACCAAAGCCTCAATTTCACAAGGACACCGAGCCTACTTGTAACGGAGTATTCGTAAAATCTAGCCCCATGGAGGGGAATACGTGCGTGTGTGATATTTCTATTTCCGAATATTATGGATTATAAAATATTCACCAGCCAACTTCAGTGGTCATAATGTGAGTAGAACATAACTGTGAGTACATTTATTTCTGTCCCCTGAAAAAATGGACATTATCTGTGTCGCACTGGAGAAGAATAACCGACAGCAACACCTAAGAAAAAGGACTAAAAATTAAATAATTAGTTTAATTATTAGTACTAACTGGGCATTATGTGTGTTTTTTTCCCCATGCCATGGTTTTGTAAGGTCTGTAGTTTTTTTTTTTTTTTTTTCAATGAGGGGTATAACCACATAATGGTTGTTGTTTTGGTTGAGTCCATGAATATGGTAGTAATAACATTGTTTTTTTTTTTGGGACAATGGAGTTATCACATTTTAATGTGTTTTTGATATTGAAAATCATCCTATGCCTGTTCCTGAAATTCAGTATGACCATTACATGTATCTATATATCTAATCAGATCTTGTTTTAATGCCTGAACTATTTGTCCAAAAATGTTGATGTTTACGTCAATTGCTTGTTGATGTTTGTTCAACAGTGGTTGTTATATATGTTGTAAACAACCAATGTCCTCTAACACCATATTCAGATTAGAAGGTGATTGTAGTGGGTATGGAAACATACACATAAATACAATTATATAAAGGAGTGAAGTATTTTCCTCTTGTGTTTATGGTAAAATTCCATGATCACCTCAACTTGTAAGAAGTGAAAAGGAATCTAAAATAAATCCCCAAGGGATCCCCTAGACATAATTAAGCCAATATGCTCATAGATTAAAATCCACATCCCATATATATATATATATATATATATATATATATATATATATATATATATATATATATATATATATATATATATATATATAAAAGATGCAATGTATGTCCGGATGTCATTGATGCGTTCGCGAACGGTCCATCCGATTGAGATGAAATTTTCTACATGTTTTCTTCTCTTTCCCGTGCAGCGAACTGTCATAGTTTGTTGGTGTACAAACAGTTATTTACTTAATAAAATTTAATATTTTAATTTACATTGTAATTTATATATATAGCGAGGGGACTTAACTTAAGAAAAGTTATATCAAGGGACATAACATTTAATAGCATTGCTATATATTTTATATATAATTGGTGCATTGTTACCAAAGCTTTATAAAATGTTTGTCTACAGTTATTTACAGGCATATGCGTTATAATATATAATGATACAATCTTTAAGGCACTTTTAAAGTTTTCATAAAAATAATGCGTCTATTTTAAATACGTTAAAATTTTCTAACTCATCTTTTTATTTCTCTTCGACATCTATACAGTCATCCCAGCATTCAATGGGTTTTTGTGATATTTTGGTAAGATTACGTTCAGTAGCTTCAGATTGCCCTTCACTGTCACTTTTTCTAAAATAAATGCCATGAAAGGTTGGTAAATGCTGTCAAAGAGAAATATGTCAAAATCTTTAGAAAGTATTAGTCAAACGGACATAATTATCGTCAGCTCAATAGCTACATGTTTTAAAAATATGAAGCTGACTTCGGAGACAGGACAGAACATCACACACTAATAACATCAGCAGGATCAGATATACTGAATAACAGCTTTGAATTGTGAGATTTCCCTATTTAGTTATTGGGATGAAGATTGTTCTCTTCCAATCTGTTCGCCATATTTCCGGGAACGGGGGGAACTGAAGCAGGGGCCGAATATGAATTAAATGAGACGCTCCCTGCCAGGATCTGGTCCAAGCCGGGCCGGGTCCTATGGATGGATGGATGGATGGATGGATGGATGGATGGATAAATGGATGGATAGTTAGATAGACAGCCGGGCCGGGTCGTCAGACAGACAGACAGACATAGATAGATAGATAGATAGATAGATAGATAGATAGATAGATAGATAGATAGATAGATAGATAGATGGATGGATGGATGGATGGATGGATGGATGGATGGATGGATGGATGGATGGATAGATAGATAGATAGATAGATAGATAGATAGATAGATAGATAGATAGATACAGATACAGACAGACAGACAGACAGACGCAGACAAAGACACAGACAGACAGACAGACAGACAGACAGACAGACAGACAGATAGATAGATAGATAGATAGATAGATAGATAGATAGATAGATAGATAGATAGATAGATAGATAGATAGATAGATAGATAGATAGATAGATAGATAGATAGATAGATAGATAGAACAAACTTTATTTTCAAAGGGCTAAGAATTGGACACGCAGGTAGATCGATAGATAGATAGATAGATAGATAGATAGATAGATAGATAGATAGATAGATAGATAGATAGATAGATAGATAGATAGAGGGGGTAGGTAGGTAGATAGGCAGGCAGGCAGATAGATAGATAGACAGATAGATCCCCGCCAGGTGCTGGGCGAAGCCGGGCTGGGTCAGCTAGTGCGTGTGTGTGTATATATATCTATATATATAAAACAAAGTGTATGTAAATATGTATGTCCTTTATTTTTTCGCTAACGGCCCATCCGATTGAGATGAAATTTTCTACACGTCTTCCTTTCATTCCAGAGCTGCCAACTGTGATATTTTTTTAGTGTGAAATCGCCTGCTTACTCAGTATTATTTCATTTTTAATTTTTCATTAAAATTTATATATTGCGAAGGGACTTAACTCTAGAAAAAGTTATTTCAAGGGGCATAACTTTTAATAACATTGTTGTATAACTTATAGTCATATTGTTGTATCGTTTTCAAAGATTTATAAACTCTTTGTCTATAGTTATGTACCGGCATATGAGTTATAATAAATAATGATACAATCTTTAAGGCATTTTCAAAGTTTACATAAAAATAATGCATAATGCATAACATTGTAACTCATCTTTCTATACTTAAGAAGTTGTCTAAAAGATGTTGAACAATATCATCGCATCTTTAGTGTTTTCCGCCATCATATCGACACGATTCGCTTGACAGCACTTCTCAGCGCTATCAAGCCAAGACGCCTTACACATTTTAAGCAGCCTGATACGGGGGGGGGGGGGGGGGGGAATGGCACGTCGTAATAGCACAAAGAAACAAGCAGCTTCCAAGATGCATAGTGAGAAAACCGACCAGACTATCAAGAAGACGAACCTGCCTTTGGAGAGTCTGCATGCAAGCTGTAATAAAGTATCTGAACCTACAGTCAATGAAACTACCAATAAGAAGAGCGACGACTACCCACAGACGATCACAAAAACTTGTGAGAGGAAGGAGGACCAAGACACCAGAATCAGAAACACTGATTCACACACAGTCAGATGGGTGGTCAAGCGGCTAAAAATGGAGCTTACTGATCAACAAATACAGAAGCAGCTGCAGGAAGAAAATCTTCACGTCAACATTTTGAAGGCAGAGCGGATTCTTACCTACTCAGAATTAAATGAGATGGGCGAACCCGGGCCGGGTCAGGCAGACAGACAGACAGACAGACAGATAGATAGATAGATAGATAGATAGATAGATAAATAGATAGATAGATAGATAGATAGATAGATAGATAGATAGATAGATAGATAGATAGACAAACAGACAGGGAGGGAGGGAGGGATAGACGGAGGGAGAGACAGAGGGATGGGTCTATTAGACAGACAGACAGACAGACAGACAGACAGACAGACAGACAGATAGATAGATAGATAGATAGATAGATAGATAGCTAGATAGATAGATAGATAGATAGATAGATAGATAGATAGATAGATAGATAGATAGATAGATAGATAGATAGATAGATAGATAGACAGACAAACAGACAGGGAGGGAGGAAGGGAGGGATAGACGGAGGGAAAGACAGAGGGATGGGTCTATTAGACAGACAGACAGACAGACAGAGATAGACAGATAGACAAACAGACAGACAGACAGACAGACACAGACAGACAGACAGACAGACAGACAGACAGACAGACAGACAGACAGACAGACAGACAGATAGTCGGGAACGGGAACGAGAACTTATATGACTACTTATATGAATTAAATGAGATGCTCCCCACCAGGGTCTGGGCGAAGCCGGGCCGGGTCAGCTAGAGTATATATATATATATATATATATATATATATATATATATATATATATATATATATATACAATTCGTATCTGGATGGCTTGGCCTTGTGGCATGGTCGAGACAAAAACACGGAACTGATCCACGACTCTGTTGATCGAGTGAGATGGCAGAACATGACCGCCCACGCTTACCGGCATGGCACATGATGGATGGATCTATATATCTTTATTTTTAAATGCCTATATCTCTGTATCACTATAAATTTACATGCATATGGCTGTATAACTATATGACTATTTGATTATATATGTATGTTTATGCGCCTATATATCTACATAGCTATATGCCTATATGATTAAATGACTATATGTCTACCTTTCTAAATGATTATTTGAATATATGTCTTATTTGAATATATGTCTATATGACTGTATGACTATATGATTATCTGTCTACATGCCTATCTGTCTCTTGCCCATTTGTCTATATTACTCCATGACTAAATGACTAAACGTCTATACGGCTATTTGACTATCTAAATATATGAATATGTGTCTATATGGCTATATGTCTATATATATGAAAAGCTTTTCCTGTACTCTATTCGACGAATAATAAACAATGTCTCAAATATTTTGAGGCTTTAGCAATTTGGAGGTTCCAGTCTGTTTGATACACATATAAAGAGTTCGTGCTAAATTTGAAAGTACCGTGGGGATAACAGATGCTCCACATTCGAATAATACACGTGGCGTGTTTAAATTGTTTCAGTTAAGATAGTATTCAATAATTCACTTCATACGATAACTAACTCTACAGTATGCACATGACGAGATGCAGCGAAATATGTTAGGCAATGAACAAGAACTTAAATCTAAACTATACGTGACAGGAACATCCAGCTGACAAGTGGTTTATTCCCTAAGCTTATACATCAAACTCTCACAGCCAGCTTAGTCACACATTGGTATTGATGTTATCAAGTTCTCCTCCACTGCCCACTTTAAACCGCGTGCCTAGTGGCCTTCAATGACAGTATGCACGGTTCATCAAGTGTTATGTTTGTGAAAAATTACAATCTCTCTCTGTCACAATTGGTTCTCACACGCACACGTCCTCTAACGACTACGATGTTAGTTGAAAATACACTAGAGGTATAACTATAGAACGTGGAGTTAATAATGTGTATTTGATCTAAGGTACTTGTAAATATCTATGCTGGTATAATGTTCTTGTGTGTTTGTTTTGTGCCTAACACGTGACCTTTCTCTTAGCCGCACCATGACCGGATGACCTAATATGTACCGTCGATATAGCAAGTCAACTTTCTTTGTGATTTGTAATTTATCGGAGCGTGGGTGTCAGTCTTATAACTCTGTCTATTCTGTTTTTGATCCCCGATACCCATTAGCTGGATCTTGACACTCAGCATCATGTGGCTATTTGTGATTTACAAAACTAGTTTTACATTTTGCTGTTTGCCGTTTCCTTCTGAACAACCGACACTCAGACATCTAAAACAAGTCTTTTTCCAAATAGTTTGCGGCTGGTTTCGATTCCCAGATTGGTATCTCGGGGAATTGTCGAAGACGTTCACAGCCCTTAAACCACAGTGAGGGTAACACATGTTTACCTGTAAGTAAACTTTCACAAGTACATAAACAATCAAAGATACAGAAATCTCTGACACTAAATATGTAAGTCAACTTTCACAAGTACATAAACAATCAAAGATACAGAAATTTATGTCACTAAATATGTAAGTAAACATTCACATGTACATAAACAATCAAAGATACATAAATTTATGTCACTAATTATGTAAGTAAACTTTCACAAGCACATAAACAATCACAGATACAGACATAAAACAGTTAATGAAACGTGTTCAAAGTCAGGGGTAGAAGTCAGCATTGTCTAATTGATAAGAGCGTTCGATCTTAAACATCCGATGTGCTGATGTCGAGTTAGCGAGTTCACACCCTACACTGGTCAGTTGAACTAAAGTGTTGACTTCTCGTTGCTGACTTGAGTGTGTAAATTACAAGTACCTCAGTAGTCGGAATGAGTTCGCTTGGTGGCCTGGTACACTGATAATCCATCCATCATGTGCCATGCCGGTAAGCGTGGGCGGTCATGTTCTGCCTTCTAACTTGATCACCAGAGTCGTGGATCAGCTCCGTGTTTCTGTCTCGTCCATGCCACAAGGCCAAGCCATCCAGGTACTTGCGTCTAGGCATTCCCCTTGGTCTGTTCCCCTCGATCTTACCAGTTGTCACCAAGTTCTCCAATTCATTTCTTCTTATAACATGCCCAAAAATTGTGACTGTCTACGTCTAATGTCTCTAATCAGTTTACGATCTTCATTTGCTTCTTGAAGAACTTGTTCATTGGTCTTTCTGGCTGTCCATGGTATTCTTTGCATTTTCCTCAGAAACCACATTTCTACAGCCATCAGCTGTTTTCAGCCTGACTGCTCATTGTCCAAGCTTCACATCCATATAGGGACGCAGAGGTGTTTCCAAGGCACCAGGGCCGGGTTATATACTGGCCAAGACCTCGTCGAGCGTCCTGGGCAACAGGTCCTTTCGGGGTCCTGGCTGAGGTCAATAGGATCGCCGATTCCTCCGAAGTCGGAGAGTGTCTGCCTGTATGGCGAGGAACCACCAGTCTGCACACCAATAAGCCAGACATGGGACAACGGATACTCACGCAAAACTCAGGTTCTGTATGACATCACACTGATGTTGGACAACAGGATGCCTTCATCCGACATACAGGACTTCGCGTTGGAGCTCAAGCCAACGAACACAAGCAAGCAAGCAAGCACATCCATATAAAATTACAGGTTCTATGTAGCATCTCAACACTCTTTTTCTCGTTTCAATTGACATCTTTTTATTGGTCAGTATGTTTTTCTTCTTGCTAAAGGCTACTTTTGCCATGGCGATTCTTGTTCTAATCTCTTCAAGGCATCTCCCATCAGATGTTATTACTGTTCCGAGATAATTGTACCTATTCACTTGTTGAAGAATATTCCCATTTACTTGTATATTACATTGTGGTATTTCGTTCTTCCTAGTGACGACCATAATCTGTGTCTTTTTACAATTTAATTATAACCCTAGTTGTTCACTGTGTGTAACAACCGCATCTACTACATTTTGCAGGTTCTGCTCATTGTCTGCAATCAAGACTGTATCAACTGCATATCTAATGTTATTGATGCATCGTCCCCGAATGTTGATCCCTTCCATATCTTCTATATTTCTGAAAATACTTTCACTATACAGAGAAAACAGATCTGGAGACATTACACATCCTTGTCTCACACTTCTCTTAATAGGCTGATATTGGCTTACTTCATTAGAAACTCTTATGGCAGTTTGTTGTTTCCAATATATGTTTTTTACAAGTCTAAGATCTTTTCCATCAATTTGTAGATCTTCAAGCATCCTTATCATGTTGACATGTCTCACTTTATCGAAAGCCTTTGTGTAGTCAATAAAGCAAAGGTGTAAATATTTGTTTATTTCTATAGAACGTTCGATTACGGTTCTCAGTATATAAACAACATTTACCGTACCCTTGCCTTCTGCAAACCCACATTGGTCTTCTCCTATTTCAGGTTGTATTTTCCTCCTAACTCCCTGCATGATAATTCTTAGCAAAATCTTCGTGATGTGACTCATTATACTAATTGTTCGATTTTGATCACATTCCAGTGAGGATTGCAGTAAATACAGAATTACATAACTCCTGAGGTATATTTCCAGTATCATATATTGTATTAAGCAGACTGGTAACTTTATCTATTCCATATTCTTCTAAAGCATTAATCATTTCTGATGTGACGCTGTCTGAACCGGGGGTCTTGCCAGATTTCATATGGTTAAGAGCATTCTGAACCTCCATCTTCAAAATTGCTGGTCCTTCATTATTATTTTGAACATCATACTGTTCGTCTCTGTTATCGTCATAAAGGTTTTTCACGTAAATTAACCATACATGTAAGATCTGATCTTTTTTCTATTATTACACTTCCATCTTTTGTCATTAGGCAGCCTGCTGATGTACGTGTTCTTTGATTAGTAAGCTCCTGAATTCTTTTTTGCATTAGTTTCGCATTTTTACTGTTGTATTGTTTTTCAATTTCTCTGCAATTTTTCTCATGTCATGTTTCTTTTGCCTCCTTACATAAGGTTCTGACTTTTCTGTGAATTTCTTCATATTTGGCAGGATTATTTTTGTTCTGTCTTCTTGTTTCCATTAGTTGTAAAATGTCTTCAGTCATCCATGTCTTACGGCCCACTTTCTTTACGTTTGGAATAGTTTTTTTTTTTTCTGCTGCACAACGGACTGAATTCTTCAGCATTTCCCATTGATCATCTACATCTTGAAATAGGATCTCTAGATCAGACAATAAATTAAATTTGTTCTTTACTTCTATGTTAAAATTATCTTGTATTTCTTTGTCAGTTTTCAATTTGCACAAGTCATATTTAGGGTTTCCTGCGGTATACTTGACTTTCTTTAACTTTACCCTCAATATGCCTGTAATTAATCTGTGATCACTGTAACAGTCTGCATTTGGAACTGTTTTTACGACTGTTACCGCATTTCGAAACCTTTTGCTAATCAGGATGTAATCTATCTGGTTTTTAATCCTGCTGTCTGGACTCCTCCATGTCCATAATCTTCTAGGATGCTGTTTAAACCAGGTGTTTCCAACAGCCATTTCTTGTTCTTTTGCCCATTCTACAAGTCTGTATCCTCTTTCATTTTTCTCTCCCAAACCATGGTTGCCTACACTGCATCCATCACTTTGCATTGATAATACAGAAAGTTAATCCACACGCAAACATCACCCCAGCGCTACTAGAAGTAATAGTACGAATATGGACGACCCTTAAGTTCAAAGCAAGCCAATGCGAAATAAATAAAAGTCTTGGGTACGTGGTTATAGCTCCATGTTTTATAGACCAACCAGCTCTCGTTGAGTGATGTGGTCAATATCTCGCCAGGACTGTCCTGGTTCCCATGTTTGACTTATTCAACCAGGCAGTCCGGGTCAATGTGTAAATTTCCGCGTCGATGAGGATTTGAACATAAACCCACAGGGCCGTTAGCCGAGCATGCCAACCATTTTGCTCCCTGGTTAAAACTTAAAACAACAAATAAGTTGTCAGAGAACTTACCGACAATGTGTACTCCATTGTCAGAGAACTTACCGACAATGTGTACTCCATAATACACACACATATGATGTACTTGAATTTAAAGAAAGTAACTTTGCGGCAGCGATTGTCCCTCATCTCGGTTATATCGACCTGCCGAGGGTATGTGCAACTGGTTTGCTACGTATCGCAAGATGCTAATGTCGTATACTGGATTCAATTTTCCTATAAGCAATATCAACTTTATCTTTAGCTAGAGGTGTCTGTGTCACCGTTATATACCTGATCCCCGATATAGGAAGGGAAGGTCCGAGTGTAAACATGGCACCCCTTACGTTGCGTTTACAGTGTTTAACTTCCTCTTTGAATATCCGTATGTGTGCGGGGGATGTTTGAGGGTTGGTGGTGTGTTTTAGACTAGAACTCATAATCATTTCGATTCATTTCTTTATGCCTGCTTCACATCAAGTGTTACCTTTCCCTTGGAGTTAATTAGGCATACTGAAACAGGGATCAGTCTTTTTCTTCCTTGGTGTGAATAGTCTTCATTGTTAATTATGGGGCTCTGAATGCCTTTCATATCTTGCAGTTACTATAATCTCTCTCTCTCTCTCTCTCTCTCTCTCTCTCTCTCTCTCTCTCACTCTCTCCATCTCTCTCTGTGAGTGTGTGTGTGTGTGTGGGGGGGGGAGGGTATCCGTGAATGGGATATGTCTGTGTGGGTGGGATTGTGTGAGTGTGGATGGGGTAAATGTGAGTGGGTGGAGGATGTATGTGTGGGTAGTGAGGATGTTTGTAGGTGGGGGATGTGTTTGGTGGGTGGGGAGATGTGTGTGTGGGTGAGGGATGTGTGGGCGGGGATGTGTATGAGGAATGCATTTGGGGGATGTGTGTGTGTGAGGGGAATGTGTTTATGGGTGGAGTTTTGTTTGGGAGGGGATGTGGGGGAGGTGTGGGATTTGCAGGTGGGTGACGGTTGTATTTGAGGATGGGGGATGTGTGGTTGGCTGGGTGGTTGGGGTGTGTGTAGGTGGGAGGGTAGATGGGAGATACATGTCTTGATGGACGGGTGGGTGATCTGTGGGTGTGAGTGGTTGGTGGATGAGTGCGTGAGTGGGTGGATGTGTGTGAGAGATGGGTGTATGGTTGGGGGATGTGTGTGTTTGTGGGAAAGATGTGCGTGAGCGGCGGATGTGTGGGGGTGGGGTATATGTGGGTGGTGGGGTGTGTGTGGGTCGGATGTGTTTTTTTTTTTGGTGTTTATGGGTGGGGAATATGTGTGGACATGTGGGGAGATGTGTTTGTGAGTGGGGATGTGTGTATAGGTAGGAGAGATGTAGTTGAGAGGTGGCGGGTATTGGATGGGTGAGTGGGTGTAGGTTGGCTAATGTGTGTGTGGGTGGGTGAGGAAAATCGTGAGGGTGCGAGATGTGTGTGTGGATAGGTGCGGGATGTTTGGTTTGACGGGGGCATGTGTGTGTGGTTTTGTGATGTGTGTTTTCTGGGTGGTTGCATGTGGGTGGGTGGGTGGTGTAGAATATGTGGGTGGGTGTGTGCGTGTCGGTTATGGGATGGGTGGGGGATGTATGTGTGGGTTGGGAAATGTGTGTGGGTGGGGGATCAGTGGGTTTGTGGCGGCATGTATGATTGCCTGAGTCTGTGTGAGTGCGTGGAGCTTTGTGTGGGTGGGTGGAGGTGTGGTGGATGGGGGATGTGTGGGTGGCTGAGGAATGTGTGGGTGGCTGCGGGGTGTGTGGGTGGCTGCGAGGTGTGAGGGTGGATGGGGGATGTGTCTCACAACATTGCAATATGCACTGTTTATGTTTACAACTTTTATTTGACAATGTTTGTGTTGTTTTTTCCCATGTGAATGCAGCATGCTTAATATGCATTGTTTAAGCTTACAAAATCCATTTGTCAATGTTTTTTTTTCCTATGTAAATGTAACATGCACATTTGATGAATGAAAGATGAGTGATCGAAAGGGCCGAATGTAAGACGGGCCTGCGTGCAAAATTTGTTACCCTTTTAAAATAAAGTTTGTTCGTTCGGTTGTTCGTGCGTTCGTTCGTTCGTTCGTTCGTTCTGCTAGACGGGCCTGCGTGCCCAATTCTTAACCCTTTCAAAATAAAGTTTTGTTGTTGTTGTTGTTGTTGTTGTTGTTCTCTCTCGCTCTCTCCCTCTCTCTCTCGGTCTCCCCCCCCCCCACCATCTCTCTCTCTCTCTCTCTCTCTCTTGGCCGAATGTAAGACGGGCCTGCGTGCCCAATTTGTTACCCTTTTAAAATAAAGTGTGTTCGTTCGTTCGTTCGTTCCCCCCCCCCCCACTCTCTCTCTCTCTCTCTCTCTCTCTCTCTCTCTCTCTCTCTCTCCCTCTCTCCCCGCCGTTTATTCCTCTAATTAGACATAGGTCCCCAACCAACTCACTCCAAGTTCTCCTTTCCTTTGCTGTCTCATGCCTCTCCGCCCACATCCTCTCTATATTATTTACTTCTGTTTCTACCTCTCATTGTTTTGTTAGATCTTCCTCTATTGTATTTTCCCTGTGTCTTCGAGACAAAGGCCTTTCAAGTTATAGATATACCCATGTCTTCGCATTGTACGAGGGTAAGTCGATAAGTAAGCCACAAATGGCTGTAGAAAAATAACTAAATATGATAACAACTTGACATCAGTTTATTTTTATACATACATTGTCCCTTTATTTCTCGACATAATTTCCACCAACATTGATGCACTTATCCCATCGTTTTATCAGTCCTTCCAAACCGGTTGCATAGAACTGTGTGTTCTATTTTCTAAACCACGTTTTCACTTCACTTTCAACTTCGCGTCATTCGCGAAATGTCTCCCGCCAAGGTGGGTTTTCAATGGACTTAGCCCCTAGCGATTTCTTTTCTTTATTTAACTGAGTGACCCTTCCTCAGCGAGGCGAGTCTCCTGCAGGTAGCAATATCAATGTTAAGACGATTGAGTTCGGCATCAATCACAGCCGTTTTTCTCACATCGTCAATACTGGTCAAGTCAGTGGAAAATCCTGGACACATGGTTCTCACGTTCCAGGTTGCAAGCCGTACTTTGAGGTTTCAATTTTTTTTTATTTGTACCTGGTGCTTTGGTTTTACAGCCTGTGATTCAGATTTTGTCCTAGCCCCAATCACCCATTAAAGCAGGCAGGTTGTGGCGGATCAGCACCCAATTGGCTGGGGCTGCCCAGATTGAGGCGGGCGGCAGCTGATCAGTGACACCTGTAGGTATCTCCCACCGTCAGATGCAACGCGTGGCGCCCCATGTCTACGCCAATTGACAGGGACTTATAACCCGTAACAGTTGCCTCTCGCTTTGATTCCGAGACCAGTTAAGACCAGGGATGGAGTTATTGCCTCTCCATAGCAAAAAGCCTGGGCTAAAATATAGAGATCATGTGTTTCCCATGCAGTATGATCCCTTTCTCGGCCTGCCTAGTTCACTCCAGAGGAAAGGCAACACCTCTACATCTGGAACAAGAGAAGCTACAGAAGCTGCCGGATCAGCAAAGCAATGCTCTAACTGTCCGCCTATCGAAACTTCGATCCTAGACCATCCGCCAACCAAGGCTTAGGGCCTGGTCTGCCCTGCCATGACATTTTGTCTTTATATTGCATTTCCTCGCACCAGTTGCGCTCTTTCGCCCGAAGCCGTTGGCACAATGTGGGGTGTCGGGTTTGTTAAGCGCCGCCCAACGTTCGGCGCTAATAGAAAGCAGGTAGTACCGTCTACTGTTATACGGTAGCTCAGTCATATCTGACTAAGACCTGACACCAATAATAATAAACCAGTAATATATACACACTTTCTTATACATACACACAAGCTCATATATACACACTATCTAATATATGCACACTATCTAATTTATGCACACTACCTAACATATACACGCTACCTAATATATACACACTATCTAATATATATATATATATATATATATAAAGTAATATAATAATATAATATATTGCCAACGATTTCCTAAGTTACATCTATCATTTGTCCATGTATATCTATCTAATTTGCAACCTTGCGATACAAACCTTCATGGGTATACAACATTGCAATCACATGTATCACTACCCACTACAAGTAAAATTCCGAGATTCAACTATCCTTTGAATATGGGCATACCATTGATACCCCAATAAAATATATGTACATCAACGATTCAAGTATCATGTTGATGTATTGCAACTCTCATTTACTCTTTCGCACCATCGTATCTCTTTTGTTCCCTGAAGCTTTGTGTCTTAGCTATTTTCTTCTTCTTTCCCTATTAGTCTATGGTTGGCATCTCTAATGCACCGTGGTTTTAGACCCACTGTCAACCTTTCTGCTTCCGCAGATGTTGATTCTTCCTTTTTCCCTTTACCACCATTTATCAGTTTCTACCAACATCTCATCTTATACGTTCTGTGTTATAATCAGGTACTAGTACAATCAATAATGTTACAATTATTGTTACAATTACATGCATACTGTTTATGAATATACATGGCATGATGATTATGATCGTACGAATAAACTGATGTGTATGTATGTACTTATAAGACATTACAATGATATTATTTATATCTATATGTATTATGAGTTTTGTTTATTGAATGATTGTTATTGTTATTAACTATTACTCCCTTAGTTGGTTCTGGCTGGTATCTGTCTTCTCTGACTGTATCTTCTGCCATTCAGATTCTCAATCTTCGCTTGAGTCTGCCTGTCTCAGCCCCTTCAGTCAGCTAGTGAGGTAACATCTTTATGGTACCTTCGCCACTATCTCTTCTGCTCAGTCATTTATACCCCTTAACTATCTGAAATTAATAACAGCCTTGGATGTAAGTATGTGTATATACATACATATGCACATTTACACATTTGCAATTGCATATTATATTACCGCCATGTTGTTATCATGCTCAGTACTTCAACGTGCTAACCACTTGACCAGTCACTTTGTATGAACGCATGGTTTCTTAGATGATACTATGATATGGATTTCCAGATGAAAGTGTTACAGTATGCTATATTGTACTATCGGGATTCTGTCCCTAATGTGACCAGATCATTTTGTCATATAGTTGGTGTGACGTTTCTTAGACCATGTCATGGCTGGCATTCACAGATCTCATATATATATTTTTAACTACACTATTACACAACTTTACCGTATCATCATGTCACTTCAATCCACATTATACTTATCAATGCATTCATTCTACTACAACAATTATATCTACACCACTCACATACATATAGCCTTTATATACTCTATACAGTATCTACAAGATACATATCACAAGATAAGAGTGTTTCACGTTGGTATATGTGATGTTATCTTATAAGTGGCACTGATGATGTGTTACTATTTTTAAATTTACAATTTCTGTTTGATGTTATTGTTTTTTCCACTGTCTGCTTAACCAAGTCAGTATATGTTGTAACGAGCATCTGATGTGTCTTGACTGGTGGTGTACTGTCAGATGTTAGTATTAAGCTTTCTGTATATTCTGAAGTACAATCTTGTTTTTCAAGCATATCTTTTATTCTTGCAGTCACATATTTCCACATGTGATGCAGTGTCTGGTTTTCTATAACAATAGTAGTCATCAACATGTTGAATGTTACCAATAGTCTGACGAACTTTGCAAATGTATCACGACATTGCTATTCTATTAAGCCATCCAATGTTGGTATGACTGTTGGCTGTTCATGTGTCAGTGGTCTATCTATCTCTTTGTCAGTAACTTTTTCTCTGTGGTGAGTTTCTGATTTCCTGTCATCTTGATGACAGTGTTTCTCACAAGTGTTTTCTATCTGTTGTTTGTTGCTTTTCTCTATCTGTATGTCTGAGGCCTTACATCTGTTCGTTTGCACAGTTTACATGATCGGACATGGCTTCTGATGTCCTTCTCACAGCCTGGCCAGTAGAACACGGATAATAATGTCTTTCTAGTATTGGCCAAACTCATATGGTCTGCACTCGGGGCGTTGTGCGTCAGTTCCAGAGCGTTACTGCGCTCTCGCACTGGCAGCACCCTTTGTAAGATACATGTTGCATCTTTCGTGTATTCTCTCATTATTATAAGTATTATGAGTTTTGTTTATTGAATGAGAGAGAGGTCCCGTGTTAAAATCCCGGACGGGCCCCCAAGTTGCCAACGAGCACTTGCCGACGTAACTAGGGGTATTGGAATGCTGCTGCGTTGACACTCTTTATGGAATGCACGCTGACACACCGTCAACACAACTCATTGCCTCCGAGTTATAGAATGGTATCATGTATTGTTTCTATGCGACACAATCACTGGTAGATTAAATGTTACATCTACACACACAATATTTGTTTACACGCTCATCGTAGACTACGATTCGTAGTACAGCCTGCTATCCAGGCTACCTAATCATCTACAATGGTCTACACACAACTCTTCTAAACCCTGCTTACAGTCCCGTTAAACATGGCCGCAGGCGCTTACATTCACAGGCCGGCAACCTCTGCCCACGACACCACTGGACTCCGTGCTATAGAATGAATATGTCCGCTCGCCTGGTCGCGGAAATGCTGTTCCCAACCATGGGTACACGCTTACGATATCTTGCGTACACTCAGTTATTTTGCCGTCGATGTCTCTCAACGGTTCATCACGACAGGGGAGATTCAGTTCTCGGCTACATGCCTGGTCATCCGATGTGTACCGAATCGTCTCCAGCTCTCCGACTGCCGTCTTTGTTTCCCCCTTTCTCGACCTTTCCTATCACGTGGCCTAATCATCGCAATTCCATTGGCCCTTCCGAATAACCGCTTCCCGGTGTATTTATTTCCTCAGACCCTCCATGACAATTTATCATACCGTTGTTCTACAGTGATCTACTCCAGACTCATGTTATATATATATATATATATATATATATATATATATATATATATATATATATATATATATATACACACACACACATTATCAAATATGTGCACGCTATCTATTATATACACGTTATCTATTATCTACAAGCTATCTAATATATGCCGGCTCCGTGGCTAAAGGCTTGCTAACGTGGTTCTTGAGCCGGGTACCAGGCGTTCGAAGCTCAGCTACGACCGATTTGTGCAATCAGACCGTGTCGCGTTGTGTTATAACGTGCTGGTATGGGTGTCGGTCGTTCAGAAAGCAATGCCAAACTACTGAACGTAATACTTGACTAGTAAATCAACAGCATCTGAAAAATGCTGGTGTTGACTGCAACGTCCCGTAAGGGATACGCAACAATAAGATACGATAATCTAATAAATACACACCATCTAATATATACACACTATCTAATATATACACACTATCTAATATATGCACGCTATCTAATATATACATGCTATCTAATATATTTCTCAATGTACACAGATCTTATTTATTGTTTCCTGTTATATATACATGCCTTTTTAAACTTTATCCTCAATGTACCTGTAAGTAATATGTGATCTCTATAACAATCAGCACTAGGAACTATTTTCGCAGTTGTTAACGCATTTCGAAACCTCCTGCTAATCAGAATGTAATCAGTCTGGTTTTTAATCCTGCTGTCAGGACTCCTCCATTTCCATAATCTTCTAGGATGTTGTTTAAAGCAGTTGTTTCCTATACTTATTTCCTGCTCTTTTGTCCAGTCTACAAGTCTGCATGGTGTGGGCTTTGCAGTGAAGAATTCGATACTGGGAATGAATGAAATTCCAGCTGGAGGTAATGAAAGACTTAACCCCGCGCTGTTGTGGTTTTGCAACTGCCATACTATAAGTCCGGCGTGTACATAAACTGTTAAACGCAACTGAGCAAATAGTATGTCACTTAAATGTCGGGCTCGACACAACAATCGTAAAAGCAAAATGAACATACGTTAAACACTGGAACCGCAAGGTAAATGACTTTGAAGATAACGGCCATGCTGAAGATTTTGATACGTAATAACATTTAATAAGAGCTCACAGTCAGTTTGAGATTTATATCAATTCTATCCGTAACTAGGTGCTTGTATTGCCAAGCAGGACCTAGTTCTATTTACAGGAACTCATTGATACTCAACACTAACCCGCTTACATAGATATTGTACCTTCGTATCTTCCATTGCTCTTCTTTCATTCTGCCTGAAGTTCTCCTTTGTCGCTCTGCACGATATAGGTCTAGGTACGCCCGCAAGCTCTGAAGCGACACCGTGTAGCAATTCCTGTATATCTTCTTTCCCTGCTATCTCCGTCGCAGCCACTGATTTATGCGCCAACACTATTCCATCGCCAACATTTGCATTTTCACGGCCTGCTCTTACATTCCCAATCCGTGTCTTTCCTGTTATAACCTGACGCCACTGTGACGTTTTGTGCTATTTACCGACAGTCTCTTAGTTTCTTGTGGGGTTTTCCCTATATGATTTTCTACCGCCTTTTCCGATGACGTCATTCTGTCTAAACGCTCTGTGGCAGTATGCCCCCCTCCCTTTTAAAATAATGGAATCATTTTCGACATCAAGATAATTAACCTGACACATAACGGTGCAGAGAGAATGACTTTTATGGGACTAGCTAGATGCTATGGACACCTATCGATTACCCACAAAATAAAAAATATATATATAACGGGCACGCCATCCAATCTACACATTGACGGTAGACGTCGTGTAGACAGCCCATGGGGAGGCTGTACTAACTAAGCATAAAGATCAGTCCCTCATTTGTCTCTAAGGACAAGCGTCCTTCTCTAGGTAAAAACCTGGAGTAAGGGGACGTTAGTAATAAACAGGTACCAGTTGCATTTACTAATATCTTGTAACCATCTGTGCAATTATCCCGACTGCTATGTCGTGAATCTTAATCTTATCAAACGGGTAGGTGAGGTACTAGTTGTATGACGTCATAATATTAGGCGTAATCGAGGTAAATGCTCCTTAAAGACGTCATCATAAACTCTTTGTGTATGTGTGGCAATAATGACCGAGTCAGGACATCATTTAACGGCGTAATCCATAATGATATATGTAGTGATGGCTATACTTGGCAATGGCGATCACAATTCTTTCAATCTTGAAGCCAACAGTTCTGAAGATTCCTTGGAGAGATATACATCTCGGATTAGATCATTTAGTTTACGCTGGAGAATCATTTTTGAAATCACTATCACTGTCACTTGTCGTTCAACATGCCACTGCTATTTCATCTTCTAGCAGTGAATCCGAAATTTGACTGAAAGTTGGAATTGGTATGTCATATCCGTGTGGAACCGATGGTCCAGGAGAAATCTAAATCTGGATATTTCCATTGTTTGCGAGTTTTTCAATTTATTCGATTAATATTGACAACACAGAAATAAGTCATCATGGCTGTTCTTGGGCTCTCTCCAAACCATTGGAATTTCAATGTTTTAAGGGACTAGATAGCAATCGTTTTTGTTCCCCCAGAGCCTTTTATAGAAAATAGTGTAATCATATTAATTAAATAGACAAATGCCTGTATCTTAAACCAAAAAAAAAAAAAAAAACAACAACAACAACATTGTTGCGTATCCCTTACGGGACGTTGCAGTCAATATCCAGCATTTTTCAGCTGCTGTTTGTGTACTACGCAAGTGTTACGTTCAGTAGTTTGCCATTGCTTTCTGAACGACCGGCTCCCTTACCAGCACGTTATAACAAAACGCAACACGGTCTGCTGCACAAATATGTCGCAGCTGAGTCTTGAACGACTGGTACCCGCCTCACAAAACCTCACGTTCGCAAGCCTTTGACCACGGAGACGGTCTATTAATGCAAAATCAGGTGTAAAATGTTTGGCCTAAAAATAAATACAATTGTTAGGGTTGTGTTATTGATGCCACGCCCTAGACTGCACCGTTTTGTATATTGGTTGATGGTCTATGCTTCTTAATGAAACAAATGCAGACGAAGAAGCTCAAGGGGAAAATTATAAAGGAAATCCTACTCGGTAAACAGGAACGTGATGAGCTGTCGTAATAAAAGTCACCAACACAATCACATATGCCCGACACACAGTTCAAATTAGATGTACATTCTGTGGTTGAACTGCAGTTCGCACTTCGAGTTTTCTCTGGAGCAGGACAACATAAGAAAACGCAACATATAAATGCATGGCTTATCATCTAATAACACGTAACCATGGAAAAAATATTACATCTACATATACGAGGGTCGGTCAATAAGTAATGCCTCGTAATTATTAATTTCATTTTATTTGGGGAAAAAAACAGATAAAATTCACATTGACATGAAGCCCCGCCCCCCCCCCCCCCCCCGCCATGTATGTACTTTAAACATTTATTTCTCATTTCATTCTCCGTTATTCGTTATAGTTCATCTTTTCACAAGGACATGCAACCCCTCATGGTAAAAATTCGTGTCCTTTTTCCTAAACCACTGGGGCACGGGGCGTTTAATGGTCTCGGTGTCCTCAAAATGATTTTCCCGAAGATCTTCTTTCAGTGGTCCAAACAGATGGAAGTCTAAAGGTGCTAATTGGGAACTGCAAGAGGGATGTGGTAATAATGTCATGCTAAAATCTGCAACCGTATCAATGGTGCCTTTAGCGGTGCGAGGCGTGACATCATTCTTCAACAGTAGTGCAGTGCTCGGATCTTTAAAGGGTAAAGTCGTCGAAGACGTCCTGTAAGCTTTTTCAAAGTTTAAATATAACGGTCAGCAATCGTCGTGTTTCCCTGTTCCAAGAAGTCGAGAAGAATCACACCTTTCTCATCCCAAAACACGAAGGCTATAACTTTCACTATGGATGGTGACATTTTGAACTTCTTTCCTGTCGGCAATGTTGTATGATATCATTTTTAATTGACTGCATCTTGCATTTTGGTAACAAAAGTTAACCCGAGTTTCATCACCTGTCACAATATCTCACTAAAATCCATTCTGCGTCAGTTTCGTAACGATTCAGGAAGTTGTAGGCTGCTGTTTTCCTTGCTTCTATATGACTGTATGTCAATATTCTGGGTACGCACCGTGCACAAACCTTTGAATAACTCATGTCTTTAATGATGGTCTAGACACCTCCTTTACTAATGAACAACATAGAACACAGCTGATCCAGTGTTAATCGTCGATCACAACAAATGATATCATCAACTCGATGAATGTTGTGTGGAGTCAATGCGGTTGACGGACGGTCAGTCCACTTTGTGTCAGCTAGTGTGGATAGACCTACTTCAGCTACGTCACAACCACGTACCCAACGTCGGACAGTGCTAACATCCATTGTTGAATCTCCATAAAGAATACTTAAACGTTCGTGGAAGTGAATCAGGGTCTCGCCTTCAGCTTCGTGAAAGTCTATGACATTATGTTGCTTTAACCGAACTTCTATGGTGGCCATTTTTAAACCGTTACTGTTGCACAACCTGGAACTGAAAAATGTTGGTAGTGAGTGTAGAAGAGTGGATAAGGAATCCCACTAAATTAATGCATTGCACACCGAGAAAGTAATTACATAGATAAAAACAATAGGAGACATTACTTATTGACCGTCCTTTTTATTAGTCTGGCAAACAAGCTGTGGATATCTGAATCAACTTACAGTATGATGGTTGTTCATTGGGAATGTTCACACAGACGCAATGCAAGCAGTGCTCAAAGAAAACTAAAAGAAATAAATGGGGAGAACCGTTGAGGCCACTAAGACGATTACATAAATGGACACACATAGTATTATTTGGCACTCACAGAAGAAGATGAAGGAAATAGAGATTAGAAGACGCACTAGACAACATAAAATTTCAAAGCTATAATAGCTACCAACCGGGATCGAACCTGTCGCCTCCAAATGACGACGGCGCCTCGCTGCCTGCAGGAACAAGTGTACTTCGACGCACGACCAACTCTCGTCGTCTTCTAAGCTCTATTTCCTTCATCTTCTTCTGTGAGTGAACTATGTGTGTCCATTTATGTAATCGTCAAAGAAAACTATAATGGCCTAGGAATGAATCACTATCAAATAACGGGGAAATTAAACAAACTGAAAAGCTTCTCTGAAAAGAAGCGCATGCACGCACGCACGCACGCACGCACGCACGCACACACACACACACACACACACACACACAAACACACACACCAGATTATTGATATTAGACCTTAGACTACACAGCAGGGACTATACAATGATTCTAACTTGTTCATTGGAAACCGTGTATGTACAACCTGTTGCCATCTGTTGTTTGATTGATTGATTTACGAACCGACATCACAGCAATCGGGGCATTCCCATAAGCGCCCCGTCCCCATTCTCAGAAGCCAGCGAAGAGTTCCAATCCCTATAGTACCAGTAGCAATCTGATTGTATGTGCGTCTCGCCTTTCCTCTAAGCGTCGAGCATCGGCCATATCCCCTCGTCACTCCTCGCGGTAGCATTCTTGCCAGACCATGGTGATCCATTTGCTCCTCCGAGGTGTGCACGTGCTCCCACAAGGCCGCAACCACGTCTGGATTGTCATGCATCAATACCCCACCAAGTTTTGCAGAGCCAGCCAATCTGACTGCCTGTTCATTCCCCAGCACACCAGCATGCCATATGTTGTAGTTTGGGGCACACTTAAAGTGTTTAAAAGATCGGTGTCTCTGGCATGACATTATGACTTTCAGCTTTTGTATTGCCTAATGTATCCTCTACCGGACTCTGTGGCAATGGGCTTGCGAACGTGGTTTGTGAGTCCGTATAGCCTACCGTGATTCGAAACACAGCGGTGCTGGTTTTTTCGAAAAAGGTATAAGAGCCGATCGTTCAGAAACAATGGCAAACTACTGATCGTAAAATTTGCCCAGGAATCACGAACAGCGAAAATGCTGGGGTTGACTGCTACGTCCTGCGATGGACATGCAACTTATTTTTTTTTTATTTAATGTATCCTCTTATAACTTCTACGCAGTTAGAAAGGGGGGGGGGGGGGATACATAATCTGTTCCGTACAAAGTTTGTGACATGCCTTCTTTCTTGGACATCCGCACTCATACAATATATTCAGAACATTATAGGGTTTGGCGGGCTCTGACGGCCTACCACTTCCCCTTCAAGAGAAACTTAACGTTGTACACTTACTTGTCTTCAATAAATAAAACATTACTATTTCACTACAGGGAACTTGATGTAAGCACGTTAATATTTGTACAATACATTACAAGCAGATGTGCAGCCTTCTATAAGTTTTACTTATATTCAAAGAGTTTTATCGAGATTCTGATCGCAGATTTAAAAAAAAAATCAAAGAATTTCTTACTATAAACTGATGCATTGAAAATGAAACATTTAGGCTCTATAGAACCAAACATCTATAAAAGAGAAGGTTGCCTCCCTTTGAATAAATCACATCGTAGTTAGCACGCTTGCCTACCAAGACAGCGGTCAGGTTTCAGTCCCAACAGCAGGTTTATCGACCAGGACAATTCTGGGACCGATCCAGCCTAATTAAAATTAGTACCAACATTGTTTAGAATTTTCTGGAAATTATGTGGGAGGTGAGTTGAGTTGATCCCTAAAGGACAGGCTTCTATCAAAAGTGATTCCCAGATACTGCAGTATTCTTTCTCTAATCATATTATAATACCAGTTATCGAGAGGCTTGTGAGAGCTTGGGGGTCTGAGCTGAAACTTAATAAATGTATATGCCGCGGTTGATTCTTGTGTTACAAAGGAACGACGGGACTAGCTTAAGGAGCTGCAGGAGATTCCAGGCAGTAGGCTGCTCAATGTACGATGTTTCAACATTAAATACACGAAACAGAGATAGTTAGTTAGTTATATAGTCAGTCAGTCAGTCAGTCAGTTAGTTAGTTAGTCAGTCAGTCGACAGATCAACCTCATTGCACATCGAACCATTTAGTCCATAAGTGCTCGGATCTCCACCTCAGCAAATCCCGCAGCGTGTAGCGGCTAACGACACCAGTTCTGTGTTGGTTTATCAATCTTCTCTGGTTTCCTGCGAAGTTTTCTTGTTTGGCCACACCTCTTTTAATTTGCTGTTCTCGCAGTCTGGCTATAGTTGTAGATTCACAGTCATCACTTGGTTATAGCAAAAGTCTTACTTCTCGTAGAGTATTCAGAATATCAGCCTGGTCCATGACACCTCAGCCCTCCACCTTAGCCTTACCTGCGAGTTTGTCAGGCTGCTCATTCCCTTGTACTCCCGCATGCCCTGGCACGAAGATGAAACTAATCTTTGCCAGCCGAGACCGCTCCAGAGACAACAACCATTCTCTTCGGATCCACCCCATCTCTATCCTCTTGAGCATGCTCATTGAGTCGCTAAGGAAACATGCTCTAGTGAATGTCTGTGTTTCGAATAATGTTATTGCTTTACTTACTGCCATGACTTCCATAGTCAGGCTACTTGTGGTCTCAGCAAAAGCACCAGAGTCCTCCTTCACAATTCTCCCTCCGGCCTGAGCCGTAAAGGCCCATAAGCGTCTCACATGTCGGACGACCAACCCATCTGTGTAAATGACAGCATCACCGTCTAGCGAATTCTCAAAAATCAACGCTTGTACTTCGGCCCCCCACAGCAGCCGGATTTTCTTGTTTGCATTTTCTGTCTAGTTGGATGCAAACTGAAAAGGACGTACATAAATCTGTTGGCACTTGTACCCACTACTCGCCAGGTTCTAAGTCCTCAAGTGAACACACCTGTTGAAGAATGTCTTCGGCTTGACCGTCCTCTATTTAACCTGCTGCCCTTCACCTTCATAATTTCACTATGCAGTGGATGTTGTGAGTTTGCGTTAACTCTGAGGTAGGTGCGTGCAATGCAAACTTTTATTCTGTCTTCAATGGTTGGAAGAACAAGAAGATAGCGCATCGCCCTGCATGTTGTATCTCTTGTACATCCAAGAATAATGCGCATAGCTTCATTCTGTATGCTTTCCATCCTTTCTATATGCTTACGGCTGAGAGCCAGAATTGCCATCGCATACTCAAAAACAGACATGACCAGCCCCTCGTATAGAAGACATAGATGGCGCTGCTCACAGTTTGCTCCCGCCATCACTCGCATCACAGCAAAACCCCGCTTGGCCTTTGTTATCGTCTGGTCTATGTGCTCATTATAAGCAAGGCTTCGATCAAATGGTATCCCCAGGTAGGGGGGTACGGGGTGTCAGGCATTGGTAGCACCTTTGGTAAGGATGGCTCTCATGTCCTTTCAGGACCCATCCCCCACTGGTCCAAGTCTGACACCCAGCTCGTGCCTGTGGCTCCTAGTAGCTGTCAGCATGCGACAGCGGCCACTCCCCGGGCAACAGCTGTGAGAGGCTGGCTAAACCAGGCATGGGTATCCGATTTGGTGTCAAACCAAGAGGTACACTAGGGTATGCCTATCCAGCATGTGAAGACAGGATTCGGCAGACTGCGCGGAAGAAATCATTCCTGATTCAACGGGCACGACGGCGTTTACCTGCAAAGCGTTGTGGAACGTAATGAGCACGGCAAGGCACGTAGAGCGCCCTGGTCATCCACTGCACCTGTATTCGTCTCCAATCGTCTCGACTTGTCTTGCCACTGGACTCAGATGGACTCAGGCGAGAGAGTGAGGTCGACGAATTGCGCAACTCTTCCTCACTTTAATCCAAGTCATTGCGCAAGTCATTCTTCATCCAACGTCACATATCACCTTCAAGCCTTGTGGCGATGGGCGAGCGGCAAAGCGGCAGGCGTGGGTACGCTGGCAGCCGTAGTCGCAGACCTGCACACAGGCGGCTCAGGCCATATGGTCGTCTTCTACTGACCGGAGCAGCAGTGGGATTCGGCAGCCCCCTGAGCGACTGAGCAGCCCTCTATAGGAACACACTGCTCACCTCCATAGCATGAGGAAGGGGCTAGAAAAGGTGCCCTAAACATTGTCTGCTTCATCACTACCTAACCAGCTAGCCGCGGTTGGTGGGTACCCTTAACTGCGGTCGACATACAAAGAAAGATAAAACAAGCAAAGCTAAAAGAGTAAACCATATTCCCTTAACAATTGGAACTTGGAATGTACGCACCCTACTTGACAGAGACGGCGCGTCGGGTCCAGAGAGACGAACAGCACTGATTGGGAGAGAGCTGGGCAGGTACAACATCGACATTGCAGCCTTGAGCGAGACACGACTTGCAGAAGAAGGCCAAATCTGTGAAATAGGTGCCGGCTACACATTTTTCTGGAGTGGAAGGAAAAGCGAGGAAAGACGCCAATCCGGTGTGGGATTTGCCATTAAGTCGGCCCTGGTCGGCAAATTAGCTGGATTTCCAAAGGCTATAAATGACAGGCTCATGATCATGAAGTTGCCTCTGCTGAATGGAAGGAAGCACGCAGTGAGTGTCTACGCACCAACTATGACCAACGAAGATGATGTCAAGAACAAGTTCTATGAGGACCTGCACAGTGTATTAACATCTGTTCCCAAAGGAGACAAACTTATACTCCTTGGGGATTTCAATGCCAGATTAGGCACGGACACCACCTCTTGGAGTGGCATTATTGGAAAGCATGGAGTCGGAAATTGTAACAGCAATGGACTCCGCCTCCTTCAGACATGTGCCGAACATGATCTCGTGATTACGAACACAATTTTCCGTCTCCCCATGAGGAATAGGACATCGTGGATGCACCCTCGCTCGAAACACTGGCACCTCATTGACTATGTCATCGTCAGGAGGAGTGACAGACAAGACGTTCGAGTGACAAAATCCATGTGTGGTGCCGAATGTTGGACAGACCATCGTCTCATTGTCTCGAAAATGAACATCCACATCAGGCCACCACGGCGTCCTCAAGGGGCGAAAATGCAAACAAAGCTAAATGTCACCCACCTAAAAAGCAAGAAAATGCAGCAGTCGTTTGAAAATATGCTGGAAGACCGCCTCAAGCCCAATGCTGAAGCTAAACAGGATACAGAAACAGAATGGAGAGCCCTAAAGGACACAATTTACAACACTGCTATGGAAATCCTGGGTCCCCCGAAAGCATAAAGACTGGTTTGATGAAAATTCCGAAGACATCAACCAATTGCTGGCCGAGAAACATCTTCTCCTCAAGGCACATTTGAATGACCCAAAGTCAACATCAAAAAAAGATGCTTTCAAGAACATTCAGAGAGTAGTGCAGCAGAAACTTCGGCACATGCGGGACTCCTGGCTGAGCAGCAAAGCTGATGAAATTCAGGGCTTTGCTGACAGACATGATATGAAAAACTTCTACGACTCACTGAAAGCGGTCTATGGTCCTTCATCACCAGGCATAGTTCCCCTCCTCAGTGCAGACGGGGGAACATTGGTCACCGATAAGAAAGAAATCCTCCAACGCTGGGCAGAGCATTTCAGCAAAATCTTAAATGCAACTTCCTTCTTCGATGATGAAACCATCAACTGCCTTCCTCAAGTTCCCACCAATGAGACACTTGGTGACCTGCCAACCATAGTGGAAATAAACAAAGCCATCCAGCAACTCTCCAGCGGCAAGGCACCTGGTCCTGACTCCATCCCAGCAGAGATATACAAGGCAGGTGGGCCGGTCCTAACAGAGCAGCTTCACCAAGTCTTCACAAACATATGGATGAACGAGACCATGCCACAAGATTTTAAGGACGCGTCAATAGTCCACCTTTACAAACGTAAAGGAAACCGCCAATCCTGTGACAACCACCGAGGCATCTCCTTGCTTTCAATTGCAGGGAAGATACACGCCAGAATTCTTCTCAATCGCCTCACAGCCCATCTCGATCAAGGTCTTCTTCCTGAGAGTCAATGTGGCTTCAGAAAAGAACGTGGAACTGTTGACATGATTTTCGCTGCAAGGCAGCTGCAAGAGAAATGTCAGGAACAGAACTGCGAAATGTTCTCCACTTTCATTGACCTTACCAAGGCTTTTGATACAGTCAGCAGAGAAGGACTGTGGAAGATTATGGCAAAATATGGCTGTCCACGAAAGTTTGTCCAAATAGTGCGGCTATTTCATGACGGCATGCAGGCAAGAGTACAGGAAAATGGTGAACTGTCTGAACCCTTTCCTGTAACCAATGGAGTGAAGCAAGGATGTGTCCTGGCACCAACACTGTTCAGCCTCATGTTTTCAGCCATGTTGATGAATGCCTTCGAGAACGACGACATTGGAATAGACATCAACTACCGTATGGATGGAAAGTTATTCAATCTCAGAAGGCTGAAAGCTAAAACCAAAATTGACAGCGGCACCGCCAGAGAGCTCCTGTTTGCTGATGATTGCGCTCTATACGCCAACTCAGAGGCGGACATGCAACATAATGTTCCAGCTTTCTCACATGCCTGTGCCAACTTTGGGCTCAATATCAACTTGGAGAAGACTGTAGTTATGTACCAGCCAGCTCCAGGGAATAATCACACTGTGCCGAATATCAAAGTGAATGACCATAGACTAAGTGTTGTGGACAAATTCACCTATCTTGGCAGCACTGTGTCACAAGCTGCCACAATCGATGACGAAGTGAATGCAAGAATCTCCAAGGCCAGTGCAGCCTTTGGCAGACTGTACAAGAATGTATGGGACAGAACTGGAATAAGCCTGCAAACAAAGCTAAAAGTCTACAAAGCAGTTGTATTATCCACACTGCTATATGCTTGTGAAACCTGGACTGTTTATCAGCGACACGCTAGGAAATTAAACCACTTCCACACAGTCTGCCTAAGGAAGCTACTGAAGATTAAATGGCAAGA
This sequence comes from Cepaea hortensis, assembly GCA_963921405.1. Taxonomy (NCBI): domain Eukaryota; kingdom Metazoa; phylum Mollusca; class Gastropoda; order Stylommatophora; family Helicidae; genus Cepaea; species Cepaea hortensis. The sequence continues at coordinate 106,641,835 of OY992886.1, forward strand.
CAAGATTCCAGACACTGAAGTCCTAGAAAGAGCATCCATGCCCAGTATCCACACTCTACTGATGAAGAATCAGATTCGCTGGGCTGGTCACTTGACCCGCATGCCAGATCACAGGCTCCCTAAACGAATTTTCTACAGCGAACTGCGTTGTGGTAAACGCTCCCAAGGTGGCCAGAGGAAACGTTTTAAAGACACTCTGAAAATTTCACTGAATGCTTTTGGAATTCGTCATGACACCTGGGAGGCTGCAGCCAGAGACCGAAATTCATGGCGTGCATCATTGCGCAAAGGTGCAGTCATATGTGAGGCAACCAGGACTGCAAGAGCTGTGAAGAAAAGGCAGGACAGAAAAACCACTGCAGGAAATCCTCCTCCAGAGACGTCAAGCATTCTTTGCCCACATTGTCAAAGAACATTTCGAGCCAAAATAGGCCTTATCAGCCATCTTAGAAACCACGTCTCCACACCTTCAACCCCACTGGATGAAATGAATGGTCATCATCATTCTTGATGGACAAACAACATCCCCAGGTAATTTATTGCCTGCGTTCTTTCCACGGTCTCTGAACACAGCTTCACAGTTGGTGTTGGAGTGTTGACAATATGATTACTAAACGAGAACCAAGTCATTGTTGCCTTTGTTGGGTTGACCATTGCCCCAGCCTCAACACACCAAGTACTTATGCGGTTGAGTTAGGTTTGTAGTTCCACAGCAACCGGATCTCTATCCTTACCCTGACGATAGACTAAAACATCGTCGGCATATGACAATGTCCTACCAGGTCCAGTGATCTGTTTACTGATGATTCTCATAGTGTAGGCGTTGGACAGTACCGGAGATAATGGTGATCCCTGTGGTAGGCCAGGATATATTGTTGTTGGTTCCGAAGTCCAACTGTCACATCTAACAACTACTTTCCTTTGGAAGAAGTCTGCAGCGATCCAACTAAGGAGGAATGAACTTATTTTGAGTTCAAGAAGTTGAGGCATTAAAAAATCCAATGGTACTCTGTTGTACGTGTCCTCAAGATCAATCGCTGCAGCAAATGTTTCATTACCTGAGTGTAAACCTTCATAGAAATCATGGTCAAATACTGCTGCATTCGTCCAGGTTTCTATTTTTGGACGGTACCCTCCCAGGGTAGGTGGGAAAACACCTTGTCTCTCTAGCTGGCTTGATATTTTCCTGGCAATTAACTCCTCCAGCAGCTTGCTTATTGTATTCTGCATGGTTATAACTCAATATCCCTGAATTTTTGTGTTGTCTTTGCCAGGCTTCGGCAAGGGAATCAGATAGCTGTGTAACCACTCCTCCTTGAAGCTAGCACTCCCTACACTGTTGTTGTACATGTCTGTTAGTTTCTCTAGCTCGTTGTCGGTACACCTATTGATGTCGTCGTATCTTATGTTTTCGCAGTTGTTAACGCATTTCGAAACCTCTTGCTAATCAGAATGTAATCAGTCTGGTTTTTAATCCTGCTGTCAGGACTCCTCCATTTCCATAATTTTCTAGGATGTTGTTTAAAGCAGGTGTTTCCTATAATCATTTCCTGCTCTTTTGGCCAGTCTACAAGTCTGCATGGTGTGGGCTTTGCAGTGAAGAATTCGATACTGGGAATGAATGAAATTTCAACTGGAGGTAATGAAAGACTTAACCCCGCGCTTGGCGACCTGTTGTGGTTTTGCCACTGCCATACATTAAGTCCGGCGTGTTCATAAACTGTTAAACGCAACTGAGCAAATAGTATGTCACTTAAATGTCGGGCTCTACACAACAATCATAAATGCAAAATGAACAAACGTTTAACAATGGAACCGCAAGGTAAATGACTTTGAAGATAACGGCCATGCTGAAGATATTGATAAGTAATAACATTTAATAAGAGCTCACAGTCAGTTTGAGATTTCTATCAATTCTATCCGTACCTAGGAGCTTGTTGTTGCCAAGCATGACCTAGTTCTATTTACAGGAACTCATTGATAACTCAACACTAACCTGCTTACATAGATATTGTACCTTCGTATCTTCCATTGCCCTTCTTTCATTCTGCCTGAAGTTCTCCTTTGCCGCTCTGCACGATATAGGTCTAGGTACGCCCGTAAGTTCTGTAGCGACACCTTGCAGCAACCCCTGTATATCTTCTTTCCCTGCTATCTCCGTCGCAGCCACTGCATTATGCGCCAACACTATTCCATCGTCAACATTTGCATTTTCATGGCCTGCTCTTACATTCCCAATCCGTGTCCTTCCTGTTATCATCTGACGTCACTGTGAAGATTTTTGCTGTTTACCGACAGTCTCTTAGTTTCTTGTGGGGTTTTCCCTGTATGATTTTTTACCGCCTTTTCCGATGACATCATTCTGTCTAAACGCTATGTGGCAGTATGCCCCCTTCCCTTTTAAAATAATGGAATCATTTTCGACATCAAGATAATTAACCTGACACATAGCAGTGCAGACACAATGACTTTTATGGGATTAGCAAGATGCTATGGACACCTATCGATTACCCACAAAATTAAAAAAAATAATAGATAACGGACACGCCCTCCAAACTACACATCGACGGTAGAAGTCGTGTAGACAACCCATGGGGAGGCTGTACTAACTAACCATAAAGATCAGTCCCTCTTTTGTCCCTAAGGACAAGCGTCCTTCTCTAGGTAAAAACCTGGAATAAGGGGACGTGAGTAATAAACAGGTACCAGTTGCATTCACTAATATCTTGTAACCATCTGTGCAATTATCCCGACTGCTATATCGTGAATCTTAATCTCATAAAACGGGTAGGTGAGGTAGTAGTATTATGACGTCATAATCTTAGGCGAAATCGAGGTAAATGCTCCTTAAAGACGTCATCATAAACTCTTTGTGTAGGTGTGGCAATAATGACCGAGTGACAACATCATTTAACGGCGTAATACATAATGATATATGTAGTGATGGCTATACTTGGCAATTGCAATACACTTTTTCAATCTTGAAGCCAAAAATTCTAAAGATTCCTTGGAGAGATATATATCTCGGATTAAATCATTTAGTTTACGCTGGAGAATCATTTTTGAAATCACTATCACTGTCACTTGTCGTTCAACATGCCACTGCTGTTTCATCTTCTAGCAGTGAATCCGAAATTTGACGGAAAGTTGGAATTGGTATATCATACCAGTGTGGAACAGATGGTCCAGGAGAAATCTAAATCTGGATATTTCCATTGTTTGCGAGTTTTTCAATTAATTCCCTTAATATTGACAACACAGAAATAACAGTCATCATGGCTGTTCTTGGGCTCTCTCCAAACCATTAGAATTTCAATGTTTGTGAGGGACTAGATAGCAATCGTTGTTTTCCCCAGAGCCTTTTATAGAAAGTAGTGCAATCATATTAACTAAATAGACAAATGCCTGTATCTTACAAAAAAAAAACAAAAAAAACAACAACAACAAAAAACAAACAAACAAACAACAACAACAACAACCTAGAGCTGCTACAGCCCTTATTTATGCAAACATAAAAAAATTGCTACGTATCTCTTACGGGACGTTGCAGTCAACACCAGCATTTTTCAGTTGCTGTTGATGTACTAGGCAAGTGTTACGTTCAGTAGTTTGCCATTGCTTTCTGAACGACCGGCTCCCTTACCAGCACGTTAAAACACAACGCAACACGGTCTGCTGCACAAATATGTCGCAGATGAGTTTTGAACTCCAGATACCTGGCTCACGAACCTCACGTTCGCAAGCCTTTGACCACGGAGGCGGTCTATTTATGCAACATCAGGTGTAAAATGTTTGGACTAAAATTAAATACAATTGTTAAGGTTGTGTTATTGATGCCACGCCCTAGACTGCACCGTTTTGTATATTGGTTGATGGTCTATGCTTCTTAATGAAACAAATGCAGACGAAGAAGCTCAAGGTAAAAATTATAAGGAAATCTTACTCGGTAAACAGGAACGTGATGAGCTGTCGTAATAAAAGTCACCAACACAATCACATATGCACGACACACAGTTCAAATTAGATGTACATTCTGTGGTTGAATTGCAGTTCGCATTTCGAGTTTTCTCTGGAGCAGGACAACATAAGAAAAAGCAACATATAAATGTAGGTACTTTAATAACATTTTCTAAATTGCTTTTCTAATTATATAACTGCATAGTTGGATACCTCTTGAAAAAACAAATCCAACGATACCTTATTCAAGTCTGCAAGTGAATTGTAAGCTAAGATATTAATTTTTTATGTCAGTTTAATATTTAACATTGGCATATTGGTAACCATTGGTAACCCACTCTGGAAAGTGTGGCCACAAAACACGTAAGCTAAGATCAGATAACTGCTCTTGATTTTTTGGCGCTAAGGGGGATAACTCAGGTTTTTATTTTGAACGCAAAATTCAAATGAAAACCTCAAACTCCCTCTTCCTCCAGCCTCTTTCTCCACTTCTAAATACTAGAATGGGTGGTGAATGCAAACGTGCATCATTATAATCTCGTCTCTCTGAATAATCCATAATAATATTAAATGATCATCGCTGTATTATGACACGGAAAACCGCTATATTCCCGCCATTGAAATTTAACATGACGCATCTTAGCATACGATATTAATAATTTCTGTTTGGGATCACCCCGCCGACTAAAATATTTGAAAATTTCACAGTACGCGTAAAAATGGATGCTCAATTTAATTATTTATACTAAATCAAGCGGCAACGTCTATAATAACGAGTACTATATATATATATATATATATATATATATATATATATATATATATATATATATATATATATATATATATATATATATATATATATATATATCCTTAATACCGGGGAACAATAACAAGAAAACGTAAATCGCCGTTTGAAACATCGCCGGCAACGTTCGGTAACGGAAAATGTAGTACTTATATAAATGCATGGCTTATCATCTAATAACACGTAACCATGGAACAAATATTACATCTACATATACGAGGGTCGGTTAATAAGTAATGCCTCGTAATATTATTAATTTCATTTTACTGGGGGGGAAAACAGATAAAATTCACATTGAAATGAAGCCCCCCTCCTCCATGTATGTACTTTAAACATTTATTTGTCATTTCAGTCTCCGTTATTCGTTATAGTTCATCTTTTCACAAGGACATGCAACCCCTCATAGTAAAATTTCGTGTCCTTTTTCCTAAACCACTGGGGCACGGGGCGTTTATGGGTCTCCGTGTCCTCAAAGTGATTTTCCCGAAGATCTTCTTTAAGTGGTCCAAACAGATGTAAGTCTAGAGGTGCTAAATCGAAACTGCAAGGGGGATCTGGTAATAATGTCATGCTAAAATCTGCAACCGTATCAACTGTGCCTTTAGCAGTGCGAGGCGTGGCATCATTGTTCAACAGTAGTGCAGTGCTCGGATCTTTGAAGTGTAAAGTCGTCGAAGACGCCCTGTAAGCTTTTTCAAAGTTTAAATATAACGGTCAGCATTCATAGTGTTTCGCTGTTCCAAGAAGTCGAGAAGAATCACACCTTTCTCATCCCAAAACACGAAGGCCATAACTTTCCCTATGGATGGTGACATTTTGAACTTCTTTCCTGTCGGCGATGTTGTATGATATCATTTCATTGATTGCCTCTTGGATTTTTGTAAAAAAAAAAAGTTAACCCGAGTTTCATCACCTGTCACAATATCTCATTACAATCCATTCTGCGTCAGTTTCGTAACGATTCAGGAAGTTGTAGGCTACTGTTTTCCTTGATTCTTTATGTCTGTATGTCAATATTCTGGGTACACACCGTGAACAAACCTTTGAATAACTCATGTCTTTAATGATGGTCTAGACACCTCCTTTACTAATGAACAACATAGAACACAGCTGATCCAGTGTTAATCGTCGATCACAACAAATGATATCATCAACTCGATGAATGTTGTGTGGAGTCAATGCGGTTGACGGACGGTCATTCCACTTTGTGTCAGCTAGTGTGGATAGACCTACTTCAGCTACGTCACTACCACGTACCCAACGTCGGACAGTGCTAACATCCATTGTTGAATCTCCATAAAGAATACTTAAACGTTCGTGGAAGTGAATCAGGGTCTCGCCTTCAGCTTCGTGAAATTCTATGACATTATGTTGCTTTAACCGAACTTCTATGGTGGCCATTTTTAAACCGTTACTGTTGCGCAACCTGAAACTGAAAAATGTTGGTAGTGATACACTGTGTAGAAGAGTGGATAAGGAATCCCACTAAATTAATGCATTGCACACCGAGAAAGTAATTACATAGATAAAAACAATAGGAGACATTACTTAATGACCGTCCCTAGTATTAGTCTGGCAAACAAGCTGTGGATATCTGAATCAACTTACAGTATGATGGTTGTTCATTGGGAATGTTCACACAGACGCAATGCAAGCAGTTCTCAAAGAAAACTATAATGGCCTAGGAATGAATGACTATCAAATAACGGGGAAATTAAACAAACTGAAAAGCTTCTCTGAAAAGACGCGCACGCACGCACGCACGCGCGCGCGCGCGCACACACACACACACACACACACACATACACACACAAACACACACACTAGATTATTGATATTAGACCTTAGACTACACAGCAGGGACTATAAAAAGATTCTAACTTGTTCATTGGAAATCGTGTATGTACAACCTGTTGCCATCTGTTGTTTGATTGATTGATTTAGGAACCGACATCACAGCATTCGGGGCATTCCCATAAGCGTTCCGTCCCCATTCTCAGAAGCCAGCGAAGAGTTCCAACCCCAATAGTACCAGTAGCAATCTGATATTATGTGCGTCTCGCCTCTCCCCTAAGCGTCGAGCATCGGCCAGATCCCCTCGTCACTCCTCGCTGTCGCATTCTTGCCAGACCCTGGTGATCCATTTGCTCCTCCGAGGTGTACACGTGCTCCCACAAGGCCGCAACCACGTCTGCCCTGTCATGCATCAATACTTCACCAAGTTTTGATGAGCCAGCCAATCTGTCTGGCTGTTCATTCCCCCAGCACACCAGCATGCCATCTGTTGTAGTTTGGGGCACACTTAAAGTGTTTAAAAGATCGGTGTCTCTGGCATCACATTATGACTTTCAGCTTTTGTATTGGTTAATGTATCCTCTACCGGTCTCTGTGGCTATGGGCTTGCGAACGCGGTTTGTGAGTCCGTATACCCGGGTTCGAAACACAGCGGTGCTGGTGTTTTCGAAAAAGGTATAAGAGCCGGTCGTTCAGAAAACAATGTCAAACTACTGATTGTAAAATTTGCCCAGGAATCACGTACATCGAAAATGCTGGGGTTGACTGCTACGTCCTGCGAAGGACATGCAACTTAATTTTTTGTTAAATGTATCCTCTAACTTCTACGCAGTTAGAAAAGGGGGGGGGGGGATACATAATCTGTTCAGTGCAAAGTTTGTGACATGCCTTCTTTCTTGGACATCCGCACTCATACAATATATTCAGAACATTATAGGGTTTGGCGGGCTCTGACGGCCTACCACTTCCCGTTCAAGAGAAACTCAAACGATGTCCACTTGTCTTCAATAAATGAAACATTACAATTTCAATTACAGAGAACTTGATGTAAGCACGTTAATATTTGTACAATGCGTTATAAGCAGATGTGCAGCATATTCAAAGAGTTTTATCGATATTCTGATCACAGATTTTAAGAAATCAACGTATTTCTAACTATACAATGATGCTTTGAAAATGAAATCTTTAGGCTCTATAGAACTAATCTTATATATAAAAAAGACTTGTGCGTCCGTATCTCTGTCCGTATGTCCTTTATACGCTCGCGAACGGCCCATCCGATTGAGATGAAATTTTCTACACGCCTTCCTTTCATTCCAGAGATGCCAACTGTCGTAGTTTTTTTTTCTTCTTCCTCCTCCTCCCTCCTCCCTCCTCCCCCTCCCAAAATACGTACGTCCAGGAAATGGTCTTCTACATAGACACTTCTCTCTGAGGTCCGCGATAACATCGGGAACGAGAACTTATATGACTACTTATATAAATTAAATGAGATGCTTCACACCAGGAGCTGGGCGATGTCGGGCCGGGTCAGACAGACAGACAGACAGACAGACAGACAGATAGTCGGTAACGGGAACGGGAACTTATATGACTACTTATATGAATTAAATGAGATGCTCCCCACCAGGGTCTGGGCGAAGCCGGGCAGGGTCAGCTAGTAATCTATAAACGAGAAGGTTGCCTCCCTTTGACTAAATCACATCGTTGTTAGCACGCTTGCCTACCAAGACAGCGGTCAGGTTTCAGCCCCAACAGCAGGTTTATCGACCAGGGAAATTCTGGGACCTATAAAGCCTAATTAAAATAAGTACCAGCATTGTTTAGAATTTTCTGGAAATTATGAGGGAGGTGAGTTGAGTTGATCCCTAAAGGACAGGCTTCTATCAAAAGTGATTCCCAGATACTGCAGTATTCTTTCTCTAATCATATTATAATACCAGTTATCGAGAGGCTTGTGAGAGCTTGGGGGTCTGAGCTGAAACTTAATAAATGTATATGCCGCGGTTGATTCTTGTGTTACAAAGGAACGACGGGACTAGCTTAAGGAGCTGCAGGAGATTCCAGGCAGTAGGCTGCTCAATGTACGATGTTTCAACATTAAATACACGAAACAGAGATAGTTAGTTAGTTATATAGTCAGTCAGTCAGTCAGTCAGTTAGTTAGTTAGTCAGTCAGTCGATAGATCAACCTCATTGCACATCGAACCATTTAGTCCATAAGTGCTCGGATCTCCACCTCAGCAAATCCCGCAGCGTGTAGCGGCTAACGAAACCAGTTATGTGTTGGTTTATCAATCGTCTTTGGTTTCCGGCGTAGTGTTCTTGTTTGGCCACACCTCTTTTAATTTGCTGTACTCACAGTCTGGCCATGGCTGTAGATTCACAGTCATCACTTGGTTCTCACAAAAGTCTTACTTCTCGTAGAGCATTCAGTATGTCAGCCTGGTCCATGGCACCTCGGCCCTCCACCACGAGTTTGTCAGGCCATTCATTTCCTTGTATTCCCGCATGCCCTGGCACGAAGATGAAACTAATCTTTGCCAGCCGAGACCGCTCCAGAGACAGCAACCATTCTCTTCGGATCCACCCCCATTCTCTTCGGATCCACCCCATCTCTATCCTCTTGATCATGCTCATTGAGTCGCTAAGGAACCATGCCCTAGTGAATGTCTGTGTCTCGAGCCATGTTATTGCTTTACTTACTGCCATGACTTTCATAGTCAGGCTACTTGTGGTCTCAGCAAAAGCACCAGAGTCCTCCTTCACAATTCTCCCTCCGGCCTGCGCCCTAAAGGCCCATGAGCGTCTCACATGTCGGACGACCGACCCATCTGTGTAAATGACAGCATCGCCGTCTAGCGAATTCTCGAAAATCAACGCTTTTACTTCCGCCTCCACAGCAACCGGATTTTCTTGTTTGCATTTCCTGTCTAGTTGGATGCAAACTGAAAAGGACGTACAGAAATCTGTTGGCACTTGTAACCACTCCTCGCCAGGTTCTAAGTCCTCAAGTGAACACACCTGTTGAAGAATTTCTTCGGCTTGGCCCATCCGCGACCGTCCTCTTGTTAACCTGCTGTCCTTCACTTTCATAATTTCACTATGCAGAGGATGTTGTGTGTTTGCGTTAACTCTGAGGTAGGCGCGTGCTCTGCAAACTTGTATACTGTCTTCAATGGTTGGAAAATCAAGAAGGTAGCGCATCGTCCTGCATGCTGTATCTCTTATATATCCAAGAATAATGCGAATAGCTTCATTCTGTATGCTTTACATCCTTTCAATCTGCTTACGGCTGAGAGCCAGATTTGCCATCGCATACTCAAAAACAGAAATGACCAGCCCCACGTATAGAAGACATAGATGACGCTGATCACAGTTTGCTGCCGCCATCATCCGCATCGCAGCCAAACCCCGCTTGGCCATTCTTATCGCCTGGTCTATATGCTCATTATAAGCAAATCGTATCCCCAGGTAATTTATTGCCTGCGTCCTTTCCACGGTCTCTGAACACAGCTTCACAGTTGGTTTTGGAGTGTTGACAATATGATTATTCAACGAGAGACCAATTCACTGTTGCCTTTGTTGGGTTGACCATTGCCCCAGCCTCAACACACCAAGTACTTATGCGGTTGAGTTCGGTTTGTAGTTCCACAGCAACCTAATCTCTATCCTTACCCTGACGATACCCTAAAACATCGTCGGCATATGACAATATCCTACCAGGTCCAGTGATCTGTTCACTGATGATTCTCACAGTGTAGGCGTTGGACAGTACCGGAGATAATGGTGATCCCTGTTGTAGGCCAGGATATATTGTTGTTGGTTCCGAAGTCCAATTGCCACATCTAACAACTACTTTCCTTTAGAAGAGGTCTGCAGCGATCCAACTAAGGAGGAATGGACTTATTTTGAGTTCAAGAAGCTGAGGCATTAAAACGTCCAATGGTACTCTGTTGTACGCGTCCTCAAGATCAATCGCTGCAGTAAAGATTTCAATGCCTTAGTGGAAACCTTCATAGACATCATGGGCAAAAACTGCTGCATTGGTCCAGGTTTCCCTGTTTGGACTGTACCCACCCAGGGTAGGTGGGAAAACACCTTTTCTCTCTAGCTTTCTTGATATTTTCCTGCCAATTAACTTCTCCAGCAGCTTGCCTATTGTATTCTACATGGTTATAACTCAATATCCCTGAATTTGTGTGTGGTCTTTGCCAGGCTTCGGCAAGGGAATCAGATAGCTGTGTAACCACTCCTCCTTGATGCTAGTACTCTCTACACTGTTGTTGTACATGTCTGCTAGTTTCTCTAGCTCGTTGTCGGTACACCTATTGATGTCGTCGTATCTTATGCCATCTGGCCATGGAGCGCTGTTTTTTAATCGTCGAAGCACAGCCTTGATTTCTTTCACTATCACTGTGTCTTCATCCAAAGTGTTCTGGGCCTTGCACCTGTCTGAGGTGACCACCTTGGTAAGATTTTGGCCTCCCGTGTCTGTCTGGTTGCTCTGCTCTAGATAGCGTTCAAAGAGGGCTTTGCCCTTGTCCTCGTCAGTCCTCTATCAGATGAGGTCAGTACCTTAGAAGTCAGAAATGCTCTTATTCTTGACTACCCCACTCATGATTTTATGTAGTCGCCAGAAAAATTTCAGTGACTTGTCTGTGCTTACTCTTTGACACACCTCTGCCCATTTTTCACTTTTAACCACCTTGACCAGTTTTGTTTAAAATAGCTTACTTTTGTGTGCATCTATCTTTCTAAGTGCATGCACTTTTCTAAGCGCACGAAACAGAGAGTGGGGCAATACCGGTGAAAACCGACAGGAAAATGCCCTTGCAGAAGCCATGGTGGATTCAGAAGTAGTCTGCATAAACGATTGGAGGCCAACTAGAATGGGGATGAGACCTTGTGATGTGGACACGACTATTGACCTGTCATTTCTTACTCAGTCGGCAGTATTGAATGATAAATGGACTATCCTGTGTGATCATGCGAGTGACCATGTACCCTGTTCACTGCTGATTTCTAAATCCAACAAGAACAACAGTGTTAGAGCATCTCAGCTCTTAAGATATGAGAGGGAATACACCCTTATGGATCGTCTCAGATAGAGGGCATGCAGTGTCACTAGCAAACCTATTTATGTGCAGCCTCCTTGGTGGACCTCTGAGGTAGATCGTGCATGGAAATCCAAGAGAGCAGCAGTTAAACAGTTACAGAAAGTGCTACGGACACCTCAAAGCTCACAAGAGGAAATGGATAAAGCTTTCCAAGAAAAGAAAGCCAAGATGGAGGAATTCAAGCGCTGTGCAACATAGCCCAAAAGAGCGAAATAGGAACACTTTATGAATGAGATTAGAGGAGATAAAACACAGGGAAATATCTGCAAATTGCATAAAAAGATGGAAAGGAAAGATCGTCCTTTCACAGTGGGTACAATAAACAGAGATGGCGGTTCGCGTTTGACAATGGACAAAGAGAAAGGGAAGCTTTCCTGCAGAGATTTAGCACTGAAGATCAGAACGAGGGGGACATCAGAGTCTAAGTTAGAAATCTATCTGGTACCATTAAAGATACCTACTGTGAGGATAACATTCAGCTAAACCAGTGGTCACTAAACTTTTTTCTCGGCGGGCCGGATAACTGACAAAATAACGAGCGCAGGCCACACACTCATTCTGTACAATACTTGCGCCGGTCTCCATGGCGAAGGTCTTACGGACTCTGTTCGTAATCCCGTATACCCGCGTTCGAAACACAGATGCGCGAGATTTGGCAGCAGACCGCATTGCGCTGGTTTTTTATGCTATTGTATGGGTGGGGGTCGTTCAAAAAGCAATGGCAAACTATTGAACGTAAACTTGCCCAGACATCAACAACAGCAAAAAATGCTGGTGTTGACCACAAATGTCCTGTAAATGATGTGCAACTAACGTTAACAACACGTGCAAGCCAGAATGAACGCTCTGGTGAAAAAAAAGATGAATAACTAAGTTAATCATTGGTGAGTGACGTGAAATGCACACAAAAAACAAAGACAACCAACATATTTATTTACTACAAAAGGTTATCAAAGAAGGCGACGTTAGCAACAAAGATAGTTACATCAGATCTAGTGTGCACATATTCGAATCGCACAGACAAAGCAGCAAATAATGTTATTGAGATTTGTGAAGTTGATATATGGCTTTCAAGATTTCATCCATGTTTGGTTTGAAATTGCAGCATCCAATCTAGAGAATTGCTTTTAAATGTTCATCAGTCAATCTCGTTCGATGTATTGATTTCACATATTTCATTTTTAAAATGTTTGCTCACGGGCATAAGTTGTTCCAAACACTGATACCATATTTTTGATGATTGGTGCCATGTCGTAAGTCCTTCTTCGCTGTGTTTTGTCATGTAGATCTAATATAATCGAACTTACAGCATGTACTGGCTCATTAAAATGGAGAGACGATAACAGTCAATAACTAACTCTCTGGTGAACTTTGACATAAGAAATAAACATCGGAGTTCAGAAACTAACACCGATGCCATAGAGCGTGCCTAATGTCGCTATAAAAAGGAGGTAACGAACTCTCAAAGTAAACAGGTAGTAGGTTCCCCATTCACCCATGCCTGGTGATCCTTGAATGTGCCATTCTGAATATTAACAGCATTAGCTTCATGAATGGTTTCTAAACATTCGTCAATCGGGATGTCTTTGTCAGTCTTTTCAGTCTTGTCGCTATAATGTTGTATGATAGCTGCATGTGTTTCTTCTATGTCATCAGAATCACTACTGGAGAATACATATGCTGTACTTGCTTCTTTCCAAGTATTTCTCATCGCACATGACCTACTGGTATGTCGATACGCCCGGCAAGAGAATCATTTAACACTCCTCTTGTAGGAGTCATACTTCTTTTCTTTGTCGTGATGTCTCTTAAATACGCCGCATACCCAAGATGTTGATCACACATTTCATGATGCCTGTGTGTTAACTTGCAATGTTGGCATCGAGTGTAGTGCCTCTTCCTTGGTCTGTCTCCATCTCTATTCGAGTTCTGATATGGACCCTTATTCCTATTTGCAAATTTCTTAAAATCACCATTACCTTTTTGTTTCTGGAATCTGGCGCTCGCTCCTATGACAAGTTCTGGTTGTGCACAATCAGCAAATATGTCACGATGTGCATTATAAAATGATTCACCCCGTGACTCCATCTCACTAAGTGACTTACACTTATTTTCTACAAGAAATATAGACATAGCTACCGGTACCGCAGATAGAAGTTTGTTTCTTAGCATCAGGTCACGAATTTTATCGTATTTTCTCTGCAGCTAATCTTTCTTCTCTTTCTTCTCATTCACAAACAGCTTGAAGTTATTTCTCCTCCTTTTGCTGCATTTGGAATTCATTGAACTCCTGTTTCGCCCATTGCCTACGGTCTGAACCAGTCAAACCAGACTTCTCACCCATGTCCATAAAGTCTTGAAGTGACGACATGTTGTCCTGACTGATCTATCACTTATCTAGCTGAAATAAGATAGAGGGTTGCAAAGGAAACGACGATATGCAAGTACGTTGAAAATAGAGTAGACAATATATCAAAGCACAAATGTTGAACCAAATGTCAACTTCAAACTCAACAATAATGTGGAATTGAGTACCAAAAGAAATTCAGCAAACTTATTGCAATAGAGATGTCCTAACCGTTACTCTATGTAAATAACACAAAATAGTATGCAAAAATTTATGCAGTATAAAGAATATAATAACACTAGACAGTTAACAGTTACGATAGAAAACAAGTGACGTGTAACGTAACCACATATTCGTACTCATAAAAGACAATAATACTGGCTAGCGATCCTCAGGTAAGCAACATACAACACTACTGCAACACTACTATAACACACTATTAGTACTAACAACACGTGAGACCGCCACAAATTACTTCGTAACGACTTGACGATTGTAAATACAACGTCTTCTTAAGTCAGGAAATGATCTTAACTATCCCCAAGAAGAGCCAACCCCCTCCCCCCCCCCCCCCATACCAGCCTCTGTTAATTTAACGCGAAATTGGTCATCGATAACTACTTCATATCTTACGAACGCACCCAATCAACAACAATGAACGTAACGATCAACAAATTAAAACTTATACTGGCCTTATGTTCTAACGTTGGCGTGATTCGTAGATAATTTACAGCGTTGAAGTGTTTGTGTGGTATCTGCTAGATACCGGTGGTGTATTGGTGATAGTTGTATATAATAGTAGTTGATATCGAGCAATGCTGTCCTTGTATGTCTTGGTGTTGCTGAGGCAGTGGTAAACTGACTATATGAAATCAGTATCAAATTGTGACACCCGTGGCACCGAGCCCGTTGAATCGGACGGTTCACACTATCAACGGCGGTGTCACTATTTTAAAGCCTAGACTTTTCGTTGAACCTTGAGCTTCCTCAGCTTGTGTTCTGGTGACATGTATAATGATTCATCCTGTTGCTTTCTAGTGTCAAATACGTATAGCAAATGTCCAATCGAGTATGAGGTGACGATCAAGTGTGTTGACGTTTGGTAGATCGTATCATTCGGAGAGTAGTTTCCTTCTAATGTACGTTGGAGTTCAAATTCTTCGTAACCGTACTATAAATGCTCGTCTTTCCTGCTGTGTCGATGCTAGACGAAGCTCATGGTGAAGGACAGGTCTCCACGTATTAGCATGCAAGTGTGCAAACTGTTCTGTACTGTCCAAAATTAGCAGATAGCTGACTACTTTAAAATGTACGATTTCCGTTAGTTTGGCAACGAACATGCAGAGGAAACGCTCCTGTAGAGGATAAAGACTCTTCATTGATGTATTCCACTCTAACTATGTCGTCTAACGTGTCTACAGACTCATACGAAGATGGTAAGTACGTGTCACTGTTCCTCTTACCTTATTTGAGTGCGGTTTGTGGTCGACATTCCGTATTTAATGAAGAAAAGTATGCATCGATCTCCACAAAATAATGTTTCACCCCTTTAACGTTTGATGTGCAGCACAGCGCTGCCGTTTCAGGTGCGTGCGGGACGGTGCGTGAAAGTGGCTATTGGTGCGTAGTTAATTTTCCCGATATGCCAATATTGACGTGAATTCTGTGGCTAGTGGCGGGAGCAGTTGTCAACAATGTAGCAAGCAAGTGACGTGCACCCAAGTGTGCCATGTCGTAAGTCCTTCTTCGATGCGTTTTGTCATGTAGATCTAATATAATCGAACTTACAGCATGTACTGGCTTATTAAAACGATAAAAGTCAATAACTAACTCTCTGGTGAACTTTGACATAAGAAATAAACATCGGAGTTCAGGAAACTAACACCGCTTTATTACGGCAATTGACACAGCTGATACATTTTGAAGTGTAATAATTAGCGCATCTGTTAATGCCAGAGTGGCATCTAATATATAAGTGTACACAACAATGTCCAACCTGTCCTATGTTTGCCTGGTCGTCACTCAGTATTACTTCTTCTTCGTCCGTTCACTCAGGCCGTCCTTGCTGTCATCTTCCTCCGATTTCGTCTAGATTCTGCCCATCGTTCTCAAATCCATGGCGTTCCCAATATCTGCTTCCAACTGTTGTTAACTTGGAGTCCACTGCAAGCATTCAAACGCTCCAATAGCCACACCAATTGTTCTCAAATTCAACGCAAGACCGCTCGTCTTGATCTCCGCACAACGTATGTTTTCGTTGTTAACGTTGCGTTCGTATGACGTGTCCCGACGTCAACCGTATCCCTTAGTTTGTTGTTTGTTTGCACTGTTTACTTTGAGAGTTCTTTACCTCCTTTTAATGGCAACATTAGGCACGCTCTGCGGCAATTGGGTAGGTAGATAGATAGATAGATAGGTGGGTGGGTGGGTGGGTAGGTATGTAGATATATTAGATAGATTGATGGGTAGGAATATAAGTAGGAATGTAGGTAGGTACATTCGTAGGCAGGTAGATAGGCAGTTAAATATTCAGACAAATAGGTAAGTATGGATGTATGTATGAACACCATAGGACAGACAAGCAAATAAGCTGATTGGTAGGTATTACCAGTGAGTTGAAATGAAAACCTTAAAAGTGTGATAGACATTACAATAACCATGCCATTGTCTTGTAACCTGTCAGTGTTGTTGTTGAGGATGTCAGGGCGAACAATGTGACATCATAACGACAGTTTAAAGATGGTTGCGCATCTTATAACAATCACCAAAGGGGAACAGCGTTCTTTTATCCGTGTTTTGGTTAGCTTTGAGGTGAAAACTATAGAAATCCATCGGCGAACCAACCTGGGCCATTAAACATGGACGCGCGTTAGATAGCTGGTGGATTGGTTTGCTGGTTGTGAAGTTGGTTGGCTAGTTGGCTCGTTTGTTCGTTCATTAGTTAGTTAGCTTGTTAGATAGTTAGTTAGTTAGTTAGTTGGTTGGTTGGTTGGTTGGTTGGTTGGTTAGTTAGTTAGTTAGTTAGTTAGTTGGTTAGTTGGTTGGTTGGTTGGTTGGATAGTTAGTTAGTTAGTTAGTTAGTTAGTTAGTTAGTTAGTTAGTTAGTTAGTTGGTTGGTTGGTTGGTTGGTTGGTTGGTTAGTTAGTTAGTTAGTTGGTTGGTTGGTTGGTTGGTTGGTTGTTTGGTTAGTTAGTTAGTTAGTTAGTTTAATAGTTAGTTAGTTAGTTAGTTAGTTAGTTAGTTAGTTAGTTAGTTAGTTAGTTAGTCCCCATATCATCCCCTTGGCACACGGAACTATCAATCACAAAGAGAACTGGTTACTCGCATCAGAAGAAGACTGTCCACATTTTGGGGGCATGCGGTGAGAAGGGGAAAGCTGGAGTATGTCGTCACAACAAGAAGGCTGGAGGGGAAGAGAGACAGGGGGAGACAGAGAGAAAATGCCGAACAGTTTGAGATCGTGGCAATGTGGAAAGTCGGTATCAGAAATGATTGGAAGCATGAGAGACAGAAGAATGTGGACAAACATGATCACCAACGCCACACAGCAGGGACTATAAGAAGAACAAACTTGTTCATTGGAAATCTTGTATGCACAACATGTTGCCATCTGTTGTTTGATTGATTGATTTAGGTACCGACATCGCAGCATTCGGGGCATTCCCATAAGCGCTCCGTCCCCATTCTCAGAAGCCAGCGAAGAGTTCCAACCCCAATAGTACCAGTAGCAATCTGATATTATGTGTGTCTCGCCTTTCCCCTAAGCGTCGAGCATCGGCCAGATCCCCTCGTCACTCCTCGCTGTCGCATTCTTGCCAGACCATGGTGATCCATTTGCTCCTCCGAGGTGTACACGTGCTCCCACAAGGCCGCAACCACGTCTGCCCTGTCATGCATCAATACTCCACCAAGTTTTGCAGAGCCAGCCAATCTGTCTGCCTGTTCATTCCCCAGCACACCAGCATGCCATCTGTTGTGGTTTGGGGCACACTTAAAGTATTTAGAAGGTTGGTTTCTCTGGCGTGACATTATGACTTTCAGCTTTTGTATTGCCTAATGTATCCTCTACCGGTCTCTGTGGCCAAGGGCTTACGAACGCGGTTTGTGAGCCCGTATACCCGTGTTCGAAATACCCGGTTGTTGGTTTTTTCGAAAAAGATATAAAAGCCGGTCGTTCAGAAAGCAATGGCAAACTACTGATCGTAAAATTTTCACAGGAATCACGAACAGGACAATGCTGTGGTTGACGTCTACGTCCTGCGAAGGACATGCAACTTAATTTTTTGTTTAATGTATCCTCTAACTTCTACGCGGTTAGAGGGGAAAAAATAAATATTCTGCAAAGAAAAGATCGGCCTGTGACAGTGGGAACAATTTGTTGAGATGATGGTGTGCGCCTGACAATAGACAAAGAGAAAGGGGAGACGTTTCTCCGAGATTTTTAGAGCAGACCAATCATAATGATGCGGACACCAGGGATGCATTTAGAGAGGAATTATCTGGCACCATGAAGAATATGCATTATGAAGACATCGTACGGGTTGAACGTGTTAAACATGTTTTGAAAAAGGCAAAAGACACAGCACCAGGGCCTGATGGGGTTAGGTATGGCCAAACGAAGGCTTTGAGCGATGCAGACCTGAAGGAGATGACCGACTGCTTTAACCAAAGCATTAGGACAGCATCAGTACCGCAGGATTGGGTCACAGCTATCTCATCCCTCTCCCAAAACCATTAACGGATCATTCAAAGCTTAGTGGCTTTAGGATTATCACCCTTCAAAATACATTTAGGAAGGTTCTAGAGAAGATAGTCGCTGTCAAGCTGCAAGAGTTCTTGGAAAGGGGGAAGCTTCTTCCAAGAGGCCTGGGGAGCTACAGGCCAGGAAAAGATACCTGGTCAAATGCAGCCACTTTTGCCATTAATGTTTATGAGGGATTTCAGAGTAGACAGGAAACGATGGCGGTAGCGCTTGATCTCGAGGATGCATACAATAGAGTTCGATATGATATTTTGATGACCGTACTGATGGAGAAGGGGGTCAATCCCTGGTAGATGAACTGGATAGCAGCCGTCTACATTCTCGTCGGGTTGCTCTCCGTCTGGGTACATGGACCTCAGGGCCACATGTTGGGACCCCGGGATCAGCAATCTCACCGGTGCTCTTTAACGTGTATACGAGCAAGATTGCAAACCTAGAAGCACCAGGGGTTGGAAGGATACTAACATTTGCAGATGATATTCTTGCATATAGGCAGGGGAGAGATAGGGAGCAAACAGCCTGTCATAATCTCCCCGCCAGTTATGCCGCGTCGTCTTTAACGGCGCCTGGCTATTACGGCCAGATTCAAACTATGAGCAATAGTAACCACGATGTGACAGAGAGGGTCAGTCGGTGTAAGCGTGGAACATGTAGTCCACGAAGGGACACCACTCCGACTACCGTGTGCTCACAGTGGTTAACCTTCAGATGGCTGGGGTTTGTTGTACAGGACGGACGTTTGAATGGTGCTCGGATTGTGTGTATGAACGCGTATAGATAGAACGCCTGTGTGAATAGGAGACTGTGCGCCTGGGTTGTAGGATTGTGAGTTGTATTGTAGTTATATATATTCATTGATTGTATTGTAACATTGCTGTTGTAATTGTGCGATGTATGTAATCGTTGTGATGAATGAGCAGCGCGAATAAAATGTTTGAATCGTAAATTGTCGCGTGTCACGTAAAGTCATTTTGTGACCGTGTTGTGTTTCATCTTTGTCGGTAACTGAATGCAAGGAATCTGACAGGGTGATACGTCCGGCTGTGAACCATAGATAAATAGGTGTGAAAGTAGGTGCATCGTCCATCTTGAAAGTAGTTGTAAAAGAGGAAATAAATTTATTCTAACAATAATTGACCTCTGCAGTCGTTGTCAGAGGCTATTATACTTAAAAACATTACAGCCAAAGATGCAATGGAAGTTTTCTTCCATATTTTTTCTAGAGTAGGGTTTCCTGATACCATTCTCTCAGATCGGGGGAAGTCAGTTCATAGCTGCAGCCACTCAAGCCTTTACTAGAATGTTAGGGGTAAAGCAATGCTTTAACAGCCCGTACCACCCTCATTCTACGGGAATTATAGAAAAGATAAATGGGGATCTTAAGCATATGCTATCAAAAGTTACCCAGAAACGCCCTGAAGGCTGGGATACGCATTTACCAGCCATATTATTTGCATACCGCGAAGTACCTCATTCCAGCACAGGTTTCTCACCATTTGAACTTGTCTATGGAGCCAAACCACGCGGCCCATTATCTATGTACCATTCCATGGTAACTGAAAGTATAACTGTACATAAACCAGTATCATCGTATAAACATGTAACATCATTGCGTGATAGGATAATGAAATCTTGTGTGTTAGCTAAACAAGCACTGAAAGAATCAGGTGCTATCTACAGATAGTACGCAAACAAAGGAAACAGGACAAATACATTGACACCTGGACAGGACGTACTACTTCTATTGCCAAGCGACAGACATTTGCTGACAGACTCCTGGCAAGCACCCTTCAAAGTTCTAAGACAGATCTCGACTGTAGATTACGAGATTGCAGTTAAGGACAAACATAAAATATTTCACATAAACATGCTTAAACCATACTACAACAGAGACGAAGAGCAAGACGAGACAACAGCAAGCACAACAATAGTTGACCATTCAGACGACGAAGATACTGACGAAATACCGACACCATCACTTGACACGACAAACTATCTACAGGACACCAAAATAAATCCTAATCTTACTCAGACAGATACCGACAGTTGCAGACATCTGTTACAGGACTACAGTAGCATTTTTTCTAATCATCCAGGACACACAGACTTAGTATATCACCACATTATTTTAACATCCGACACACCGATAAAATGGAGACCATACTCCATTCCCATGCATTACAAGGATAAACTTCATCAAGAAATTATAGACTTAGAGAAGAAACATATCATCAGACGATCACAATCACATTTTTGTTCACCAATCGTCATTGTGAAAAAGAAGGACAACACTATAAGACTCTGTGTTGACTATCGTAAATTGAACAGCATCACACAGTTGGATTTAGAACCAATGAGTAACTGTGAAAACATATTGACTGAACTGATAGACTCACGTTGCTTTACGAAACTGGACATGACAAAAGGGTATTGGCAAATACCGGTACATAGTGACAGCATACATCTGACAGCATTTGCCTCACACTGGGGTCTATACGAATGGTGCAAGCTTCCATTCGGGCTAGTCAATGACCCGGCGACCTTTGTACGGATGACGAGACTTCTTCTGACATACATACCTAATATTATTTCAGACATGGACGACATATGTGTACATACAAGCAACATGACAGACCATGTGACAACATTACAGCAGACATTTGACCGTATCAGACAGCACGGACTGACAGTCAAACCATCGAAAGTCGACATAGCCTACCAGGAAATTTCATTTTTGGGCTATACGATTTCTAATGGCTTTTTCGCAACTGACGATAATACCGTGTCAAGAATTCTGAAATTGTCGCTTCCGACAACCAAGAAAGAGTTGCGAAGTGTATTAGGCCTTTTGAATTATTACAGACAATTTATACCAAATTTTGCCACATTGATCGAATGTTTCACTAACCTACTAACAAATAACCAACCTAACAAAATTGTACACAGCGAATGCTTAAGACCTGCATTTACAAAAGTGTTATCCTACTTTTCGAGTAACCCTATTCTCAGATTACCAAATTTTAATATTGATTTCAGATTACGAACAGATGTGAGCTCCGTAGCGATTGGGGCAGTATTGCTTCAAGAATACGATCGTATTCTCTACCCGGTCTACTACGTAAGCCGCATGCTAAAACCAAGAGAGAAAAATTGGAGTACGCCGGAAAAAGAGTCGTTGGCTCTTGTTTATTCGGTAAGAAAACTATCCCTATTTCTCCTTTGGAGGCATTTCATAGTTGAAACTGACAATAGTCCGTTAACTATTATCACGACAGGAACTCCTACCAACCACAGGGTTGCAAGATGGTCACTTCTATTACAAGATTATAGTTTCCAAATCAGGCACATACGTGGCACACAAAATTCATTGGCAGACCTTCTTTCGAGATGTCCTTGCGACACAGCCAGAAGCCAAATAGTGTCTGAGCATACACAAGCAGACCACTGAGGTATCTGCTAAGGAATAAAACGCTCAGCAACACAGCGAAAGAATGTAATCATTACAGTAACGCTGTGGGTAGATGTGATAGGGACAATGTCCCATTGTAAATATATTGTATATTTTATAATTATTGGAATAAATGTGACGATTACGTGTGTCGTATGTGATAGAAAGGATAAATTGTTATAATTATTACAAGAAGTGCGAGGAATACTTGAGTGGTACGTGTTAGAAAGTGTATATTATTTTAATTACTTATGAACGTTGTTACGAATAGTGCTACTGGATTTCAAGACTCACCCAAGTTGAACTTTTGAGTATCCAGAGTACCTGTGTTTGCGGAATGTTCCTACTTATTTTAATCCGTGCAAAGGAACTGTGACATCTGAACTCTACACGAACACTGTTAATCCATACCGGGAAACAGAAAAGTAATCCAGCAGCTGTTTTCAAGAACTGTATACTCCATTTCTTTATGGAACATCCAGACGGGAGAACATTCTGTTAATTACAACTGAACACAACAACTGTGTATTTCCGGTGTTTATGTAAATTAGTCTGAAAATTAGCAGACAATAGATTAATTCTCACAAAGAGGTGACGCTTTATATATACTTTGTGAGTTCAAATTTTCCATATACGAAATTGTATATGAGTATTTTGGTAGATGTGATCTCAGGATCATAAATTGATTTACTTGTTCACAACAGGAACATTTAGTTCACTTTTGTCAATAAGTATCAAATTATGACACTAAGAAATTAATTTACGAATGTAATTTATTTTGTTTGAAAGCATGTTAAAATTATTGCCCATAAATTTTGTATTTTTTCTCTGATTACACCAAGGGAGACAATTGAAATTGTTTGTAATGTGTAACAGGTATACAAACTATCATCATGTTGCCCGATTCGTAACACGTCAAGATGACGTCAATTATGCATGAAGAGTATTACCGAAGCTGTAGACCGTCATAAGACTTTCCGACCATATAAGGTTGGGGTCAAGTGATGGAGTCATCTTATAAAGAGACGACTCACGGTCTGACCTGTCGTTTTAGTATTTTTGTTCTTGGTCGAGAGGTAGTTGCGTGTTTTGCTGATAGCTACCGGACCGGCTGTGTCATATTACAGCTAGGGTAATAATCCATCTGAGGGATTGTACTTGGAGTGTTGCTTGATAGCAACAGTGAGAAATGAATTATATAACTTGCAATTGCCTACATATTTCAGTGTAAACCAAAGTCAGATGACTTACAATGGGTCGATTTTGACAGGTTGAGTAAAATGGTTATAACGTACACGACAGGGTTCCCCTGTCATGAAAAGGAGGGCGGGAGAATGTCATAATCACCCTGCCAGCTATGCCGCGTCGTCTTTAATGACGCCTGGCTATTACGGCCAGGTTCAAACTATGAGCAATAGTAACCACGATGTGACAGAGAGGGTCAGTCGGTGTAAGCGTGGAACATGTAGTCCACGAAGGGACACCACTCCGACTTCATCTCAACGAAACTTATAAAAAGTAGCCAAATTTCAACCAAACTTATGAAAAGTAGGAAAATTTGTTACCCAACTGTAAAAAAACAAACAAAAAAACAATATCACCCAAAGAGAGAAATATTTCAACTAAACTTATAAATAGATCAATCTAACTTATGAAAAGAAGGAAAATTGTCAGGCAAATGGGAAAATGTTAGTCAACATACAATAATATCTCAGCCAAACTGATGAAAAGTAGGAAACGTTATTAGTCAAAAGGGGAAAACCTAGGTCAAGTAGGAAATGCTGCTACTCAAAAGTGAAAAATTTCACCAGATACAGAAATATCTCGTCCACACTTATGAAAACTATGAAATTTTTTTAGCCAAATAGGAAAAATATTGGCCAAATACGAAAATTCGTTAGCCAAAGAGAGAAATATCTCGTCCAGACTTATAATAAGTAGGAATATTTTGTCAACCAAAGGGGGAAAATGTCAACCAAACTTATAAAAAGTGGGGAAATTGTTAACCAAATGGAAAAGATTTTGGTCAAGTAGGAAAATGTGTTAGTCAAAGAGGAAAAATATTGACCACGTTACGAAATACAGCTTTCAAACTCATAAATAGTAGGAAACTTTGTAAACCAAATGTGAAAATTTTGGTCAATTCTCAACCAAACTTATAAATAGTAGGAAACTGCGTTAAACAAATGGGAAACATTGTTTGGTCAAGTAAAGAAATATTTCATCCAAACTAATGAAAAGTAGGACACTTTGTTAACCAAAGTGAAAAATCTTTGCTGCATTTCAACCAAATTTATAAAAATCTCAACCAAACTTATGAAAAATGAGAAACTTTGTTAACCAAATGTGAAAATTTCAGACAAATTTCAACCATACTTATGAAAAGTAGGAAACTTTCTTAACCAAAGGGAGAAAAATATCTCACGTTGTCATTTCACATCAGCAATTGCGTCAAATCTCCAACCAAGCAACAGCGGCTGTTATGAAGTCGACCTTTTCTTAAAACCACGTCTGCCTTATTGACGCCTATAATCCATCTACCTCAACTTCTAACCTACTTGCAACGTTTCATACCACTGAAAACTAACATTCTCTACATTGTCGATACATGTTTGTTATTGTTCTGATGTGTTCTAAGGTAGGGCCAGATGTCTCTATATTTCTGCTGGACTTCAATGTCGCGGAAGGTGTCTACAGTCGCTAGTTCTTCATCTATCTCTTCTTCTTTATCTATCTCTACTATATCGGCTTCCTCTGCTTCCACTTAGTCAAGTTTCTGTGTTTTAGATGTCTGTGTGTCTGTTGGCGCTGTCCTTTTACGCGCTGTAGTGTCTGCTGCTGCTGTAGTGTCCATGTTTGAGTGTGTAGTGGTCACATGTGTTGTTGTAGTTGATGTCTGGTGATCAGTTTTTATGTGTCGTTGTAGGATGTCTTTCCTTTTGTATAGATTTCCACAAATGTGGCATGCGTGAGCTGTAGTTTTGTGTACGGTGTTAATATGTCGTGTAAGATTTGTTTTTTTAGTGAATTCTTTACCTCAGATATTGCAGAGATAGATATTTTTCTGTCTAGTGGCCATAATGATACAGGAAAACAAAAAGTAGTGGTGAAAATACAATAAGTAGCTTCTGGTGTTAAATAATGGCTTGATAGTATCTCAGTAATATTGTCCAACATGTTTGTAGCTTCGGGTATTAAATAATGGGTTGATATTCAACGAAATAAGCTCGTGTAGCTCCAATGGATAAGGTATAGTGACCACTATAATATTGTGTAATCTGCCACGATTCTTTTATTATTGTTGTAAATACTGGACGTCAACAGCTGTGAAGAAACACCAACAACAACAACAACAAAAAACAATCATTACAGATATTTTACAAACATGTAACACCATGATGATAGCCTATCTACAGAAAATATTTCTTATCAAATAAATCGTTAGGAAATATCAACAGAGAGAGGATTTGAGGCTTATGATGTCATACATAGTAAATTATTTCATTTTCTTTTTATCCTTACAGAAGGTCTTCTCCGTGACTATATTTTTGTGGTGATCGTTAGCAACGTCCTGGTTCGTAATTCTGTTCTTTGTGCTATTTTATATTGTATGACGCAGAGTTGTACTATATTAGTGAGCATTGCTGACTACATTTGGTGGTACCCACCACACAGGGGTGAAAATATTTAGTGATGACCAGCAAATAGTGAGAAATGATGAAAACATACATACTAATATTTTGTGTTAGACCATTCGTTACCTTCCTTTCTTATACACAACTGAATAACTTCGAGCTTTCACTTCTTACCAGCTATAGCCTCGAGATTTCACTTCTTGTAAGCAACTCAATAGTCTCGAGTTTTATCTGTGTCGGCAAATGTTCAGTCTGGAGAAAGGATAAAGATGATATAACAAAGGACAGTAAAAATTACACATGCTGAATTTGACACCACATAATTGACTTTTATGAAGCTTTGACACATTTTGAAGAGCCAGGGTATTTTGAGATCTTGTAAATTAGTGATATATATTCATTTCATACATTAGTGACCACAGAGTATGAATCTAGATTCTCCTGTCTCAGCACATTTTGTTTCACTCTGAAGAGTGGGCGGGATAATGATCGATACTGAGACTTGAATAAGCCTGTTTCCGCACACTGTAGGAAAGAGGACATAGGCGTACACACACACACACACACACACACACACACACACACACACACACACACACACACACATATATATATATATATATATATATATATATATATATATATATATATTACACTACACCTAATGGAGACCTGATATATACACATACTTTTGTGCGTTCCAGAATTGATGTGATCCACGTGTAAATGAGGGGCTGGTCGTTTTGGTTTGAATCTGTAGATGAACAAAAGCATATTACTTTTTAGTGAACAGAGAAAGCATATTTTAATGGGAAAAACATGTTTCATATGTACACAACTGGAATGAACCACAGCAGTTACCCTAACGTATTACGTCAGAGGACGCCTGAGAATACAGACAATCACCCGGCATGACACTATTCACTGCCACCCATCGAGTGGTGGAGCACCATTTCTTCCCCGCGTCACTTGACGGAAAAAGTTAAGCTGATGATGGTATTTTATGATGATTTTGTTTATATACGACCGCCATTAATATTTGTACCAGTTTTCCTATACCAGGCGGTTAAACCTAGCGGTGTATTCTTGTTATCTGCCTCACGTAGCTTCTGAGATATACACTAGGGACAGCACTATACCGACTTGACGACATGTAACGAGACAATATAGCACACACACAGTGCTACTTACCACAATAATTTCTTCGGTGAGTTGTTTTCGATAGGTCTTGTTGCAAACGTAGAGTCTTTTGCCCACCTTTGCGATCCTTTTTATACAGACTGTGCGGCTAATGCAACATAGAAAACATATCTAGCCATGTTCAAGCAGGTTTACCTCGATCAGTATGCTTTTAGTCATCCACCGGTTTTCCTCAAAGACATCTCTGAACACGTTCACGTACGTTCACCCATGCTTACACAGCCCCGTGATGCGTAACGCAGGCGGTCACCGTCAGATCAGCCATCTACGAGTTCAGTCTTTATACTTAATATGAGGCTTAACCTCCGGGTGTTATCACGGATCGGACGTATTTATCTAGCCACTCCGCCACTCGATCACTCCTTAAAGATGCTCAGAAGCACCTATCTAGCCTTTCCTCCATTCCCCAACCCTTTACATTCGACTGAGAGTATTAACTAGCACCTCCTCCGTCTCTTATCAATGACCGGCCGTATTTATCTAGCCACTCCACCACGCGCTCACCCATTAATAGCGATCAGATGCACTTATCTATCTACTCCTCCACTCAGCCAACGAATTTCAACGAATTACCAGAAATTACCAAAATTACCAACGAATTTCACAAAGCAATCCTCGATAAATCTGATAATACCTGCCATCTTTACTTGTTTAAGGTTTTCATTTAAAACTCTGAAATAGTATGTTCACTTTGTTCAGAACCACTTATCTACCTCCTACACCACTTACCCACCCTTACCACAGAATTTCACTAAGCTATACCCGCTACAATCAATACTATCGGCCATTTTTACTTTTCAAGGTTTTCATTTGTAACCCGTATGATGATAGTGTTTACACTACTACGACTCTCAGCAGATAAGTAATACCGCTACCCACCTCTGACTAACGAATTTTACTAAGCTATACCCGCTAAAATCAATAATATCGGCCATTTTTACTTTTTAAGGTTTTCATTTGTAACCCATATGATGATAGTATACAGATCACTACGACTGTCTACAGACCACTATTACCCGCTACCCACCCCTTACCAACGAATTTCTGTAAGCTATACCGCTAAAATCAATAATATCGGCCATTTTTACTTTTTAAGGTTTTCATTTGTAACACTATGATGATAGTGTTTACACCATTATGACTCTCTACAGAGCACTGATAACCGCTACCCACATCTTACAGAACTTTGTTCAGCCTCATGTTTTCAGCCATGTTGATGAATGCCTTCGAGAACGACGACATTGGAATAGACATGAACTACCGTATGGATGGAAAGTTATTCAATATCAGAAGGTTGAAAGCTAAAACCAAAATTGACAGTGACACCGTCAGAGAGCTCCTGTTTGCTGATGATTGCGCTCTATACGCCAACTCAGAGGCGGACATGCAACATAATGTTTCAGCTTTCTCACATGCCTGTGCCAACTTTGGGCTCAATATCAACTTGGAGAAGACTGTAGTTATGTACCAGCCAGCTCCAGGGAATAATCACACTGTGCCGAATATCAAAGTGCTACTTGGTGGAGTATTGATGCATGACAAAGCAGACGTGGTTACGGCCTCGTGGGACCATGTGTACACCTCGGAGGAGCAAATGGATCACCATGGACTAGTAAGAATGCGACAGCGAGGTGTGATGACGGGATCCGGCCGACGATCGACGCTCAGAGGAAAGGCGAGACGGACATATAATCAGATTCCTACTGGTACTATTAGTGTTGGAACTCTTCGCTGGCTGCTGAGGATGGGGACGGAGCGCTTATGGGAATGCCCCGAATGCTGTGATGTCGGTTCCTAAATCAATCAATCAATCAAAATACGTAATCTGTTCAGTACAAAGTTTGTGACATGCCTTCTTTCTTGGACATCCGCACTCATACAATATATTCAGAACATTATAGGGTTTGGCGGGCTCTGACGCCCTACCACTTCCCCTTCAAGAGAAACTTAACGTTGTACACTTACTTGTCTTCAATAAATAAAACACTACTATTTCAACTACAGGGAACTTGATGTAAGCACGTTAATATTTGTACAATACATTACAAGCAGATGTGCAGCCTTCTATAAGTTTTACTTATATTCAAAGAGTTTTATCGAGATTCTGATAGCAGATTTTAAAAAAATCAAAGAATTTCTAACTATAAACTGATGCATTGAAAATGAAATATTTAGGCTCTATAGAACCAAACATCTATAAAAGAGAAAGTTGCCTCCCTTTGAATAAATCACATCGTAGTTAGCACGCTTGCCTACCAAGACAGAGGTCAAGTTTCAGTCCCAACAGCAGGTTTATCGACCAGGACAATTCTGGGACCTATAGAGCGTAATTAAAATAAGTACCAGCATTGTTTAGAATTTTCTGGAAATTATGTGGGAGGTGAGTTGAGTTGATCCCTAAAGTACAGGCTTCTATCAAAAGTGATTCCCAGGTACTGCAGTCTGCTTTCTCTAATCATATTTTTACCAGCTATCGAGAGGCTTGGGAGAGGTTTAACAATCATATTGTCCAGTGAGCACCACAAGACCGTTGGGGGTCTGAGCTGAAACTTAATAAATGTATATGCCGCGGTTGATTCTTGTGTTACAAAGGAACGACGGGACTAGCTTAAGGAGCTGCAGGAGATTCCAGGCAGTAAGCTGCTCAATGTACGATGTTTCAACATTAAATACACGAAACAGAGATACTAAGTCAGTCAGTCAGTGTCATTCAGTCAGTCAGTCAGTCAGTCAGTTAGTCAGTCTGTCAGTTAGTCAGTCAGTCGACAGATCATCCTCATTGCACATCGAACCATTCAGTCCATAAGTGCTCGGATCCCCTCCTCAGCAAATCCCGCAGCGTGTAGCGACTATCGACTTCAGTTCTGTGTTGGTTTATCAGTCTTCTTTGGTTTCCTGCGAAGTGTTCTTGTTTGGCCACACCTCTTTTAATTTGCTGTTCTTGCAGTCTGGCCATGGTTGTAGATTCACAGTCATCACTTGGTTCTCACAAAAGTCTTACTTCTCGTAGAGCATTCAGAATGTCAGCCTGGTCCATGGCACCTCCGCCCTCCACCACGAGTTTGCCAGGCCGCTCATTTCTTTGTACTCCCGCATGCCCTGGCAGGAAGATGAAACTAATCTTTGCCAGCCGAGACCGCTCCAGAAACAGCAACCATTCTCTTCAGATCCACGCCATCTCTATCCTCTTGAGCATGCTCATTGAGTCGCTAAGGAAACATGCCCTAGTGAATGTCTGTGTCTCAAGCCATGTTATTGCTTTACTTACTGCCATGACTTCCATAGTCAGGCTACTTGTGGTCTCAGCAAAAGCACCAGAGTCCTCCTTCACAATTCTCCCTCCGGCATGAGCCTTAAAGGCCCATGAGAGTCTCACATGTCGGACGACCGACCCATCTGTGTAAATGACAGAATCACCGTCTAGCAAATTCTCGAAAATCACCGCTGTACTACCGCCTCCACAGCAGCCGGATTTTCTTGTCTGCATTTTCTTTCTAGTTGGATGCAAACTGAAAAGGACGTACATAAATCTGTTGGCACTTGTAACCACTCCTCGCCAGATTCTAAGTCCTCAAGTGAACACACCTGTTGAAGAATGTCTTCGGCTTGACCCATCCACGACCGTCCTCTTTTTAACCTGCTGCCCTTCACCTTTCTAATATCACTATGCAGTGGATGTTGTGTGTTTGCGTTAACTCTGAGGTAGGCGCGTGCTCTGCAAACTTGTATTGTCTTCAATGGTTGGAAAATCGAGAAGGTAGCGCATCGCCCTACATGCTGTATCTCTTGTACATCCAAGAATAATGCGCATAGCTTCATTCTGTATGCTTTCCATCCTTTCTATCTGCCTACGGCTGAGAGCCAGAATTGCCATCGCATACTCAAAAACAGACATGTCAGCCTCTAGTATAGGAGACATAGATGACGCTGTTCACAGTTTGCTGCCGCCATCATCCGCATCGCAGCCAAACCCCGCTTGGCCTTTGTTATCGCCTGGTCTATGTGCTCATTATAAGCAAGGCTTCGATCAAATCGTATCCCCAGGTAATTTATTGCCTGCGTTCTTTCCACGGTCTCTGAACACAGCTTCACAACTGGTATTGGAGTGCTGACAATATGATTATTCAACGAGAACCAAGTCACTGTTGCCTTTGTTGGGTTGACCATTGCCCCAGCCTCAACACACCAAGTACTTATGCGGTTGAGTTCGGTTTGTAGTTCCACAGCAACCTGATCTCTATCCTTACCCTGACGGTACACTAAAACATCGTCGGCATATGACAATGTCCTACCAGGACCAGTGATCTGCTCACTGATGATTCTCATAGTGTAGGCGTTGGACAGTACCGGAGATCATGGTGATCCCGTGGTAGGCCAGGATATATTGTTGTTGGTTCCGAAGTCCAATTGCCACATCTAAAAACTACTTTCCTTTGGAAGAGGTCTGCAGCGATCCAGCTAAGGAGGAATTGACTTATTTTGAGTTCAAGAAGCTGAGGCATTAAAAAATCAAATGGTACTCTGTTGTACGCGTCCTCAAGATCAATCGCTGAAGCAAAGATTTCAATGCCTGAGTGGAAACCTTCATAGACATCATGGGCAAAAACTGCTGCATTGGTCCAGGTTTCCCGGTTTGGACGGTACCCACCCAGGGTAGGTGGGAAAACACCTTGTCTCTCTAACTGGCTTGATATTTTCCTGGCAATTAACTTCTCCAGCAGCTTGCCTATTGTATTCTGCATGGTTATAACTCAATATCCCTGAATTTTTGTGTGGTCTTTGCCAGGCTCCGGCAAGGGAATCAGATAGCTGTGTAACCACTCCTCCTTGATGCTAGCACTCCCTACACTGTTGTTGTACATGTCTGCTAGTTTCTCTAGTATGTCGGTACACCTTTTGATGTCGTATCTTATGTCATCTGGCACTGGAGCGCTGTTTTTTGATCGTCGAAGCACAGCCTTGATTTCTTTCACTGTCACTGTGTCTTCATCCAAAGTGTTCTAGGCCTTGTACCTGTCTGAGGTGACCTCCTTGGTAAGATTTCGGCCTCCCATGTCTGTCTGGTTGCTCTGCTCTATATAGCGTTCAAAGAGAGCTTTGCCCTTTTCCTCGTCAGTCCTCTGCCAGATGAGGTCAGCACCTTGGAAGTCAGAAATGCTCTTAATCTTGACAACCCCACTCATGCTTTTATGTAGTCGCCAGAACAATTTCAGTGACTTGTCTGTGCTTACTCTTTGACACACCTCTGCCCATTTTTCAGTTTTAACCACCTTGACCAGTTTTTTTTTTAAATAGCTTACTTTTGTGTGCATCTATCTTTCTAAGTGTATGCACTTGTCTAAGTGCACGAAACAGAGAGTGGGGCAATACTGGGGAAACCCGACAGGAAAATGCCCTTGCAGAAGCCATAGTGGATTCAGAAGTAGTCTGCATACACGATTGGAGGCCAACTAGAATGGGGATGAGAGTAGTACGTCAGGGGGTAACTAACTCAGAAATGAGGATCCAGAATCGCCTGGTGACGTATTTTACTATATAACAAGTCATGATCCTATGCTCTGACGTCAAAAACGGATCCTACGGCGACCACATTTTCAACGGATGCAACCCATGAATAAATAATCGAACGTATTTTTGCACTGTTACTTCCCTTTTTGTGATAAGTTTTAAATCTTCAAACATTTTATATTTGCTGGTATTATTGATTGTAGCGGGCCGAGGCGTAAAATACTTTCATACTAGTGATGCTGTTAAGATGCAGTGCTCTTCCTCATCGGTGTATTTTTTTACGTCTTCTTTCTCTATCTTTACTGGGTCGGGCATAAAACCTATCATCATTCCATTGGTGCTGTATAAGGCTTAGTGTTACAGTGCATTTCATCGGGGTGGTCTAGGGGCGGGCCGGCGTGGGGATTGGGGATCAGGGGTGGGGCGCGGGTGTCGGCATGTTGGGTAGGGCTAGGTGGTTCAAACCTCGAGCCATTACAGGTGTCAAATGAAAATCTTAATAGGTAAGCATGTATAAATGGCAGGTATATGATCTATAGAGGGTCGTTGTGGTGTAATCACTATCATCACACAGGTTACACATGAAAACCTTAAAAAGTACAAGAATGGCCGATATTATTGATTGCAGCTGGTATAACTTAGTGAAATTCGTTGGTAAGGGGTGGGTAGTGGGTATTACTGCTCTGTAGAGGGTCGTAGTAGTGTAAACATAATCATAATATGGGTTACAAATAAAAACCTTAAAAAAGTAAAAATGACCGATATTATTGATTTTAGCGGGGATAGCTTAGTGAATTCGTTGGCAAGTGGTGGGTAGCGGGTATTAGTGATCTGTAGAGTGTCGTAGTAGTGTAAACACTATCATCATACCGGTTACAAATGAAAACCTTAAAATGTTAAAATGGCAGATAGTATTGATTGTAGCGGGTATAGCTTAGTGAAATTCGGTGGTAAGGGTGGGTGAGTAGTGGATTAGGTAGATAAGTGGTTCTGAACACTATCTTCATACGATTTCAGAACTTTAAATGAAAACCTTAAAAAGGTAAAGATGGCAGGTATTATCAGATGTAGCAAGGATGGCTTAGTGAAATTCGTTGGTAAGGGGTGGGTGAGTGGAGGAGTAGATAGATAAGTGCATCTGATCGCTATTAAGTGGTGAGCGAGTGGTGGAGTGGCTAGATAAATACGGTCGGTCTTTGATAAGAGCACGAGAAGGTGCTAGTTATGACTCTCAGCCGAATGTAAGGGGTGGGGGAAGGGAGAAAAGGCTAGATATGTGCTTCTGAGAATCTTTAAGGAGTGATCGAGTGGCAGGGTGGCTAGATAAATACGTCCGATCCTTGATAAGACCCGGAGGTTAAGTCTCAAATTAAGTCTAATGACTGAACTCGTAGATGGCTGATCTGACGGTGACCGCCTGCGTGACGCATTACGGGGTTGTGTAGGCGGGAGTGAACGTTCAGGCATGTCTTTAGGGAAAACCGGAGGATGACTCAAAGCATACTGATCGAGGTAAACCTGCTTGAACATGGCTAGATATGTTTTCTATGTTGCATAAGCCGCAAAGTCTGTATAAAAAGGATCGCAAAGGTGGGCAAAAGACTCTACGTTTGCAACAAGACCTATCGAAAATAGCTCACTGAAGAAATTGTTGTGGTAAGTAGCACTATGTGTATGCTATATTGTCTCGTTACATGTCGTCAAGTCGGTATAGTGCTGTCCCTAGTGTATATCTCAGAAGCTACATGAGGCAATTAACAAGAATACACCGCCCGGTATAGGAATACTAATACAAATATTAATGACGGTCATTTATAAAAAAAATCATCGTAAAATACCATCATCAGCTTCACTTTTGACGTCAAGTGACGCGGGAGAGAAATTGCGCTCCACCACTCGATGGGTGGCAGTGAATAGTATCATGAAGGGTGATTGTCTGTATTCTCAGGCGTCCTCTGCGGTAATACGTTAGGGTAGCTACTGTGGTGCATTCCAATTGTGTACATACGAAACATGTTTTTTCCCCCATTAAAGTATGCTTTCTCTGCTCACTAAAATGTAATATGCTCTTGTTCATCTACAGATTCAAACCAAGACGACCAGCCTCTCATTGACACATGGATCACATCACTTCTGGAACGCAGAAATGTATCTGTATATATCAGGTCTCCATTAAGTTTAGTGTAATATATATATATATATATATATATATATATATATATATATATATATATATATATATATATATATATATATATATATAGTGTGTGGAAACAGTCTTATGCAACTCTCAATATCGATCATTATCCCGCTCACTCTCCAGAGTAAAACACAATGTGCTGAGACAGGAGAATCTAGAGTCATGCTCTGTTGTCACTAATGTATGAAATGAATATATATCACTAATGTACACGATCTCAAAATACCCTGGCTCTTCACAATGTGTCAAAGCTACATAAAAGTCAATTATGTGGTGTCAAATTCAGTATGTGTAATTTTTACTGTCCCTTGTTTTATCATCTGCATCCTTTCTCCAGACTAAAAATTTCCCGACACAGAAAAAACACGAGACTTACAAGAAGTGAAATCTCGAGGCTATAGCTGACAAGAAGTGAAAGCTCGAAGTTATTGAGCTGTGTATAAGAAAGGAAGGCAACGAAATGTCTACCACAAAATATTGGTCTGTATGTTTTCATCATTTCTCACTAACTGCTGGTCATCACTAAATAATTTCACCCCTATGTGGTCGGCACCACCAAATGTAGTCAACATTTCTCACTAATATAGTACAACTCTGCGTCATACAATATACAATAGCACAAAGAACAGAATTACGAACCAGGACATTGCTAACCATCACCACAAAAAATATAGTCACGGAGAAGACTTTCTGTAAGGATAAAAAGAAAATGAAATAATTTACTATGTGTGACATCATAAGCCTCAAATCCTCTTTCTTTTGATATTTCCTTATAATTTATATGATATGGTGTTACATGTTTGTAAAATATCTGTAATGATTGTTTTTTATTTATTTTTTTTATTTTGTCTTGCTTCACATCTGTTGACGTCCAGTATTTACAACAATTGTAAAAGAAGCGTGGCTGATTACACAATTTTATAGTGGTCACTATACCTTATCCATTGGAGCTACGCGAGCTTATTTCGTTGAATATCAACCCATTATTTAATACCCGAAGCTACAAACGTGTTGGACAATATTACTGAGCTACTATCAAGCTATTATCTAACACCAGAAGCTACTTATTGTCTTTTCACCACTACTTTTTGTTTTCCCCTATCATTATGGCCACTAGTCAGAAAAATATCTCTCTCTGCTATATCTGTGGTAAAGAATTCACTGAAAAACCAATCTTACACGACATATTAACACCGTACATAAAACCATAGCTAACGCATGCCACATTTGTGGCAATCTATACAAAAGGAAAGATTTCCTGCAACGACACATAAAACCTGAACACCAGACATCAACTACAACAACACATGTGACTACTATACACTCAAACCTGGACACTACAGCAGCAGCAGACACTACAGCGCGTAAAAGGACAGCGCTAACAGACACACAGACATCTAAAAAACAGAAACTTGACCAAGTGGAAGCAGAGAAAACCGATATAGTGGAGATAGATAAAGAAGTAGAGATAGATGAAGAACTAGCGACTGTAGACACCATCCGCGATATTGAAGTCCAGCAGATATATAGAGACATCTGGCCCTACCTTAGGACACATCAGAACATCCACAAACATGTATCGAGAATGTAGAGAATGTTAGTTTTCAGTGGTATGAATCGTTGCAAGTAGGTTAGAAGTTGAGGTAGATGGATTATAGGCGTCAATAAGGCAGACGTGGTTTTAAGAAAAGGTCGACTTCATAACAGCCACTGTTGCTTGGTTGGAGATTTGACGCAATTGCTGATGTGAAATGACAACGTGAGATATTTTTCTCCCTTTGGTTAAGAAAGTTTCCTACTTTTCATAAGTATGGTTGAAATTTGTCTGAAATTTTCACATTTGGTTAACAAAGTTTCTCATTTTTCATAAGTTTGGTTGAGATTTTTATAAATTTGGTTGAAATGCAGCAAAGATTTTTCACTTTGGTTAACAAAGTGTCCTACTTTTCATTAGTTTGGATGAAATATTTCTTTACTTGACCAAACAATGTTTCCCATTTGGTTAACACAGTTTCCTACTTTTTATAAGTTAGGTTGAAATGTCTCGCATTTGGTTAACACATTTTCTTACTTTTTATAAGTTTGGTTGAAAGTTTTCGCATTTGTTTAACGCAGTTTCCTACTATTGATAAGTTTGGTTGAGAATTGACCAAAATTTTCATATTTGGTTTACAAAGTTTCCTACTATTTATGAGTTTGAAAGCTGTATTTCGTAACGTGGTCAATATTTTTCCTCTTTGACTAACACATTTTCCTACTTGACCAAAATCTTTTCCATTTGGTTAACAATTTCCCCACTTTTTATAAGTTTGGCTGACATTTCTCCACTTTGGTTGACAAAATAATCCTACTTATTATAAGTCTGGACGAGATATTTCTCTCTTTGGCTAACGAATTTTCGTATTTGGCCAATATTTTTCTTATTTGGCTAACAAATTTTCCTAGTTTTCATAAGTGTGGACGAGATATTTCTGTATCTGGTGAAATTTTTCACTTTTGAGTAGCAGCTTTTCCTACTTGACCTAGGTTTTCCCCTTTTGACTAATAACGTTTCCTACTGTTCATCAGTTTGGCTGAGATATTATTGTATGTTGACTAACATTTTCCCATTTGCCTGACAATTTTCCTTCTTTTCATAAGTTAGATTGATCTATTTATAAGTTTAGTTGAAATATATATATATATATATATATATATATATATATATATATATATATATATATATATTATTTTTTTTTTACAGTTGGGTAACAAATTTTCCTACTTTTCATAATTTTGGTTGAAATTTGGCTAAATTTTGTCACATTTGATTAACACATTTTCCTACTCTTCATAAGTTTGGTTTAGATATTTATAAGTATGGTTGTAATTTGGTTAAGATTTTTCACTTTGGTTAACAAAGTGTCCTACTTTTTATAAGTTTCGTTGAGATGATTATAAGTTTGGATGAACATTCTTGTGTGATATTGTACGTGTCTCTCTGTTCCACTGTGTCTTTGTTCTTGTGTGACTTTGGTCTTGTCTCAATGTTCCATATTGTGTGTGTGTATGTGTGAATTGTTCCACAGCTTTGTGCTACATTTAACATGAAAAACAAGCTCGCGTAGCGGACAACATGAAAACAATAAAAAACCAGAAAGACGAAAACATGCCAAGCATACCACTGGAAAAACAAACAACAACTACCAACAATAAGAAATTTTCGTTTTCATTACTTTTATTTTTCCCACAAAAAGCAGTAATTTCATGTGAACAACATTCAATATTTTTTTAAAATTTTCAATACAACTAGCATTTTAATGATCGGTGAAAATGTGACAGACAGTGACACATAACATTGAATCTTTTATTTTCGATGATACTGAAAATTCACTGTACCACACATGCAAGGATGTCACACATATGACCACTTTAAATTTTAATAGATCATATTATAGCCAGCAATCAACCTAGTGGGTGTTCAGTGATGCGGTATATATAGAAACTATTTACAGGGATTGCCTCTACAAGGTACTTAGTGTCAGGTCTGTTGTGTTGGGCGTAATTAAACATGTCACTGTCCTGAACTATTTCTATAAAATCGCTAGAGTCTTTTTCGTTTGTAACTCGGTGGGGGATTTCAAGCTGGCATGCATTATTTGAGGATGAATGGAAAAACCTAAGTTCTCATTATGTCGTAAAATCACGTGATGAGAATAATTTACCTTAAACCTACATGTCTGACTAGCAAATATTGGTTGTAATTGCTCGGTCCAGTCACTTGGTTGTGTTGAGTATGTCCGATGAAAAAAATTGTAGGTCGATACATGTTTGTTATTGTTCTGATGTGTTCTAAGGTAGGGCAAGATGACTCTATATTTCTGCTGGACTTCAATGTCGCGGAAGGTGTCTACAGTCGCTAGTTCTTCATCTATCTCTTCTTCTTTATCTAGCTCTACTATATCGGCTTCCTCTGCTTCCACTTAGTCAAGTTTCTGTGTTTTAGATGTCTGTGTGTCTGTTGGCGCTGTCCTTTTACGCGCTGTAGTGTCTGCTGCTGTAGTGTCCATGTTTGAGTGTGTAGTGATCACATGTGTTGTTGTAGTTGATGTCTGGTGATCAGTTTTTATGTGTCGTTGTAGGATGTCTTTCCTTTTGTATAGATTGCCACAAATGTGGCATGCGTGAGCTGTAGTTTTGTGTACGGTGTTAATATGTTGTGTAAGATTTGTTTTTTTTTAGTGAATTCTTTACCTCAGATATTGCAGAGATAGATATTTTTCTGACTAGTGGCCATAATGATACAGGAAAACAAAAAGTAGTGGTGAAAATACAATAAGTAGCTTCTGGTGTTAAATAATGGCTTGATAGTATCTCAGTAATATTGTCCAACATGTTTGTAGCTTCGGGTATTAAATAATGGGTTGATATTCAACGAAATAAGCTCGTGTAGCTCCAATGGATAAGGTATAGTGACCACTATAATATTGTGTAATCTGCCACGATTCTTTTATTATTGTTGTAAATACTGGACGTCAACAGCTGTGAAGAAACACCACCACCAACAACAACAACAACAAAAAACAATCATTACAGATATTTTACAAACATGTAACACCATGATGATAGCCTATCTACAGAAAATATTTCTTATCAAATAAATCGTTAGGAAATATCAAAAGAGAGAGGATTTGAGGCTTATGATGTCATACATAGTAAATTATTTCATTTTCTTTTTATCCTTACAGAAGGTCTTCTCCGTGACTATATTTTTGTGGTGATCGTTAGCAACGTCCTGGTTCGTAATTCTGTTCTTTGTGCTATTTTATATTGTATGACGCAGAGTTGTACTATATTAGTGAGAAATGCTGACTACATTTGGTGGTACCCACCACACAGGGGTGAAAATATTTAGTGATGACCAGCAAATAGTGAGAAATGATGAAAACATACATACTAATATTTTGTGTTAGACCATTCGTTACCTTCCTTTCTTATACACAACTGAATAACTTCGAGCTTTCACTTCTTACCAGCTATAGCCTCGAGATTTCACTTCTTGTAAGCAACTCAATAGTCTCGAGTTTTATCTGTGTCGGCAAATGTTCAGTCTGGAGAAAGGATAAAGATGATATAACAAAGGACAGTAAAAATTACACATGCTGAATTTGACACCACATAATTGACTTTTATGAAGCTTTGACACATTTTGAAGAGCCAGGGTATTTTGAGATCTTGTAAATTAGTGATATATATTCATTTCATACATTAGTGACCACAGAGTATGAATCTAGATTCTCCTGTCTCAGCACATTTTGTTTCACTCTGAAGAGTGGGTGGGATAATGATCGATACTGAGAGTTGAATAAGCCTGTTTCCGCACACTGTAGGAAAGAGGACATAGGCGTACACACACACACACACACACACACACACACATATATATATATATATATATATATATATATATATATATATTACACTACACTTAATGGAGACCTGATATATACACATACTTTTCTGCGTTCCAGAATTGATGTGATCCACGTGTAAATGAGGGGCTGGTCGTTTTGGTTTGAATCTGTAGATGAACAAAAGCATATTACTTTTTAGTGAACAGAGAAAGCATATTTTAATGGGAAAAACATGTTTCATATGTACACAACTGGAATGAACCACAGCAGTTACCCTAACGTATTACGTCAGAGGACGCCTGAGAATACAGACAATCACCCGGCATGACACTATTCACTGCCACCCATCGAGTGGTGGAGCACCATTTCTTCCCCGCGTCACTTGACGGAAAAAGTTAAGCTGATGATGGTATTTTATGATGATTTTGTTTATATACGACCGCCATTAATATTTGTACCAGTTTTCCTATACCAGGCGGTTAAACCTAGCGGTGTATTCTTGTTATCTGCCTCACGTAGCTTCTGAGATATACACTAGGGACAGCACTATACCGACTTGACGACATGTAACGAGACAATATAGCACACACACAGTGCTACTTACCACAATAATTTCTTCGGTGAGTTGTTTTCGATAGGTCTTGTTGCAAACGTAGAGTCTTTTGCCCACCTTTGCGATCCTTTTTATACAGACTGTGCGGCTAATGCAACATAGAAAACATATCTAGCCATGTTCAAGCAGGTTTACCTCGATCAGTATGCTTTGAGTCATCCACCGGTTTTCCTCAAAGACATCTCTGAACACGTTCACGTACGTTCACCCATGCTTACACAGCCCCGTGATGCGTAACGCAGGCGGTCACCGTCAGATCAGCCATCTACGAGTTCAGTCTTTATACTTAATATGAGGCTTAACCTCCGGGTGTTATCACGGATCGGACGTATTTATCTAACCACTCCGCCACTTGATCACTCCTTAAAGATGCTCAGAAGCACCTATCTAGCCTTTCCTCCATTCCCCAACCCTTTACATTCGACTGAGAGTATTAACTAGCACCTCCTCCGTCTCTTATCAATGACCGGCCGTATTTATCTAGCCACTCCACCACGCGCTCACCCATTAATAGCGATCAGATGCACTTATCTATCTACTCCTCCACTCACCCACTCCTTACCAACGAATTTCACAAAGCAATCCTCGATAAATCTGATAATACCTGCCATCTTTACTTGTTTAAGGTTTTCATTTAAAACTCTGAAATAGTATGTTGACTTTGTTCAGAACCACTTATCTACCTCCTACACCACTTACCCACCCTTACCACAGAATTTCACTAAGCTATACCCGCTACAATCAATACTATCGGCCATTTTTACTTTTCAAGGTTTTCATTTGTAACCCGTATGATGATAGTGTTTACACTACTACGACTCTCAGCAGATAAGTAATACCGCTACCCACCTCTGACTAACGAATTTCACTAAGCTATACCCGCTAAAATCAATAATATCGGCCATTTTTACT
This sequence comes from Cepaea hortensis, assembly GCA_963921405.1. NCBI lineage: Eukaryota > Metazoa > Mollusca > Gastropoda > Stylommatophora > Helicidae > Cepaea > Cepaea hortensis. Next base: position 106,683,532 of record OY992886.1, read on the forward strand.
TTTTAAGGTTTTCATTTGTAACCCATATGATGATAGTATACAGATCACTACGACTGTCTACAGACGACTAGTACCCGCCACCCACCCCTTACCAACGAATTTCTGTAAGCTATACCGCTAAAATCAATAATATCGGCCATTTTTACTTTTTAAGGTTTTCATTTGTAACACTATGATGATAGTGTTTACACCATTATGACTCTCTACAGAGCACTGATAACCGCTACCCACATCTTACAGAACTTTGTTCAGCCTCATGTTTTCAGCCATGTTGATGAATGCCTTCGAGAACGACGACATTGGAATAGACATGAACTACCGTATGGATGGAAAGTTATTCAATATCAGAAGGTTGAAAGCTAAAACCAAAATTGACAGTGACACCGTCAGAGAGCTCCTGTTTGCTGATGATTGCGCTCTATACGCCAACTCAGAGGCGGACATGCAACATAATGTTTCAGCTTTCTCACATGCCTGTGCCAACTTTTGGCTCAATATCAACTTGGAGAAGACTGTAGTTATGTACCAGCCAGCTCCAGGGAATAATCACACTGTGCCGAATATCAAAGTGCTACTTGGTGGAGTATTGATGCATGACAAAGCAGACGTGGTTACGGCCTCGTGGGACCATGTGTACACCTCGGAGGAGCAAATGGATCACCATGGACTAGTAAGAATGCGACAGCGAGGTGTGATGACGGGATCCGGCCGACGATCGACGCTCAGAGGAAAGGCGAGACGGACATATAATCAGATTCCTACTGGTACTATTAGTGTTGGAACTCTTCGCTGGCTGCTGAGGATGGGGACGGAGCGCTTATGGGAATGCCCCGAATGCTGTGATGTCGGTTCCTAAATCAATCAATCAATCAAAATACGTAATCTGTTCAGTACAAAGTTTGTGACATGCCTTCTTTCTTGGACATCCGCACTCATACAATATATTCAGAACATTATAGGGTTTGGCGGGCTCTGACGCCCTACCACTTCCCCTTCAAGAGAAACTTAACGTTGTACACTTACTTGTCTTCAATAAATAAAACACTACTATTTCAACTACAGGGAACTTGATGTAAGCACGTTAATATTTGTACAATACATTACAAGCAGATGTGCAGCCTTCTATAAGTTTTACTTATATTCAAAGAGTTTTATCGAGATTCTGATCGCAGATTTTAAAAAAATCAAAGAATTTCTAACTATAAACTGATGCATTGAAAATGAAATATTTAGGCTCTATAGAACCAAACATCTATAAAAGAGAAAGTTGCCTCCCTTTGAATAAATCACATCGTAGTTAGCACGCTTGCCTACCAAGACAGCGGTCAAGTTTCAGTCCCAACAGCAGGTTTATCGACCAGGACAATTCTGGGACCTATAGAGCGTAATTAAAATAAGTACCAGCATTGTTTAGAATTTTCTGGAAATTATGTGGGAGGTGAGTTGAGTTGATCCCTAAAGTACAGGCTTCTATCAAAAGTGATTCCCAGGTACTGCAGTCTGCTTTCTCTAATCATATTTTTACCAGCTATCGAGAGGCTTGGGAGAAGTTTAACAATCATATTGTCCAGTGAGCACCACAAGACCGTTGGGGGTCTGAGCTGAAACTTAATAAATGTATATGCCGCGGTTGATTCTTGTGTTACAAAGGAACGACGGGACTAGCTTAAGGAGCTGCAGGAGATTCCAGGCAGTAGGCTGCTCAATGTACGATGTTTCAACATTAAATACACGAAACAGAGATACTAAGTCAGTCAGTCAGTGTCATTCAGTCAGTCAGTCAGTCAGTCAGTTAGTCAGTCTGTCAGTTAGTCAGTCAGTCGACAGATCATCCTCATTGCACATCGAACCATTCAGTCCATAAGTGCTCGGATCCCCTCCTCAGCAAATCCCGCAGCGTGTGGCGACTATCGACTTCAGTTCTGTGTTGGTTTATCAGTCTTCTTTGGTTTCCTGCGAAGTGTTCTTGTTTGGCCACACCTCTTTTAATTTGCTGTTCTTGCAGTCTGGCCATGGTTGTAGATTCACAGTCATCACTTGGTTCTCACAAAAGTCTTACTTCTCGTAGAGCATTCAGAATGTCAGCCTGGTCCATGGCACCTCCGCCCTCCACCACGAGTTTGCCAGGCCGCTCATTTCTTTGTACTCCCGCATGCCCTGGCAGGAAGATGAAACTAATCTTTGCCAGCCGAGACCGCTCCAGAAACAGCAACCATTCTCTTCAGATCCACGCCATCTCTATCCTCTTGAGCATGCTCATTGAGTCGCTAAGGAAACATGCCCTAGTGAATGTCTGTGTCTCAAGCCATGTTATTGCTTTACTTACTGCCATGACTTCCATAGTCAGGCTACTTGTGGTCTCAGCAAAAGCACCAGAGTCCTCCTTCACAATTCTCCCTCCGGCCTGAGCCGTAAAGGCCCATGAGAGTCTCACATGTCGGACGACCGACCCATCTGTGTAAATGACAGAATCACCGTCTAGCAAATTCTCGAAAATCACCGCTGTACTACCGCCTCCACAGCAGCCGGATTTTCTTGTCTGCATTTTCTGTCTAGTTGGATGCAAACTGAAAAGGACGTACAGAAATCTGTTGGCACTTGTAACCACTCCTCGCCAGATTCTAAGTCCTCAAGTGAACACACCTGTTGAAGAATGTCTTCGGCTTGACCCATCCACGACCGTCCTCTTTTTAACCTGCTGCCCTTCACCTTTCTAATATCACTATGCAGTGGTGTTGTGTGTTTGCGTTAACTCTGAGGTAGGCGCGTGCTCTGCAAACTTGTATTGTCTTCAATGGTTGGAAAATCGAGAAGGTAGCGCATCGCCCTGCATGCTATATCTCTTGTACATCCAAGAATAATGCGCATAGCTTCATTCTGTATGCTTTCCATCCTTTCTATCTGCCTACGGCTGAGAGCCAGAATTGCCATCGCATACTCAAAAACAGACATGTCAGCCTCTCGTATAGGAGACATAGATGACGCTGTTCACAGTTTGCTGCCGCCATCATCCGCATCGCAGCCAAACCCCGCTTGGCCTTTGTTATCGCCTGGTCTATGTGCTCATTATAAGCAAGGCTTCGATCAAATCGTATCCCCAGGTAATTTATTGCCTGCGTTCTTTCCACGGTCTCTGAACACAGCTTCACAACTGGTATTGGAGTGCTGACAATATGATTATTCAACGAGAACCAAGTCACTGTTGCCTTTGTTGGGTTGACCATTGCCCCAGCCTCAACACACCAAGTACTTATGCGGTTGAGTTCGGTTTGTAGTTCCACAGCAACCTGATCTCTATCCTTACCCTGACGATACACTAAAACATCGTCGGCATATGACAATGTCCTACCAGGACCAGTGATCTGCTCACTGATGATTCTCATAGTGTAGGCGTTGGACAGTACCGGAGATCATGGTGATCCCGTGGTAGGCCAGGATATATTGTTGTTGGTTCCGAAGTCCAATTGCCACATCTAAAAACTACTTTCCTTTGGAAGAGGTCTGCAGCGATCCAGCTAAGGAGGAATTGACTTATTTCGAGTTCAAGAAGCTGAGGCATTAAAAAATCAAATGGTACTCTGTTGTACGCGTCCTCAAGATCAATCGCTGAAGCAAAGATTTCAATGCCTGAGTGGAAACCTTCATAGACATCATGGGCAAAAACTGCTGCATTGGTCCAGGTTTCCCGGTTTGGACGGTACCCACCCAGGGTAGGTGGGAAAACACCTTGTCTCTCTAGCTGGCTTGATATTTTCCTGGCAATTAACTTCTCCAGCAGCTTGCCTATTGTATTCTGCATGGTTATAACTCAATATCCCTGAATTTTTGTGTGGTCTTTGCCAGGCTCCGGCAAGGGAATCAGATAGCTGTGTAACCACTCCTCCTTGATGCTAGCACTCCCTACACTGTTGTTGTACATGTCTGCTAGTTTCTCTAGTATGTCGGTACACCTTTTGATGTCGTATCTTATGTCATCTGGCACTGGAGCGCTGTTTTTTGATCGTCGAAGCACAGCCTTGATTTCTTTCACTGTCACTGTGTCTTCATCCAAAGTGTTCTGGGCCTTGTACCTGTCTGAGGTGACCTCCTTGGTAAGATTTCGGCCTCCCATGTCTGTCTGGTTGCTCTGCTCTATATAGCGTTCAAAGAGAGCTTTGCCCTTTTCCTCGTCAGTCCTCTGCCAGATGAGGTCAGCACCTTGGAAGTCAGAAATGCTCTTAATCTTGACAACCCCACTCATGCTTTTATGTAGTCGCCAGAACAATTTCAGTGACTTGTCTGTGCTTACTCTTTGACACACCTCTGCCCATTTTTCAGTTTTAACCACCATGACCAGTTTTTTTTAAATAGCTTACTTTTGTGTGCATCTATCTTTCTAAGTGTATGCACTTTTCTAAGTGCACGAAACAGAGAGTGGGGCAATACTGGGGAAACCCGACAGGAAAATGCCCTTGCAGAAGCCATAGTGGATTCAGAAGTAGTCTGAATACACGATTGGAGGCCAACTAGAATGGGGATGAGAGTAGTACGTCAGGGGGTAACTAACTCAGAAATGAGGATCCAGAATCGCCTGGTGACGTATTTTACTATATAACAAGTCATGATCCTATGCTCTGACGTCAAAAACGGATCCTACGGCGACCACATTTTCAACGGATGCAACCCATGAATAAATAATCGAACGTATTTTTGCACTGTTACTTCCCTTTTTGTGATAAGTTTTAAATCTTCAAACATTTTATATTTGCTGGTATTATTGATTGTAGCGGGCCGAGGCGTAAAATACTTTCATACTAGTGATGCTGTTAAGATGCAGTGCTCTTCCTCATCGGTGTATTTTTTTACGTCTTCTTTCTCTATCTTTACTGGGTCGGGCATAAAACCTATCATCATTCCATTGGTGCTGTATAAGGCTTAGTGTTACAGTGCATTTCATCGGGGTGGTCTAGGGGCGGGCCGGCGTGGGGATTGGGGATCAGGGGTGGGGCGCGGGTGTCGGCATGTTGGGTAGGGCTAGGTGGTTCAAACCTCGAGCCATTACAGGTGTCAAATGAAAATCTTAATAGGTAAGCAAGTATAAATGGCAGGTATATGATCTATAGAGGGTCGTAGTGGTGTAATCACTATCATCACACAGGTTACACATGAAAACCTTAAAAAGTACAAGAATGGCCGATATTATTGATTGCAGCTGGTATAACTTAGTGAAATTCGTTGGTAAGGGGTGGGTAGTGGGTATTACTGCTCTGTAGAGGGTCGTAGTAGTGTAAACATAATCATAATATGGGTTACAAATAAAAACCTTAAAAAAGTAAAAATGACCGATATTATTGATTTTAGCGGGGATAGCTTAGTGAATTCGTTGGCAAGTGGTGGGTAGCGGGTATTAGTGATCTGTAGAGTGTCGTAGTAGTGTAAACACTATCATCATACCGGTTACAAATGAAAACCTTAAAATGTTAAAATGGCAGATAGTATTGATTGTAGCGGGTATAGCTTAGTGAAATTCGGTGGTAAGGGTGGGTGAGTAGTGGATTAGGTAGATAAGTGGTTCTGAACACTATCTTCATACGATTTCAGAACTTTAAATGAAAACCTTAAAAAGGTAAAGATGGCAGGTATTATCAGATGTAGCAAGGATGGCTTAGTGAAATTCGTTGGTAAGGGGTGGGTGAGTGGAGGAGTAGATAGATAAGTGCATCTGATCGCTATTAAGTGGTGAGCGAGTGGTGGAGTGGCTAGATAAATACGGTCGGTCTTTGATAAGAGCACGAGAAGGTGCTAGTTATGACTCTCAGCCGAATGTAAGGGGTGGGGGAAGGGAGAAAAGGCTAGATATGTGCTTCTGAGCATCTTTAAGGAGTGATCGAGTGGCGGGGTGGCTAGATAAATACGTCTGATCCTTGATAAGACCCGGAGGTTAAGTCTCATATTAAGTCTAATGACTGAACTCGTAGATGGCTGATCTGACGGTGACCGCCTGCGTGACGCATTACGGGGTTGTGTAGGCGGGAGTGAACGTTCAGGCATGTCTTCAGGGAAAACCGGAGGATGACTCAAAGCATACTGATCGAGGTAAACCTGCTTGAACATGGCTAGATATGTTTTCTATGTTGCATAAGCCGCAAAGTCTGTATAAAAAGGATCGCAAAGGTGGGCAAAAGACTCTACGTTTGCAACAAGACCTATCGAAAATAGCTCACTGAAGAAATTGTTGTGGTAAGTAGCACTATGTGTATGCTACATTGTCTCGTTACATGTCGTAAAGTCGGTATAGTGCTGTCCCTAGTGTATATCTCAGAAGCTACATGAGGCAATTAACAAGAATACACCGCCCGGTATAGGAATACTAATACAAATATTAATGACGGTCATTTATAAAAAAAAAATCATCGTAAAATACCATCATCAGCTTCACTTTTGACTTTTGAAGCTAATGATGGTATTTTACGATGACTTTATTTATAAATGGCCGTCATTAATATTTGTATTAGCATTCCTATACCGGGTGGAACAGAAATTGCGCTCCACCACTCGATGGGTGGCAGTGAAGAGTATCATGAAGTGTGATTGTGTGTATTCTCAGGCGTCCTCTGCGGTAATACGTTAGGGTAGCTGCTGTGGTGTATTCCAATTGTGTACATACGAAACATGTTTTTTCCCCATTAAAGTATGCTTTCTCTGCTCACTAAATTGTAATATGCTTTTGTTCATCTACAGATTCAAACCAAGACAACCAGCCTCTCATTGACACATGGATCACATCACTTCTGGAACGCACAAATGTATCTGTATATATCAGGTCTCCATTAAGTGTAGTGTAATATATATATATATATATATATATATATATATATATATATATATATATATGTGTGTGTGTGTGTGTGTGTGTGTTTTACGACTATGTCCTCTTTCTGTACAGTGTGTGGAAACAGGCTTATTCAACACTCAATATCGATCATTATCCCGCTCACTTTCCAGAGTGAAACACAATGTGCTGAGACAGGAGAATCTAGAGTCATGCTCTGTTGTCATTAATGTATGAAATGAATATATATCACTAATGTACACGATCTCAAATAACCCTGGCCCTTCAAAATGTGTCAAAGCTACATAAAAGTTAATTATGTGGTGTCAAATTCAGTATGTGTAATTTTTACTGTCCCTTGTTATATCATCTGCATCCTTTCTCCAGACTAAAAATTTGCAGACACAGAAAAAACACGAGACTTACAAGAAGTGAAATCTCGAGGCTATAGCTGACAAGAAGTGAATACTCGAAGTTATTGAGCTGTGTATAAGAAAGGAAGGCAACGAAATGTCTACCACAAAATATTTTTCTGTATGTTTTCATCATTTCTCACTAACTGCTGGTCATCACTAAATAATTTCACCCCTATGTGGTGGGCACCACCAAATGTAGTCAGCATTTCTCACTAATATAGTACAACTCTGCGTCATACAATATACAATAGCACAAAGAACAGAATTACGAACCAGGACGTTGCTAACCATCACCACAAAAATATAGTCACGGAGAAGACTTTCTGTAAGAATAAAAAGAAAATGAAATAATTTACTATGTGTGACATCATAAGCCTCAAATCCTCTTTCTGTTGATATTTCCTTACAATGTATATGATATGGTGTTACATGTTTGTAAAATATCTGTAATGATTGTTTTTTATTTTTTTTTTTTTATTTTGTCTGTCTTCACATCTGTTGACGTCCAGTATTTACAACAATTGTAAAAGAAGCGTGGCTGATTACACAATTTTATAGTGGTCACTATACCTTATCCATTGGAGCTACACGAGCTTATTTCGTTGAATATCAACCCATTATTTAATACCCGAAGCTACAAACGTGTTGGACAATATTACTGAGCTACTATTAAGCCATTATCTAACATCAGAAGCTACTTATTGTCTTTTCACCCTACTTTTTGTTTTCCCCTATCATTATGGCCACTAGTCAGATACATATCTCTCTCTGCAATATCTGTGGTAAAGAATTCACTGAAAAAACCAATCTTACACGACATATTAACACCGTACATAAAACCACAGCTAACGCATGCCACATTTGTGGCAATCTATACAAAAGGAAAGATTTCCTGCAACGACACATAAAAATTGATCACCAGACATCAACTACAACAACACATGTGACTACTATACACTCAAACATGGACACTACAGCAGCAGCAGAATCTACAGCGCGTAAAAGGACAGCGCCAACAGACACACAGACTTCTAAAAAACAGAAACTTGACCAAGTGGAAGCAGAGAAAACCGATATAGTAGAGATAGATAAAGAAGTAGAGATAGATGAAGAACTAGCGACTGTAGACACCATCCGCGATATTGAAGTCCAGCAGATATATGGAGACATCTGGTCCTACCTTAGGACACATCAGAACATCCACAAACATGAATCGAGAATGTAGAGAATGTTAATTTTCAGTGGTATGAAACGTTGCAAGTAGGTTAGAAAATGAGGTAGATGGATTATAGGTGTCAATAAGGCAGACGTGGTTTTAAGAAAAGGTCGACTTCATAACAGCCACTGTTGCTTGGTTGGAGATTTGACGCAATTGCGGATGTGAAATGACAACGTGAGATATTTTTCTCCCTTTGGTTAAGAAAGTTTCCTACTTTTCATAAGTTTGGTTGAAATTTGGCTGAAATTTTCACATTCGGTTAACAAAGTTTCTCACTTTTCATAAGTTTGGTTGAGATTTTTATAAATTTGGTTGAAATGCAGCACAGATTTTTTCACTTCGGTTAACAAAGTGTCCTACTTTTCATTAGTTTGGATGAAATATTTCTTTACTTGACCAAACAATGTTTTCCATTTGGTTAACACAGTTTCCTACTTTTTATAAGTTTGGTTGAAATTTCTCGCATTTGGTTAACAAAGTTTCTTACTTTTTATAAGATTGATTGAGAGTTTTCGCATTTGTTTAACTCAGTTTCGTACTATTTATAAGTTTGGTTGAGAATTGACCAAAATTTTCACATTTGGTTAACAAAGTTTCCTACTATTTATGAGTTTGAAAGCTGTATTTCGTAACGTGGTCAATATTTTTCCACTTTGACTAACACATTTTCCTACTTGGTCAAAATCGTTTCCATTTGTTTAACAATTTCCCCACTTTTTATAAGTTTGGCTGAAATTTTTCCCCTTTGGTTGACAAAATATTCCTACTTTTTATCGTCTGGACGAGATATTTCTCTCTTTGGCTAACGAATTTTCGTATTTGACCAATATTTTTCCTATTTGGCTAAGAAATTTTCCTAAATTTCATAAGTGTGGACGAGATATTTCTGTATCTGGTGAAATTTTTCACTTTTGAGTAGCAGCTTTTCCTACTTTACTTGACCTAGGTTTTCCCCTTTTTACTAATAACGTTTCCTACTTTTCATCAGTTTGGCTGAGATATTTCTGTATGTTGCCTAACATTTCCCCATTTGCCTGACAATTTTCCTTCTTTTCATAAGTTAGGTTGATCTATTTATAAGTTTAGTTGAAATATTTCTCTCTTTGGGTGATATTGTTTTTTTTTTTTTTTTTTTTTTTTTTTTACAGTTGGGTAACAAATTTTCCTACATTTCATAAGTTTGGTTGAAATTTGGCTAAACTTTGTCACATTTGATTAACACATTTTCCTACTTTTCATAAGTTTGGTCGAGATATTTATAAGTATGGTTGTAATTTGGTTCAGATTTTTCACTTTGGTTAACAAGTGTCCTACTTTTTATAAGTTTCGTTGAGATGATTATAAGTTTGGATGAACATTCTTGTGTGATATTGTACGTGTCTCTCTGTTCCACTGTGTCTTTGTTCTTGTGTGACTTTGGTCTTGTCTCATTGTTCCATATTGTGTGTGTATATGTGTGTATGTATGAATTGTTCCACAGCTTTGCGCTACATTTAACATGAAAAACAAGCTCGCGTAGCGGTCAACATGAAAACAATAAAAAACCAGACAGACGAAAACATGCCAAGCATACCACTGGAAAAACAAACAACAACTACCAACAATAAGAAATTTTCGTTTTCATAACTTTTTTTCCCCCCACAAAAAGCAGTAATTTCATGTGCTCAACATTCAATATTTTTTTTTTTAATTTTCAATACAACTAGCATTTTAATGATCGGTGAAAATGTGACAGACAGTGACACATAACATTGAATCTTTTATTTTCGATGATACTAAAAATTCACTGTACCACACATGCAAGGATGTCACACATATGACCACTTTAAATTTTAATAGATCATATTATAGCCAGCAATCAACCTAGTGGGTGTTCAGTGATGCAGTATATATAGAAACTATTCGCAGGGATTGCCTCTACAAGGTACTTAGTGTCAGGTCTGTTGTGTAGGGCGTAATTAAACATGTCATTGTCCTGAACTATTTCTATAAAATCGCTAGAGTCTTTTTCGTTTGTAACTCGGTGGGGGATTTCAAGCTGGCATGCATTATTTGAGGATGAATGGAAAAACCTAAGTTCTCATTATGTCGTAAAATCAAGTGATGAGAATAATTTACCTTAAACCTACATGTCTGACTAGCAAATATTGGTTGTAATGGCTCGGTCCAGTCACTTGGTTGTGTTGAGTCTGTTCGATGAAAAAAATTGTAGGTCGATACATGTTTGTTATTGTTCTGATGTGTTCTAAGGTAGGGCCAAATGTCTCTATATTTCTGCTGGACTTCAATGTTGCGGAAGGTGTCTACAGTTGCTAGTTCTTCATCTATCTCTACTTCTTTATCTAGCTCTACTATATTGGCTTCCTCTGCTTCCACTTGGTCAAGTTTCTGTGTTTAAATGTCTCTGTGTCTGTTGGCGCTGTCCTTTTACGCGCTGTAGTGTCTGCTGCTGTACTGTCCATGTTTGAGTGTGTAGTGGTCACATGTGTTGTTGTAGTTGATGTCTGGTGATCAGTTTTTATGTGTCGTTGTAGGATGTCTTTCCTTTTGTATAGATTGCCACAAATGTGGCATGCGTGAGCTGTAGTTTTGTGTAAGGTGTTATGATGTGGTGTAAGATTTCTTTTTTTTTTAGCGAATTCTTTACCACAGATATAGCAGAGATAGATATTGTTCTGACTAGTGGCCATAATGATACAGGAAAACAAAAAGTAGTGGTGAAAATACAATAAGTAGCTTCTAGTGTTAAATAATGGCTTGATAGTATCTCAGTAATATTGTCAAACATGTTTGTAGCTTCGGGTATTAAATAATGGATTGATGTTCAACGAAATAAGCTCGTGTAGCTCCACTGGATAAGGTATAGTGACCACTATAATATTGTGTAATCTGCCACGATTCTTTTACAATTGTTGTAAATACTGGACGTCAACAGCTGTGAAGAAAGACCAACAACAACAACAACAAAACAATCATTACAGATATTTTACAAACATGTAACACCATGATGATAGCCTATCTACAGAAAATATTTCTTATCAAATAAATCGTTAGGAAATATCAAAAGAGAGAGGATTTGAGGCTTATGATGTCACACATAGTAAATTATTTCATTTTCTTTTTATCCTTACAGAAGGTCTTCTCCGTGACTATATTTTTGTGGTGATGGTTAGCAACGTCCTGGTTCGTAATTCTGTTCTTTGTGCTATTTTATATTGTATGACGCAGAGTTGTACTATATTAGTGAGAAATGTTGACTACATTTGGTGGTACCCACCACATAGGGGTGAAAATATTTAGTGATGACCAGCAAATAGTGAGAAATGATGAAAACATACATACCAATATTTTGTGGTAGACCATTCGTTACCTTCCTTTCTTATACACAACTAAATAACTTCGAGCTTTCACTTCTTCCCAGCTATAGCTTCGAGATTTTACTTCCTGTAAGCAACTCAATAGTCTCGACTTTTATCTGTGTCGGCAAATTTTCAGTCTGGAGAAAGGATAAAGATGATATAACAAGGGACAGTAAAAATTACACATACTGAATTTGACACCACATAATTGACTTTTATGAAGCTTTGACACATTTTGAAGAGCTAGGGTATTTTGAGATAGTGTACATTAGTGATATATATTCATTTCATACATTAGTGACCACAGAGTATGACTCTAGATTCTCCTGTCTCAGCACATTTTGTTTCACTCTGAATAGTGAGCGGGATAATGATCGATACTGAGAGTTGAATAAGCCTGTTTCCACACACTGTAGGAAAGAGGACATAGGCGTAAACAAACAAACACACACACACACACACACACACACACACACGCACACACACACACACACACACACACACACCATGGATCAAGGACTATTGGAGTACTGCTGCACATTTATATACTCCTTGGTAAGCCGCAATGTTTTCCAGGAATCGATTTGAATCTATTTATCACACCATGCTTTATGTATGTGAACCAGACGCAGTGGCTGCAAATAAAATTTAACCTCTTGTTGACATTATTCTGAAAAAAATTCCAGGCAGCATATTACCCATTTGAAAATGTGTCCATTGATGAAATAGTTATTGGTTGGCAGGACAGATTTCAGCACAAACAATATAATGCAACAAAGTCTCACAAGTACCACATCAAATCATTTGGCCTTTGTGATTCTGCGACAGGCTAATTGGTTAATTTTAAGAAATTACTATGGAAGAAACACCGCGTAAAATCCGGATTTAGATTCCACAACTGCTCATGCAGTGAAAGTGTTTGCCACACTACTGAATGATTTCGGAGCTGGCCATCAAATCTTTGCTAACAGATTCTACACTTCGAAAGCTCTGATTGACTATCTGCATTCCAATAATTTCAATTATACAGGCACACTGAATATGAACCGCGTGGGCTTTCCTCCAGAGTTGAAGTGTTTGCGACTTCAGCATCAAGAGATGAAATGGTTTCTTGAAAGAGATAGAATATTGTGTGGCATGGTGAGATAAAAAAGCTAAAAAATCATGCATTGTTGTCTCCACCAAATCTGTAATTGGAACTGTAATTGGAACTGGTCATCAAGCCGAAGATGATCCATGAATATAATACGGCGTTGAATGGCGGTGACAGAATGAACAGAATGGTTGGATATTACAACATTCATGACAGGAAAACCATTAAGTGGTGGAAGAAGATCTACTACTGGATCTTTCAAATTGCACAGATCAATGCACACATCCTTCAAACCATATGCCAAACAGAGAATTGAGGGAAAACACTGTCATTTAAGGATTTCAAGAAAGGTTTACTGGAAAGTGCACATCGCGAAGCAGCTCAAATTATTCCTGAAATTGTCACACTCTACCAGCCAAAGAATTACACAAAGTCTGCTGCAGGAAATTATGTTGAATGAGTGACAGGAGCCAAGCATTTGATAGAGTTTGTTGGTGTTGCCAGAACCTGTGTTTTGTGCAGCACTCCAACTAAACGACGCAGATCATATTTTGTTTGCCCCGGCTGCACTAATAGGCTACACTTGTGCCCCAAATTTTGCTTTGCAGCCTATCACAAATAGACGGCCACATATTGTAAATAACAATAAAGATTTTTAAATATTAATTGTCTATCTATTCTGAACAAATCTGCCAAGTGTTTTCCAGATTTTTTAAATTTTATGTGAAAAAGACATGCTTTATTATCTACAGCAAAACTTCTTTTTGGATAGTGATAATGAATACTTCTGTTTATATAGTTGGACAAGTGGTGTTTGCTTCATAATTCAGGAAATCAAACAGGATTAGCTGCAGAGGATTATATAAAACCCCCTGTTAAGTGCAATTTTAAAATAAATTTTACCTCTTTTTTCAAATTATGTTACAAATTATATTATTTTTTATTATATTTCTAGCCTATAGCAATAGTAACCATATTACCATGTTCCTCATGCAATCCCCTTTAATTTGATATATAAAAATATATCTGCTACAATTTTAACAATTTTCACAACATTATTGTAACAACACCCCTACTTCCCATTTCTGCTTTGAAATTTCTAAATTTTGTGTGAAAAAAACCATTGGCACCTTTCCGTCTTGACAGACGATAGTTTGGTACATTGTGCTTCAAAAAGGCTTAATAACTACGACTCATGGCGGTGGCGAGTGTGGCTGGTAAGGCCAATTCTTGCTGCAAATGTTTGCCCACAGTAGATGCATGTGAAAACATGGTCAGTTCCACCATTGTGCACCATCTTACGTCTCTCACGCTCTGTGTGAGCTTTATCTGCAATCATTTTATCCTGTGTCTTTATTCCATTTCTGATAGTTTCCCTCCATGCAACACGTTCAGCGGCGACTTGCTCCCAATGTGCATTATCAATGCCTGTATTAATCATGTCCCGCTTACACGCATCTTTGTATCGCAGTAGAGGCCGGCCCTGAGATCTCCTACCCGTCTGTAATTCACCAAAAAAAGATGTCCTTTGGTATTCTACCATCATCCATCCTCCTAACATGTCCTATCCATCTAAGTCTACGAAGACTGAGCATGGAATACACCGTCACACAATCTGATCTTTCCAATACTTCAGTATTTGTGATTTTTTCTTGCCATTTAATACCGAGTATTCTTCGCAGACACCGCATATGAAAGCTGTTTAAACGTTTCTCTTGGCGTGAGTAAGTTGTCAAGGTTTCACTGCCATAAAGAAGAGTACTAAGGACACAAGCTTTGCAGACGAGGACTTTTGTTTTGGCAGTAAGCTTCCTGTTCTACCAGACTCTTTTTGCTAACATGTTCATTGTTGTTGCTGCCTTGCCAATCCTAATGTTGATTTCCTGATCGAGGGATAATTTGCTATTTACCTCTGATCCTAGATATGTAAAATGGTCTACTATCTCCAGTTCGGCGTCATCAATAAAGATTTATGGTACACCATGTGCACCTTGTGACATAATATGTGTCTTCTTTTTGTTAATTGTTAAACCAAATTCAGAACAAGCATTGGAGAATGCAGATAGTAGATGTTGTAATTCTTCCTCAGAGTGGGCCGTAATCGCAGGATCATCCGCAAAAAGCAACTCTCTGATTAGTACCCTCCTAATTTTGGTCTTGGTCTTCAATCTCTGAGCATCATAGAGGCCACCATCTGAGCGTAAGTGAATGTATATACCGTCATCCTGATTCCGAAAGGCATATTTCAGTAGAAGTGAAAAGTAGATCCCAAACAGGGTGGGGGCTAGTACACAACCTTGCTTAATTCCACTCTTGATTTCAAACTCTTCTGAAGTTGAGCCATCAAACTTGAAAATACCCTTCGTGCCTTTGTGGAACGATTCCACAATGGACAGAAGAGTTGGTGGGCAGCAAATCTTCTTTAGTGCTTTGAACAGACCCTCACGACTGACCAAATCGAATGCCTCTGTGAGGTCGATGAAGGCAATAAACAGTGGCTGATTTTGTTCCCGGCAGTTTTCTTGCATCTGTCGCAATGAGAATCAGGGCAAGTATCTCTGTGGAGTGATTGTCCACCGTATCAGGACAATAGACAGACCCATCTCCAGCTAGTGCCAGATTCCACTGACATTTTGTGCCGGGCCATTTTGGCTCCTGAGTCTTCTGGAGTCCAGAAACGGCATTTCCAGTAACGACTTTACACCTCATCACCTGAGAGATTGATTTCTTATTTATGACACTTATCGTGATTCCGTTGGAATGGACAACTGCGTGTGATATTATCTGGCCACTATAGACATTGGAAATTCAGTCAATCATGTGAGCCACCAGGTCAAATCATCACTGACGAGATGTTTTCGGAACTAGTCCAGTCAGAACGACTACCATCCATCCATCCTTGGGAAGACGAGAGCTTGATGGAAGTAGATACATTCGGTGAGACCTGATTCTAAGATGACCTGTAGCGTTCTACTCGGAGCTTTTCAGGTGATGGCAGATCCATCCTAAAGCTATTCCAGTGCCTGCTTGTCTCGACAGACTACTAGCTATTAAGTTCATTTCATTATCCTCCTCCTCACCACCATCATACTCATTTGTATAATACACACTTCTGTTACCATATATAGATATCAGAGTTGAGTGTTGAGTCATGCATTCAGGACGAGGTGTGAGAGGGTAATCTCCATTGGTTGAGTGAAAAGGGATATAGGTATCCAAAGCTGGTGGGGTAAAGTAGATAGATGTCACCTATTTCCCAGACAGAACACCTCCCGTTGTTAAGGTGTGGCAACAGTTCCCCTCACCCCAGGGAAAGTTGTTACATGCTGTATAGTTGGTGCTCCTAGCTATGTGTTTGTTCTTTCGAAAGTGTCCGTTTTTGCAGCCTGATCAATAGTGGGCCGCCTTGTTCAGTATCAATGGTATGCCTTAGTTTAATATTTTCTTCTCTCATGAGAGTGACATCCGACTTGAGATTGATATAGTCACTCATGATCCTGGCAATCTTGTCCGTGTTGTCAGAGGCGGCGTCTAACAGTACTTTTACATCTGATTCTAACCTTTCAATGTGCTGCTGACAACCCTGGAATCCTTTAGCTGGAACCCATCTAGTACCGATGGCGCAACCTCTGTTTGATCTGAATTGGATTCATTTGGTTGTATAATGTCTACTATGCTCTCCATCGGGTATTCAATGGCTAGCAACACTGGTCGGTTAGAAGAAGGTGCGGTCCAGTTGCTGTTGTGTTGAGTCGTGGCATGTTCGAGCATGTTACCACTATGACCCGATGCTGTGGTGATTCACTGCTGCAAGCTGTGTTGGTTTCATGTTTAGCGAGTCATCTGTCAGTTTCCACACTGTCTGTTGAATTTCGACGAATTGTGTCACTAGCAAAGGTGATGCATTCCAAGTAATCTCACCACAGTGGCCTCAGCGATTCCTCATCAATTGATATTTATGTGTATTACGTATCCAAATGTAAGCTTAAATATAAGGTGTACTTTTAATGACTGTGCAGTGTTTAACAATATTGCTGGTCCAAGCTTTGTATGCATCCTCTGTAAAGTTCATGTAACATAATAGGTAAATACACAATTTGGACCAGTAATATTTTAAAACACTGCAGAATCATTAAGAAAACACACTGTATAACGTAGCAGTATTTTGTATGTTCATGTTGGAATATATATCAATAAATAAATCAATTAAGTGTCATCTCAGCATCGAATGTCGACTATCCGGCGTTTTCGTTGTGCATTCATATAAACATCTTTCAGTCCATCTCTTGATGTTGTCTGCCTACCTGCAGCGTTGTTTTCCTTTTTTCACGCTTCCCCTCTACCTCCCTCTCCCCCCCCCCCCCCCAGCGCATCCTTAACATGGAACTGAATGTAAACTACATATTAAACAGTAAACCAGTGTATATTGATAAAACAAAATAGCAGAGATTATGCGTATCTTAAACTGTTTTAAAAAATTTCAAATAAAATACCAGAAATAATTATTCTGAATACGTAATGTAATAGCTGGCGTCCCGAATCCTGCGATAAATGGTGGAATTGTTAGCGGAGAGAGTGGCTAGAGTGCCTGGGAGTCGTCTTCGACAGCGGCCTGTCGTTTGGAGAACTTGTGGCTGTTGTGAGATCTGAGACGGACCTCAGGATAAAATGGATCTAGCACCATATGCCAAATGTTTGTAAAGCATGTAAATGGACCCTTTACTGACTGTCTCGTGCAGTCTGCGTCCACCAGATCAATACAGACAATCCGCTTCTATGAGAATTCGAAAACATGACCGCAAGGTTAATAGGCAAGGGTGTTGGCCACTCCGCCACCTCGACTCCCGTCATGCTCAAGCACTCAACCCAAAATGGATATTTCACAGTGTGAATCTAATATGAAGGACATTTCAAGTGACCCGCACAGGGATAAGTTTACCTTGCAGGTGAAACAGTGGCATTGTATTCACTCTTTTATTGTCATGGTAGTTCGTATGGTTGTGGGCTGTTGAATTTACATTCTTTGTTTGTCTTGTCGCTTCTTGTCAGATGATTTAAACATGACTAACTCTTTGTTTTATCCCTAAACTGACTTACTTTAAAAAATAAGTACACCGTGTACACGAAAAAGTTAAAGATAGTAGTTTCACATTAGGAACCCAAGAAATGACAGTTGATGAAATGCAGTATGAGAAGCAAACGTCTTACGGTGTGCATTTACAAACTGGCTCTCTGGCTGAATGTGATGATTCATATTACTGACCATTTGTCCTGGTTGGTAATTACCCAATCACACCCCACTAAGAGTGATACCCTTACCATAGAAACAAAAATCATTATTCTGGCCCAAAGTAGGTTTACCGCTGTGGTTAGCAAGCTTACCAGCATGTCGACTCAGTGGTGATGGGTTCGGATACACATCGAAAGGATTGTAAAAATTGAACTTGGCTTCCAGGTCGACCAAACGAAAAAGGGTACCAGAAAATGTTTTGGGATATAAAGAGTGAGATATTGACATTACTCTAACAAAAGGGGTTAACACCATAAGTCCGATACTCGATACTCCCGGGGGCGTGAAAACCATGTTTTTAAATTTACTTTTATTTTAAATTCTGGAACCAGAACAATAGAACACATGAACTGGGAACACAGCTTTGTGAAGGCGATAGTGGGATAACTGAAAAAAACCGTAAGCTGGACATCGTTAGGGAGGCCTAAAGATATACGAGGGTATTGTAAGAAATACGCTATGATGACGGCAGCAAGACAGATGTGGGGACAGGAAGATGGATATCGCTAGGATGATAGCAAGATAGATGAAGGGACAGTAAGATGGACATAACTAGGATGGCCTCAATACAACTGAGGGGACTGTAAGATAGACACTATGATCACGTGACAAGACAGATGAGGGAAAAGTACGATGGATATCATTAGAATGTTGTTGTTGTTTGTCCATCAAGAATGATGATGACCATTCATTTCATCCAGTGGGGTTGAAGGTGTCGAGCCGTGGGTTCTAAGATGGCTGATAAGGCCTATTTTGGCTCGAAATGTTCTTTGACAATGTGGGCAAAGAATGCTTGACGTCTCTGGAGGAGGATTTCCTGCAGTGATTTGTCTGTCCTGCCTTTTCTTCACAGCTCTTGCAGTCCTGGTTGCCTCACATATGACTGCACCTTTGTGCAATGATGCACGCCACGAATTTCGGTCTCTGGCTGCAGCCTCCCAGGTGTCATGATGAATTCCAAAAGCATTCAGTGAAATTTTCAGAGTGTCTTTAAAACGTTTCCTCTGGCCACCTTGGGAGCGTTTACCACAACGCAGTTCGCTGTAGAAAATTCGTTTAGGGAGCCTGTGATCTGGCATGCGAGTCAAGTGACCAGCCCAGCGAATCTGATTCTTCATCAGTAGAGTGTGGATACTGGGCATGGATGCTCTTTCTAGGACTTCAGTGTCGGGAATCTTGTCTTGCCATTTAATCTTCAGGAGCTTCCTTATGCAGACTGTGTGGAAGTGGTTTAATTTCCTAGCGTGTCGCTGATAAACAGTCCAGGTTTCACAAGCATATAGCAGTGTGGATAATACAACTGCTTTGTAGACTTTTAGCTTTGTTTGCAGGCTTATTCCAGTTCTGTCCCATACATTCTTGTACAGTCTGCCAAAAGGCTGCACTGGCCTTGGAGATTCTTGCATTCACTTCGTCATCGATTGTGGCAGCTTGTGACACGGTGCTGCCAAGATAGGTGAATTTGTCCACAACACTTAGTCTATGATCATTCACTTTGATATTCGGCACAGTGTGATTATTCCCTGGAGCTGGCTGGTACATAACTACAGTCTTCTCCAAGTTGATATTGAGCCCAAAGTTGGCACAGGCATGTGAAAAAGCTGAAACATTATGTTGCATGTCCGCCTCTGAGTTGGCGTATAGAGCGCAATCATCAGCAAACAGGAGCTCTCTGACGGTGTCGCTGTCAATTTTGGTTTTAGCTTTCAACCTTCTGGTATTGAATAACTTTCCATCCATACGGTAGTTCATGTCTATTCCAATGTCGTCGTTCTCGAAGGCATTCATCAACATGGCTGAAAACATGAGGCTGAACAGTGTTGGTGCCAGGACACATCCTTGCTTCACTCCATTGGTGACAGGAAAGGGTTCAGACAGTTCACCATTTTCCTGTACTCTTGCCTGCATGCCGTCATGAAATAGCCGCACTATTTGGACAAACTTTCGTGGACAGCCATATTTTGCCATAATCTTCCACAGTCCTTCTCTGCTGACTGTATCAAAAGCCTTGGTAAGGTCAATGAAAGTGGAGAACATTTCGCAGTTCTGTTCCTGACATTTCTCTTGCAGCTGCCTTGCAGCGAAAATCATGTCAACAGTTCCACGTTCTTTTCTGAAGCCACATTGACTCTCAGGAAGAAGACCTTGATCGAGATGGGCTGTGAGGCGATTGAGAAGAATTCTGGCGAGTATCTTCCCTGCAATTGAAAGCAAGGAGATGCCTCGGTGGTTGTCACAGGATTGGCGGTTTCCTTTACGTTTGTAAAGGTGGACTATTGACGCGTCCTTAAAATCTTGTGGCATGGTCTCGTTCATCCATATGTTTGCGAAGACTTGGTGAAGCTGCTCTGTTAGGACCGGCCCACCTGCCTTGTATATCTCTGCTGGGATGGAGTCAGGACCAGGTGCCTTGCCGCTGGAGAGTTGCTGGATGGCTTTGTTTATTTCCACTATGGTTGGCAGGTCATCAAGTGTCTCATTGCTGGGAACTTGAGGAAGGCAGTTGATGGTTTCATCATCGAAGAAGGAAGTTGCATTTAAGATTTTGCTGAAATGCTCTGCCCAGCGTTGGAGGATTTCTTTCTTATCGGTGACCAATGTTCCCCCGTCTGCACTGAGGAGGGGAACTATGCCTGGTGATGAAGGACCATAGACCGCTTTCAGTGAGTCGTAGAAGTTTTTCATATCATGTCTGTCAGCAAAGCCCTGAATTTCATCAGCTTTGCTGCTCAGCCAGGAGTCCCGCATGTGCCGAAGTTTCTGCTGCACTACTCTCTGAATGTTCTTGAAAGCATCTTTTTTTTATGTTGACTTTGGGTCATTCAAATGTGCCTTGAGGAGAAGATGTTTCTCGGCCAGCAATTGGTTGACGTCTTCGGAATTTTCATCAAACCAGTCTTTATGCTTTCGGGGGGCTGGCCCCAGGATTTCCATAGCAGTGTTGTAAATGGTGTCCTTTAGGGCTCTCCATTCTGTTTCTGTATCCTGGTTAGCTGCAGCATTGGGCTTGAGGCGGTCTTCCAGCATATTTTCAAACGACTGATGCATTTTCTTGCTGTTTAGGCGGGTGACATTTAGCTTTGTTTGCATTTTCGCCCCTTGAGGACGCCGTGGTGGCCTGATGTGGATGTTCATTTTCGAGACAATGAGACGATGGTCTGTCCAACATTCGGCACCACACATG
Source organism: Cepaea hortensis (assembly GCA_963921405.1). Classification (NCBI taxonomy): domain Eukaryota; kingdom Metazoa; phylum Mollusca; class Gastropoda; order Stylommatophora; family Helicidae; genus Cepaea; species Cepaea hortensis. The sequence continues at coordinate 106,704,904 of OY992886.1, forward strand.
GATTTTGTCACTCGAACGTCTTGTCTGTCACTCCTCCTGACGATGACATAGTCAATGAGGTGCCAGTGTTTCAAGCGAGGGTGCATCCACGATGTCCTATTTCTCATGGGGAGACGGAAAATTGTGTTCGTAATCAGGAGATCATGTTCGGCACATGTCTGAAGGAGGCGGAGTCCATTGCTGTTACAATTTCCGACTCCATGCTTTCCAATAATGCCACTCCAAGAGGTGGTGTCCGTGCCTACTCTGGCATTGAAATCCCCAAGGAGTATAAGTTTGTCTCCTTTGGGAACAGATGTTAATATATTGTGCAGGTCCTCATAGAACTTGTTCTTGACATCATCTTCGTTGGTCATAGTTGGTGCGTAGATACTCACAATGGTTGCGTGCTTCTTTCCATTCAGCAGAGGCAACTTCATGGTCATGAGCCTGTCGTTTATAGCCTTTGGAAATCCAGCTAATTTGCCGACCAGGGCCGACTTAATGGCAAATCCCACACCGGATTGGCGTCTTTCCTCGCTTTTCCTTCCACTCCAGAAAAATGTGTAGCCGGCACCAATTTCACAGATTTGGCATCATTAGAATGGTAGCTAGACAGATGAGGGGACAGTAAAAAAGACATCGCTAGAACGGCCTCAAAACAACTGAAGGGACTATAAGATAGATGTTATGATGACGGCAGCTCGGGAGGTTAGGAGACAGTAAGATGGACACGGCTTAGACGGTAACTAGACATGAGGGAACAGTAAGCTGGAAATGGCTAAGACGGTAACTAGACATGAGGGGACAGTAAGATACATATCGCTAGTATGGCAGCAAAACAGATGAGGAAACCGTTAGATGGACATCGCTGGAATGTCTCCAAGACAACAGAGGACACTGTAAGATAGAAGATATGATGAAGACAAAAGGACAGAGGAGGGGACGGTTAGTCGGACATTGCTGGGATGGCTGCAAGACATCTAAGTGCACAGAAAGATGGACGTTGTGAGGACAGCAGTATGTCAACTGAGAGCACAGTAAAATGTAGCTTGTGAGGACGACAACTGACTGCACAGTATGATTGACGAACTTCCAAAACTTCTTGTTGGCTTGGAATCATCCTATATGTGCAATTGTGTTCCCATCATGACGATCTTCTGCAGATCCTGCGAGCTTCCGTAAAGTTTGAAATCTACGCGTGTTTCATGTGGCCATAGAATAGACCTTTCTCGGCTGTATCTGTGACAGTGTTGTAGTATATAGTCTGCAGTTTGAGGTGCCCGTACACATGTACACATTGATGCACACCCTATCTTTAGCTTTGCGCGCATTTGTTGTGTCCTGTCCTGAGTCTAAACATGGTGAATTGTTCAATAGATAATAACCATCCTGTGGTTGAACAGGTGACTGGTTGGGTAACATTATTAGATGTTTACGTAAGTGATAGCAGATGTAGATGAAAAGGAGAAATAGATGCAAGCATCTAAAAGTACAGAAAACTAGAGCAGCAGATGGCTGAGGTGTCAAAATATCCGCTTATATATGCAGGGCTGTAGTCGAACCTCAGTAAGTCGCACTTTAAAAATGTCTAGCCTGTACATCACGTACGTCTGCTTGAACAAGAGATCTTTATTTCTCCGCATCGGAAAAATCACTCGGCAGACACCAACAACAGTCGACACGAAAACATACAAAACATGAAACAAGATTAATTAAATGACAGTTATTATGCTTGATGCAATGAATAATATCACAGACACAATAAATGGAATCAGTTGCTAAAGGTTACTTTCCCCATGGCGATTCTTGTTCTAATCTCTTCAAGGCATCTCCCATCAGATGTTATGACTGTTCCAAGATAATTGTACCGATTCACTTGTTGAAGAGTATTTCCATTTACTTGTATATTACATTGTGGTACTTCGTTCTTCTTAGTGACGACCACAACCTGTGTCTTTTTACAATTTAATTCTAACCCCAGTTGCTCACTGTGTACAACAACCGCATCCACTAAATGTTGCAGATCCTGCGCATTGTCTGCAATAAATACTGTATCATCTGCATAACTAATGTGTTTGATGTTTCGTCCTCCAATGCGAGATTCAGTTATATATATATATATATATATATATATAACGTATTATTATTTACAAACCTTTGAGATCAAAGTTTTAAGACGCATCTTTGGACCCACTAGGGATAGACAAAATGGAGAGTGGAAAAGAAGAAGTAACAAAGACATTTATGATCTATTTAAGTCCCCGCTAATCACTGGTATCATGAAGGCTAATAGACTACAGTTGCTGGGGCATATAGAAAGAATGGAAGATAATAGGGAAACAAAACTCGCTTACACTCAGGAAATAAATGACCGTAGACCCCGAGGTAGACCAAGAAGACGGTGGAGAGATAATATACATACAGATCTACAAGCACTTGGAATCAACGACTGGCCATAGAAGGTCACCAGAGAGACGAATGGAGACGGATTGTATCTGCAGAAAAAAACCTCAATGGCTCGGAACGCTGAAGGAGAGGAAGATTATATATATATATATATATATATATATATATATATATATATATATATATATATATATATATATATATATATATATATAACGACTGCCTGAAAGAGGCTAATGAAACTATAATATTATATAAAACAAAGGACAAAAGTAGCTTTCTTTAGTTATGTGATGTGAAGAGAGGCATTGGAAAACATCGTGACAACTGGAAAGATGCAGAGGCAAACCAAGAGAAATGATGCTGGTCGAATTGAGACAGTGGCATGAGGAATATCATCGGCAGAGGTGATTCAGAAAACCAAGAACTGAGATCTGTGGACAGTTTTGAATGTCTACGCCAGCCAGCATCTCACTTAATAATGATGATTATGGTATACATTATAATCCAGAATAGCGGGCATGTTCTTATAACGGTGAGGAGGTTGAGCAGACAATGGTATGAGCCCAGTCGGACTAAGGTTGGATGTCAGCTCTCACTGTTGGCTTATGGGAGGGAAAGACTAGTCGGCCTAGAGAAATGTGATGGTCCTAACACTTTACATACCCACAGTAGGCTACTGTTGCGGGACTTTATGTTTAATATCCTGAATAGTTGAACACAACGACTGGCACCTGGCCGCCTTGACAGACGATAGTTGGTACATGAAGTTATACCTATCTATAGCACAAAGCCTGGCCTGAATTTAGAGATTGTGTGTGCTTGTTGAAAGGAATATTAGCGACATAATTTCTAATACTGCTACACTATTACTGCTGCTACAACTAATACTGCTGCTGCTGCTGCTGCTGCTACTACTACTACTATTACTACTACTACTACTACTACTGCTACTACTACTACTACTACTTCTGCTACTACTAGTGCTACTGCTACTACTAGTACTACTGCTACTAATACTACTACCAATACAACTACTACTACTATTGCTGCTGCTGCTGCTGAAACAACAACAACAACAACAACAACTACTACTACTACTACTACTACTACTACTACTACTACTACTTACTACTACTACTACTACTACTACTACTACTACTACTTACTACTACTACTACTACTACTACTTACTACTACTACTACTACTACTACTTACTACTACTACTACTACTACTACCTTTTAGCAAAGATTTAACATTAAATGTATAAGACACCTGCAAGCACATGCGTTTAAACTAACACACAAATAAATACATGTATAAACAGAACCAATAAAGTCGGTGACATCAATATAAATCTATGGCACTTATTAAACGTGGGTATAATACAACAATACTGACATTATGTGTCTTATGTGACATTGTTAATCACATTATAAGGCCGGCGAGTAGCTGGGAATTGAAGAATTCGACCTTTGGTCGTGCATACTGTCTCATTTCACTGTCCAGAATGTATGGATGCTTTGTAAAAGAAACGATGGCAAATATCTCTATTTCAACTCTTCTGTTGAAGTGCTCCATAAATAGTTAAAGACTATGCTCAATTATATAGTCACACCAGTTAATTGCATGTCATTTACATGTCGTTGCAGTCAAAGACCAGCATTTTTTGCTGTTGTGATCTCTTAGCAAGTTTACGTTCAGTAATTTAGTCACAACAAACGATTCAACTAAGGGCTGTTTTGGGAATTTTCATATTCTCGTCTTCAGGCTCAAAGAATCATAAAAGAAAATAAATATATCACACAAAATAAGGAATCTATCATTGAAATCCCTTCAAAGTAATATCCCTCTGTGTGTTTTTGAATGTTTGAGCGCTTCCAGACGTTTAAAGCCACTATGGAGGCGTCCACAATTGGATGAAGTGAGTTGTGATTTCCTTATTGTGTGTGATGTATTTATTTTCACTAGGATTCCCAAGGCCTGAAAAGAGAAATTGAAAGCTTCCGAAAGGTCGCTTATTTGAATTATTAACTGTGACCGTATAGGAAAACTTGGCCTTTAAATTTGAAATGGAATAGTCATTAAGTTTTCCTTAACAATTGTGCCCCATAAATGTCCATTTTCTCTTACTGACGGTTTCGATAGGCGAACTTGTATCACCCGCAGGTCTCGGTACATGAGAGTCTATTTCCTTCTCTGACCACGATATTCTCCGCTCTGTTCTCATAAACCACCTATCCTGACAAGTAGAATGGGTACAGTAAGTAAAGGTGCATAGTTGAACTCCTTGAGGCTGATTGGTCATGAAGTGCTAGCCTCATATTTTTTTTTTATTAAATCTAATAAACACTTTATTTGTGATGTGGTCAACATCACCCGGACCTTCACTACTTCCTAATAGATTTCCTGCCACATATTTTAGAGTCCGTTTCAAATTCTAGAAATCCCCACAAGTACAGAGAGCAATGGGAAACTACTGAACGTCAACTTGCCAAGCAATCACAAACAACCAGACAATACTGGGGTTGACCGACACGTCCTGTAAAGAATATTCAGCTATCTTAACATAAGTACATACTCGAACCCATGCGCACCAGACCGGCAGGCTAGCGCACTAGTCACTAAGTTGAAGAGGTTCACATCTCCACATCCAGTTGTAAAAATAACATAACCCCATAAAAATAAATGATTTTTGGTACCAAACATTTTATACCTGATTTTGCATAAATGAAGCCTACATTCATTCATTCATTCATTCATTCATTCATTCATTAGCATGTCCTTTGCAGAACATCACTCTCATAACAACCTTTCGGAAAATGTATCCGACATAAGCAAGATATCCCGCGTTCGATACGGTCATCTGAAGATCATCTGCCACATCCTGCTCAAATCTTCTCTTTGGCTTTCCTCTTCCTCTCTTCCCGGGCATATAACCCATCCATTATTGTTCTCTCCAAACTTCCATAACGTTTCAAGTGACCAAAATATTTCAATTGTCTTTGTTTTATCGTCTTTAGTAGGCAACCTTCTTCAATATTCAGATCTTGTCGTATCGATGCATTCGTTCTTTTCTGTATCCAAGATATTCTTAGAAAATGAGGCCTGCTACATCCAAATATTACATTTATTTGTCTGTAGCAGGTTTTTGTGTAATTAATTAAAATTATTACAGTAGTTTCTATATAATTCTTTTTTTTTTTTTAAATTCGCATATCCTTTTACAGGACATCGCTGTCAACAGCAACATCTTTCAGCTGTCTGTTGATTTCTTGGCAAGATTACGCTCAGTAGTTTGCCATTGCTTTCTGAGCGGCCGGCTCAGTTATCCCGCAAGTCACCAGAGGGGAACGAACCGCTCCCAGTTCTCGCCCGCTACAAGACTCTGCGTGATAAACGGATTACGGAGAAAGTGGTGTAACCCCTCGGCCAGAGAGACCGGCAGTTTCAATATAAGGCTAAAAAAATGTTACTTAGTCTCTTAAAAAATTTGTAATTCCAATGGTGTGGAGAAACCCAACAACCGATACGATGACTGTTATTTCTGTGTTGTCAATATTAAGGGAATTATGGGGAAAAAATCACAAAAAACGGAAATATCCAGATTTAGATTCTGCTAGACGAACTGTTCCACACGGAGATGACATACCAATTCTAACTTTCATCAGATTTCGGATTCACTGGTAGATGATGAAACAGCAGTGGCATGTTGAACGACAGTGATAGTGATCGTGATTTCAAAGATGATTTTCCAGCTGCTCAGTGCTTCCACCAGCATGAACTGAATGATCTAATCCGAGATCGATATCTCTCCAAGGAATCTTCAGAACTTTTGGCTTCAAGATTCAAAGGAAGAAAATTAGTGACTGCTGAAACAAAGGTTACATTTCATCGCAGCGGGGAGCTGAGTTTTCTTACATTCTTTTGTAATAAAACAACCTTGTGTTTTGTACTCATGCAGGAGGTCTTGTAAACGAAATGGTGCACGTTACACGCCAGATGAGTGGTGAATTTTCATTGACAGCTCTAAAAGAAGGATGAAAGGTGTTCTCTGACACAATAGTAAAAAATATTGCTCAATTTAATTTGCCCATTACACTACAATAAAGGAGAAGTATGCTAAGCACAGATCAGAAAAATTGAGGTATTTAGAATATAACTAGGTGGCTTGTGTAAATATTACAATGATGAACTTCTAGCCTGGGCAGCAAAGGAGATTCACCAAATGGCCATGCTTTATATGTTTGTGGGATAGCAGGGCAAAAGATACGCACCGGACAAGGAAATAGTGGTCTCTGAGGGATGCATTTAGAGTTGGAGAAGAAAATATTGTCAACAAGCCTCTCATTGATCGAAAATGAGTTCTTCTGCCACCATTACATATAAAGCTTGCTTTGATGAAACAATTTTGTTAAAGGACTGAACAAAGATGGTATCTGTTTTAATTATTTACGCAAACTGTTTTTGCAATTGAGCATAGAACAATTTAAAGCTGGAATTGTTAACGGAACTCAAATTAGAAAGTTAATAAACGATCCAATTGTTATTGATTCGATAAAAATAAGAGTCCATAGCCTGGTCATCATTTGATTTAGTTGTGCAAAATTGTCTGGGTAATTTTAAAGCAGACAGTTATTATGAATTAGTTGAAAACATGTTGTCGAGTTTTTGTAAGCTTGGATGCAACGTGAGCATAAAATTGCACTACCTCCATAACTATTTACATTTCTTTCCCGAGAATCTTGGTAATTTTAGTGATGAGCATGGTAAAAGATATCACCAAGATATAAATATAATATAAGAGAGATACCAGCGACTTTGGGATGCGCACATGATGGCATATTACCAGGCTTGTCCATGGGACATATTATTCTGTCCCATCTCATGGTAATTTATGCCTGTCTTATGGGATTCCAATGGGAATAACATTCCCATGGCCAAGCCTGGCAGGCTTGTCCATGGGACATATTTTTCTGTCACATCCCATCCCATGGTAATTTATGCCTGTCCCATTCCATCCCATCTCACGGGACCTTTCCCATGGGATTCCCATGGGAATAACATTTCCACGTCCAAACCTGCATATTACTCTGGGACCCTTAAGCATGACTGTCCGGGCATATCCCATTCCAGGAATTTCCCGAAAAGGAGCGGTTTTGTGTGTTTACTATAGATAAAAAGTGCTAGTGATAAAGTTTTAATACATTTTTGTGTATTTTATATGAAGGCAATAAATGTGTAGTCATTACATATATCATATAATATGAATGCAGATTACCGTCAAAAGGCCGCCAATGGCACCTAACTCTAGACTTATAAATAACAATTGCCCAACTAAGAAGTTCATTCTTAGTTATCTAAAAATAAAAACTAGAGAAAACATATAGAAAAAAATATGATTACATTTTTGAAATCAGTAACACAAAATTGTCCAAGAACAGCTATCTATACAGAAATATGTACACCGGTATTTGGAGGATCTTTGAGTGAAATCTCAAAACCACAATTTGACAGTGCAGTTTAGCATGGTAAACACATTTGTATATTACAAACCTATTTCACATTAAAATAATTTTCATATATGACACTATCTTGGTTACGGTTTAGAGACACCACATTTTCATACGGAGACTGCGATTCCGTTGACTCTCTGATGCCTTGATGAACATCTTGATGTGATCTCACATTGTTCACGAGGCGTCTGGGTGTTTGCGTGTATCTGACAGAGGGTGTACTTTCTACTGTGACGCAGTCGGGATCAGTAATTTCATCATAGATGTGTGAGTTCTCTCGCACCTCAGACTCTCGCACCTGAGGCTCTCGCACCTGAGGCAGTTCAAAGAGCTCATAGCATAGTTCTTTAGGAGCATGTGTGCCACTGCTTGTCACGTGTGTATCAGCATTTTCTGAGGACAAATTTAAAATGTTAGTGTTGGTGTCTTTGTGATGTATACCGACATTGTTAAATATATTTTCACTGAAACAAATATAATGTTACACTCTAAAAATCACATCACCATGATACTATCATCACCAGCATTACCATATAATCATCATCATCATTATCAAGTGCATGCCGATAAACGTGGGCGGTTATGGTTAGTCACCTCACACAATCACGGAATACTTGTTGTTGGGAAATAATGCTACATAACTGTAAATATAAAAGGAAAAGTAAGACCCGCTTCCACGACTTTAGACTATTTAGGTTTTAGATCTATATTTTATAGCCACAGTAAGACTCGATGTGTCCATGCATGCATGCAGGCAGTCGGACAGGTATATATGTCTGTGCGTGCGTGCGTGCCTAGGTACGTAGGTACGTACTTACGAATGCACGTACATTAGTAAGACTAGATGTGCCAGCCTGCCACAGTATCTTTATCACTTTTCGTAAGACATTTTGTCATTATAGTCGGTAAAAACACGTTTGGCTTGCACGCATGAAGTCTGAGGAACAGGGAACAAAATACAATAACAGAAACATTCATTGACCTGTAACCCAATACAACTTATTACAGATTTATAACAAAGAAGTATCGAATATCACATATTGTTATTTCTGCGCCAGTTTTTAATGTCATTTACTGAAATGATGTGAATGTTAAACTACTTGCACTATTCCGACAATAGAAACTTGGGTATACTCACCTGTGATTGATTCATTGATCTCTCTCCTGACTTGTGCCATTCTTATCAAGCAAACAATAACACCAATGGCAGCAATCAGTGCTAGTCCACCCAAGACACCACCTACAATAGCCCCTACTGGTGTCTTTGTCTCATCATCTTCAAGTGCTGAAACTAAATGATCACTTAATACAACAACTGCAAACATGGTTAAAACTATAATGACTATATCAGCAGAACATGGTGTATGGGTCTCTATAACATGCTTAACTGTGTGGAAATGTTCAAGTTAGAACAACTGGGTAACAGAACACATTAAACAGTATTCTTCTTGTACTCTTACGGCGTTTACATCACCCTCCCCACGGAGCATAGACATTCACCACCACACATCTAACCTCATATCCTCAATCAACTCATATCTAACCTATCCTCAACCACCTCACATCTAACCTCCTATCCTCAATCACCTCAAATCTAACCTCATATCCACAACCACCTCACATCTAACCTCATATACCCAATCACCTAACATCTAAACTCATATCTTTAAATTACTGCATTTTAAAACTAACAATTCATGTGCTAAAACAAAATTCATATCTTCATTATTTATAGTAAAATCGCCAGTTGTTGGGTCACTTTTCTCTGAATTTCCATTGTAAGACTCCAGGACATAGATGTATGTTGTAGCTGGTTTAAGTTTTGTGAAGTACATCACTGTAGAAGTGCTATTTTGTATTTCTATAATAGACCCCTCTGATGAAACATTCATTGTGTAGAGAGACACATTTCCATCTGACTGTCCAAATGTAATCACATAAGTTGAGTTATCCTCACGGCATACTTCACTCACTGGACCTGGTCTGTCTGGGCCTATCAGACTATGCCGGAAACAAACCATATATTTTTATATTGTGCATTAGAAATGTACAACAAACATTTAACAGTACACATTTAATTTATGGTCAAACATGACCAAGCTTTTCATTAACTGTCAAATGATATACAAAAACAAAACCATACATGGTTTGCATTGCAAATAAACTGGACAAACAGAAAGCCAAATTATTTACACCAAATTTCTAAAGTTATGCTTGAAAACTTACGAGTCCAAAGTGGGGTTTGTGATTGTTCAACTGTTATAGGTGGATAATTTTCATCACCCGGCAGACTTGTGACAACAGTAAAATTGTAGAGAGTTCCGGGTTCAAGGTCAGTGACTGTAACTCCTGTTTCGGCAGCATCCCTTTCGTTGGAACTATTCCACCTGATACTGTAACTCACGTCACTTCTTTGAGGCATACCATGCCACACAAAGGTAACTCTCCTTGTCTCTCTGGTAATATTTGTTACAGTTATTTTTAAATTGTTTTCTGTAGAAATAAAATAAAAATACAATCAGTTGAATGCGTAACTGGGCTGTAATAACAATAACAAGAAACTCCAAGGAGTTTGTAACAGGAGACTTCTGATAATCACAAGATGTCTCTCCAGTAGGCAGATATCTTTAACTTTAATTTTAATACAGTCTGGGTGTGGAAATGAGTGAGTAGAGTACCCCACCACTATCGTTAACAAACATACATAAATCTACACATACTAGCATAAAGACGTTTGAATAGAATCATGGCTACTGCTATCTAAACTGGGAAAGTTATTCAGTCTAACACATTCAGCAAACTAGTGATCAGGTCACCTTGCTATAGATGTATGACATGACAGCAGATGTTTGCTGTACCACCCGCACCTACTGATGTGTCAGACAACATGCTAATAATAATATCTCTCCTAATCAGATTTAGTTGTCTATATTTCTTTCACGCTTAAAGGCCGGAGAGCTGGTATTATGGGGGACCAATAATGAGAAATCTGTATTCATATTTAGAAACTTACATACACGTTTTGTTTCATGTTCTCCCTGCTTATACTTATTAAATGATTCCGGAATAACTATGTATTACAACAGTTACAAGTTAGTTCATATCTTTTTACAGGACGTCACAGTCACCCCTAGTAGGCTAATATTTATTGCTGTTTGTGATATCTTGGCAAGTTTACGTTCAGTAGTTTGCCATCGCCTTCTGAACGACCGGCATCTATACCGTTTCGTTTACAAAAAAAAAACAAAAAAAACACAGCGCAAGGTGGTCTGTTGCCAAATCGCCCACAGCTGTGTTTAGAACGCGTTAAGCGGGATTACCTACTGTGTCCGTAACCTCTTCGCCACGGAGCCGACATTATAACAGTCATCATCATTATCTTCCACTTCTGCCGTCAAGTGTCGTGGGGAGGAATAATTTGCCCTCCACCGCCCGATGGGCGGCACTGGATAGTGTCATTCCGTGTGATTGTACAATGTCTTTGATGTCGTCATTACATTTTCTTCTTGGACGTCCTCTTGGTCTCGTCGCAGATGATCTTTGATGTAAGGCTGTGATGGTAGTTGTTGGTGTTGCATTCTAACGACATGGCCAAACCATTTGATCTTCTGCCTTTCAATAAATGTTGCACAAGGTGTTGTTCTCATAGTCTGTCTGATAACAGCATTTCTTACTCGGTCTCGGATTGTTAAGTTGACAGCTATCCTTGGGCATCTCATCGCACAGGTGTTGATTTTGCGAAAGTGTGATTTAGATACAGTCCAGGTTTGAGATTGGTAGCATAGGGTTGTTGTGAACATGCTGTTTATTATCTGTCGTTTTGCGGACATGGGTATATTTGGATGTTTCAGTATGAGTAATAGTTGAAATGGAAGTGCACTAGCTTTTTGACATCTGATTTCGATTTCTCTGTCCAATCTGCCATCCTCTGTGATCATACTTCCAAGATATTTGAATTCTTTTACTTGTTTCAGAGATGTGTGTTTTATCTACATGCTTAGTGTCCAGGCGATCTGCTAACTTGCATTACTTCGGTTTTGGCTGTATTCATACTCGTATCTCCTGCATGTTTAACTCAGATTATTATTAATATGATTTTGCAATCTTCCCTCATCGCTATAAAACATGCACTGATCGTCTGCAAATAGAAGTTCAATTATTTCCTGTAGATCAGTTGTTTCATCTAAAGTAAATAGTTCTAAACTTTCTGAATCTGTTCTGTCAAGGCTTGCTTATTTGGATATTCTGTCCATATAGATATTAATTAGCAGAGGTGAGAGCACACATCCCCGTCTCACTCCTGTATTGACCGTGAACATATCTGATATACCTTCTTGTGTTCTTACTGCACTTCGGCTCGAGTGTTACATGGCTATGATGTTTTCTACCAATTGTCCTTGTATCCTGTAGTCTTCAAGGATTTATATCTGCCTACTCTGTCGAAAGGCTTTTCCTGATCTACAAACACAATATTCTGCTGGTCACTATATTCGATGTTTTTTCACATAATTTTCTAAGTGTAAATAGTGCATCAGTGCAACTTTTACCTTTCCTAAAACAGAATTGTACTTTGCTTAGCTGTTGTTCAACTATGGGTCTAGCTCTTTGTTTCAATATTATAACAGTATAGTTGTGGGGGAAAAAAACAAAAAAGGAAAAAAAAAAAACATCTGATGGATGTGTAAATGTGGTTTCTGTGGAAAATGCAAAGAATACGTTGGGCGGATAGAAAAAGCAATGAGCAAGTCATACAAGAAACAAATGGAAACCGTAAACTGGATAGAGAAATTAGAGTTTGACAGTCAAAATTTATTGGACAGGATAAAAAAATAAATAAATTGCAGAACTGGCAACTGGCAAGATTAAAGGGAAAATAACAAGGGGAAAGCGAAGACAGAGAAGTTAATACCTGTATGGCTTGGCCACGTGGTATGGTTGAGACAAGAACAGAGAGCTGATCCACGACTCTGGCTATCGCGTGAGGTGGCGAATCCTGATCGCCCATTTTTATCTGCATGGTACATGATGATGACGAGTTTTGAATAACATCACGGAAACAACATACTTTAAAGTTCAACTATTCAGTGAAACTTCGATTTTTGTTACTTCGGTTTCGTCGATTTCGATTTTCTTCGATCTCTTGTCTGCGAACAATATGTCTCGGTTTTCGTTGGTTGTCTCAGATTACATCGACGTTTCCACGAAGCCTCGGTGCTAATTTTGCGAAAATAAAGGGACCCACGCGTTTTTCTCCTCAGGTTGGCGTTGTTTCTCGTTGTGTGAGCGTCACTTGCTAATAGGTTAGCCCTTTCCTTTTAGCTCCATAATGGAACCAAAGAAAGTTTCCAGAGCCAGCAGCCCTTCAAAGAAGAAGGCCAGGAACAAGATCGAATTGAAGAAGGAAATCACTGAAAACTACAAGAGCCGCATTAAGGTTGCTGAAATCGGCCGCATGTACGGGAAGACGCCATCCACGATAAGTTCCATTGTTGGAAAAAGGAAGAAATAAAGGAGGCTAATGTAGTGAAATGAATAAAAGTGCTAACGAAACAGAGATTGCAAACAATTGAAGATGTTGAACAGATATTATAGTCACCTATTGCTAATAATACCCTGCGGTGTAGGACGGGAGGGGGGTGGGGACCTGGAACAAGAGCAATTAAGGCCGCCTGGCTAATGTAGTCGCCGCGAACTGTGCAGGTTATTAATGTGGATACATCAAAAACAGTTAGATGACGATTCTGTTTCGGAGGCAATCATATGTGAACAGGCCAGATTGTTGTATGCTGATTAATTTAATGAATCATTAACTTACTATCGAAGAGAGAAGGTCTTGGAAGGATTAAGCAGGCCTAGCAAACCGGTAGGGAATTTACTTGATCCTAGAAACATAATGCTCATGAATTGTAGTGGAAATTGAGGGAAAGGCGCTAGTCACAGGTGCTGGAATTTCAATAGCCCACCCATACGACACCTAACGGCATACGTAGAAGACAACTACAACAACTAACCTGCGATTGATAACACAACCGCCACTCCTTGGCAATATGATGTAACAGAGGACGCTGAGTACAGGGATTAATTCACCTAGGTCAATGTACCCCATAGTTCCCCAACCATAAGGAAATTAAACTTGATTTTCTATAACATCCATTTTCTGATACACATCTCCAAATAAAGATACATTTTCTCAAAATGATCTAATTGAGAGAAAGTCTTGAACGCTTTACGGTGTTTACAGGTGTGTTTTACAAGTGATCGTGTGTTTGCATGATCGTGTGAGACAGCGAAACATCCAAGGTAAAGGGTTCTGTCTACGCCATATCAAATTGATATCAACCACATTACCAAGCAAGTACTGACTATTCTTTAGAAATATGAGGCTAGCACCTTATAACCAATAAGCCTAACCTTGTGGAAAATGATCCTTCATTAAAAAAAAAATAAATAATATATCACCATTATGTTTTGTAATCACCACCACGACTTCTCTTCTACTTCTATGACTACTGCGAACACTCCGTGGCGAAGGGTTTACGGGCGCAGAAAACACATCTGTGGGCAGTTTGGTAGCAGAACGCCTTACGTTGGTTTTGTTTAAATGAAATAGTATGGGTGCCGGTTGTTCAGAAAGCAATGGCAAACTACTGAACGTAAACTTGCCCAGGAATGACGAATAGCCAAAAAGGATAGGGTTGACTGCTACGCACTGCAAGTGATATGCAGCTAACTGTAACCACTATGACATGCCAACATGATTACAAATATAAATAGTAGCATGGAAGAGATCAAAAAGTGAACTCAACCAGTTATCACATGGTAGTATGACTTCTTAATCAATGTCAACATGATTTCCTTAGAGTTGTTTTGTTTTTAAATTTTGGAATATAGTGAAATCTGATGGCATGGAGCCAAATCTGGAGAATCAGGTGGGTGTGGAAGTGGAAATGTAGATAGTAAACTGATTAGAGCCATTAGACATAGTTAGTTAGTCTTTCCTCTTGAGCCTAAGGCGCCACATAGGGCAGAAGTCCTGACTCTCCATGCCTGGCGGTTCGCTGCTACCTGTTGTAGATCTTGGATATTTACTTGGCCATTGAATGAGCCTTCTCTAATGATGGTTCTACGCAGGGTCTCTTGGTCTTCCCCGTTTTCGTTTCCCTACCGGTGACCATATGAGGGCTTGGTAGGGGAGTCTTGTCTTGTCCATTCTGAGTACATGGCCGATGTAGTTCCAACGGCGTCTTCTTATGAAATTGGATACTGTATCTTGCTTAGTCTCTTGTCTTATTTGCGAATGGGTTCTGAAGTCTGTCCAGTGGATGTTTAGAAGTCTTCTAAGACATTTGTTCTCAAAATTGTCTAATTTTTTATCTAAAGCTACCGTTGATTTCCAACTTTCACATCCATACGTTAACACTGGAATCACTCAAGAGTTGAAGATTTTAAGTTTTGTGTGTTTGCTGAGTGTCTTTGACTTCCAGATGTTTGACAGTTTATTGAAGGCACTAGATGCCAGTGCGATTCTAGATGATATTTCTGGTGTTGAGTCCCCTGTAGATGTCATTTTGCTTCCTAGGTATGTGAAGCTGTTGACTTTTTCAAGAACATAGCTGTTCAATTTGGTGTCATCTGAACTGTTGGTAAGATCAATAGTCTTTGTTTTTGTGGTGTTAATTTGGAGACCAATTTGCCCTGAAACATTTTAGAGGCGGATCATTAGACATAGACAGTCAAAAGTTTTCGGGCTTGTTATGAGAAGAAATGAATCGGAGAACTTGGTGACAACTGGCAAGATCGAAGGGAGGAGACCGAGAAGTAAATACCTGGATGGCTTGACCATGTGGCATGGTCGAGACAGGAACACTGAGATAATCCACGACTCGGGTGATCGAGTGAGATGGCAGAACATGACCGCCCACGCTTATAGGCATTGCACATGATGGATGGATGGATGGTGGAAGTATAGGGTGTATTTGTAATGTCTGTGGGTTTTTTTGTTACCATAGATCGTAATTTGTGGAGAGGCCAACGCCAGCCGACAAGGCACTGGATGATGATGATGGGGTTTTAGAAAATATTGCCGTTCCAAGTTTTGTATTTACTTTTTATGTTGATGAACTCCACAGAGGGTGAATACAAAACTTGGAACGGCAATATTTTCAACAACCACACAGTCATTAAAAATACACCATATATTTACATATTCAAATACTTGACTGCTAGCTGTACAAGCCATGCTTTGTGAGAGGGGAGAGAAAGAGACAGACATATAGCCAGACAGACAGCCAGACAGACAGGCAGGCAGACAGGCAGGCAGACAGACAGACAGACAGACAGGCAGGCAGGCAGGCAGGCAGGCAGGCAGACAGACAGACAGACAGACAGACAGACAGACAGACAGACAGACAGACAGACAGACAGACAGACAGACAGACAGACAGACAGACAGACAGAGCTGTAAGACCTATAATTGTGTTAACTGAATGCACATACATCAATACTTTGTCAGTTTTAACAGATGTTCCTGTACACTCAGTCGTGTGTGTAACAGGAGAAGAGAAGAAGAAAATATGTGACGATACTAAAGAAGAATTGTTAAAGTATCACATCTACCACTTGCTTGTCATACAATTATGATACTGAATTTGACTAAAGTCTTTGCGCATATTAAACTACAGTTACCATGAACACTTACGGGAAATGCATGAACTGTTATTAACCATGTAAAACTCTCCAGCACACAGACATTTATCTGTGCTCCATGGAAGGTAGGAAGTACAGTTTACACTAGAACCCTTGCACTCATCTGATGACTGACACTCCTCTCCATGATCCAGTTCTGTGATATAACATTTTGAAGGAAATATTTATTCTTCTTCTGAATTCTGCCACTAAGTGAAACAAGAAAGATGAACTCATGGCATTGTTAATGAACAAAGATAATATGAACGTGAGTGACAGTAAGTAGAGTAAACCATCATCATTTTGTTGCAGGTTCCCTGTAGACCATTGCTCACATCATGACACAGAGAAAAATGTATCATCTTTTGCCATTTCCCTTGCTTAACTAGGGAGTGTGTGTTCGTGTTTTACTGAGTGAGTAAGTGTGAAAGTGTGTTTAAATGGTGTGTGTATGATAATGACTGGTATTGAAAATGAATTGAAGTGTCTTACAACCCCACAAGATAGGGTCAGAAGGTAAACAAAATAACATGACGGGACAGAGGGAAAGATCTAAGGGTCAGCCAGTAAGAATCAATTACAGCTTATGACAGGCAGAAAACACGGTTAGTACGACCAACAGACAGAAAACACTTGGAATTGGTCACGTATAACACAACCTTGAGGCGACCACAACCTTGAAACGACATTCAGGCCCAGGGCTGTTGATGCGAGTACACATCTAATATCCAACTAACGATTTTATGATTTACATTGAGTGACTGATTTGAAGTATTGTTAAATAAAATCACAGAATCTTCACTCATCAAAATTTCTTAACGGATGTTGAAGTGCATCTACATTCTTAATTATAACGACGATGCAGCCAATTTCTGTACTGCTAGCCCGGTGTGTAATTTGTCAACCGATTCATGTAATGAAAAAACTGTAAGATGTAACATTCATTGTCGCTTATTCTGAGTGTTCACGAATTCAATTATGATACTGATCATGTCACCAGCGGCGACGGTAGAATAGTACTTCAGGGAAATAATGCCTGTAGTTCATAGCTGGCAGTGTCGCGTATCGAACGACGGGGCGAGCCTGGTCAATGTTCGGAGCTGTACTCTGAGATGTACTGATTAATATGTTTTGCGTCCCTGTAACGAATGTGTTCAACGTCTGTTTGTCATGTGGTGAATCACTTGAATAAGAAATGCCATGTGTTGGATTCTAGACAACGAGATTTAATTAACCACACAAACTTCATGGCACAACCCACCACGACCTACCGTGTCAGAACCTGTCTGACCAGGGGCTATTAACAACCGGGTAACTATCTTGCTCAATAGCAGGCAGATCAGCTTCCCTAAACCATGGAAAAATTTGGATCTGACAAGAGCGTAGCGTTTATGGTTCCGGTAACATATTTTGACGTGATATCCACCTGGACAATAGGTAGGGACATGGCTACCATACTCCGCATAGCTGTCTGGATTTCTATCGTCTCTCCAGTGAACTTCTCCGGACTCACCAAGTGGGATGTAATTACCGCGTCGAATTGCACATCTGTGTCATATAGACGCTCCAATTGGTGTCCATTAACATCTACAATTTCGACAACAGGTGGTTTAATGTTCTTAAGATATTCAATACCAGAAACTACCCCCCTCTTATACTTTATCCCAGGTTTTACCAGGCAGGACGCAAAGTGAGTGTTGGTGGGTTAATTCTTACCGTCTTTAGAGTCATGGATAGAAGTTCTACAAAGCCTACATCATTTTTGATTCCTTGTCGTTTTAGGAGATGCTGGTGGGCTGTTATTCTAGGGTTTTTTAACTTGACATTTCTCTGAAAGTTTCCTTCTTTGTTAGAATTAGGTTTAGTTCTTTCACCTCAGTTTCATCTTCAGGAGTACCATAAACTTTCTGGGCTGGGGCACTAGCTATTCCATTTGATAGCACATATTTCTAGGCCAAAGTGCTGGCCAAATCGAATCTATCCGCTCTATTCTCTAACAGGAATGTTTGCAATGGCTTCGCTACATGAGACTTCCGCTGGTCGACGACTATTAACTCTCTATGCTCTCGTAATCGTAGACGAAGACAGCCAGAGCCCCATTAACTTCAATAAGTATGATTGTATTTTCATCGCATCAATGGAGAACTTTTAACCAGGCTCTTTCTTGGCGGTTTTTAACATCAATCGTTACGTGTGAGTTTTCATCTCAAACCTTTTCAATAAGGCTTGTTTTAACGACTCAAAATCGTTTTCTATTACCTGGAGGCAGTCTTGAATAGACCTCATAAGAGGCCAACGAAAACCTTGGGAGAGCTTGAGGTTCCGTTTCCCCTTCTCCAAGCGAATAGCAGTTTCCATATCCGAGAATGTATGGATATACTCATCCCTGCGTTCCCGTCTCTAATCGAATGGTGGTAGGGGGAACGTCATGGGCAGGTATGGTCTACCGCCAAAGAACTGGGAGCCAGTTAGTGGAAATCCTTCGACAGCACCCTCACTCTCCTTCGAATTGAGAGCCGTTATCTCCAACTATTTCATACGGAACTCATAGTCCGCGTTCTTAGTCCTCTGTTCCATAGCAAGTTTCTTCTCCTCTTGCTCCATCTTCTTTACTTCCAAGGACAATTTCTTAATGCCTTGCTCTAGTTTGGCCTTCTTTCTGTCTCTTTCTTCTTGTTTAAAATTTCTTTCAAATTCTTGGACATAAATCTGCAACTCTATTCCCTCTAGGCCCATCTCTCGGACTGTGGCCTGAAGCTCAACAATATTAAGTTGATCTGACGACATGACGTATTAATTTTCCCTTGTGGGTGTGTATGGGGTTCTTCTTCTTCTTCTTCTTCTTCTTCTTCTTCTTCTTCTTCTTCTTCTTCTTCTTCTTCTTCTTCTTCTTCTTCTTCTTCTTCTTCTTCTTCTTCTTCTTCTTCTTCTTCTTCTTCTTCTTCTTCTTCTTCTTCTTCTTCTTCTTAACCACACACACACCCACCCACCCACCCCCACACACACACACACACACACAGAGACAGACACACACACACACACACACACACATATATATATATATATATATATATATATATATATATATATATATATATATATATATATATATATATATACTCCCATTAAAGACAACAATATTCCATTGTCTTGACGATGAGGGTGTGTAGACCAACAATTCTTCTCTTCTCCATAACTTCTTGGTGAATTGATGCCATAAAGTTCTTACTCATAAGATCACATGCTACTGTTTATGAATATAATCAGCGCTCGATAATGTGTGCTAGAACATGCCCGCTTGGCCGAGGATGATGAGAAAATCAACAATTTTTGAAAGTCTTTTTTCAAGTTATCAGTAGTAGTAGTAGGCCTCTTTCAGTCCTGAAGGACTATAGAGTTGTGCCGCTTGGGAGGTGCCTGGCAGCACCGCTGGTGACTGTATAGTCCAATTCGAGAATGACAATCTCTGTCACAGTTTCCGCATCTGTGAGATGAGGCAAGTCCCGCAGTAAGTGACTGCTCTTTGAGCCTGTGCCGTCTCTCCTCAGTTTTTTGGATCTGATTGCGCTCAAAGAGCACCAGTCCGTTTCGTACATCTCTTCTCCAGGAGCATCTGTCTGTTGCAACTCTCTCCCACGTGTCTGGATCTATTCCAATGGTTTTCATATCTTGTTTACACACATCCCTATATCGCATTTGGGGTCTTCCAGTTGGCCTCTTTCCTGTGGCTAGTTCTCCGTAAAGGAGATCTTTGGGAATACGTTCGTCCTCCATTCGAGATACGTGGCCCAACCACCGGAGGCGTCTCTGCTTGAGGAGGGTGTGTACTGTGGTAATATCTGCTCTTTCAAGCACCTGTTTGTTTGTTATGTGGTCTTTCCATGTTATGCCCAGGATACGTCTCAGACATCTTATGTGGAAGGAATTCAACTTCCTTTCCTGTCTTGAGTACAGGGTCCAGGATTCAGACCCGTAGAGTAGTGTGCTAACAACACAATCTTTATATACTTGAGCTTTTGTACGCTCTGTTAGTCTATTATTCTCCCAAACTCTTTTAGCTAGCCTGGAAAATGTTGTGGCTGCCTTTCCAATGCGTCTGTCGATTTCTGTCTCTAATGAAAGATTATCTGATATTGTCGATCCCAGATACACAAAATCGTGGACGACTTTCAATTCATAATTAGAGATTTTGATTGACGGAGGCGCATCAGCATCTTGTTCCATCACCTGTGTTTTATTTAGGCTAATGGTGAGCCCAAAGTCTTTGCAGGCAGCTGCAAAACGATCTATGAGCCTTTGGAGATCTTCTGCTGTATGAGTAGTCAGTGCTGCATCATCTGCAAAAAGTAGTTCTCTTACGCATCTTGGTCTTATTTTGGTCTTTGCCTTGAGTCTTGATGGGTTAAAAAGTTTGCCATCAGATCTTGTGTGGAGGTATATGCCTTCAGTGGCAGTCCCAAATGCTTGCCTTAAGAGAACAGCAAAGAAGATACCAAAGAGTGTAGGAGCAAGCACGCATCCCTGCTTTACTCCGCTGCTGATGCTGAATGACTGGGATGTTGAGCCGTCAAATAAAATGGTCCCCTGCATGTTTTCGTGGAATGATTTCACGAGACTAAGAAGGGTGGGTGGACATCCAACCTTTTCAAGGACCTTAAAAAGGCCGCTTCTGCTCACGAGGTCAAATGCCTTTGTGAGGTCGATGAAGGCTATATATAATGGCTTCCTCTGTTCTCTGCACTTCTCTTGGAGCTGCCGGCGTGAGAAAATCATATCGATGGTGGACCTGTTGGGTCTAAATCCGCACTGCGATTCGGGGTAGATTCTTTCAGCAAGAATGTGTAATCTTTTAAGGATTACTCTGGCAAAAATCTTGCCTGTAATGTTGAGAAGGGAAATGCCGCGATAGTTGTTGCAATCGCTTCTGTCGCCTTTGTTTTTATAAAGGGTAACGATGTTTGCGTCTTTCATATCTTGTGGTATTGATTTTTCTCTCCAGCAGAGCTGTAATATTGCATACAGTTCTGGGATGATTGTTTCTTTGCTACATTATAAAATTTCAGGTGGAATACTATCTTTTCCAGGTGCCTTGCCGGATTTGAGAGAGTCTAGTGCTTCGCTGATTTCTGTGAGGCAAGGTTCGTTATCCAAGGCATGCATGGCGGACTGTTGATCGATGGCTTCCAGAGCTTCTTCGCTGACAGTGTTATCCACTGAGTATAGCTCTGAGTAGTGTTCTACCCAGCGATCCATTTGTTTCGCTCGATCTTTTATGATTACCCCCTCAGTTGATCGTAAAGGGGCCATCTTATTTTTTGATGGACCGACAGCTTGCTTGATGCCCTCATACATTCCTTTTATATTTCCAGTGTCTGCACAAGTTTGAATTTGAGCAGAGAGCTGTAGCCAGTACCTGTTCGCACATCTTCTTGCCATCTGTTGTACTCTATTTCAAGTTATCAAGGTTATTATTAAACCATACAAACGGTCTCATGTTGAGATCTTATTTCTATACGTAGATGTCAGCCATGATGATTAATAGTTATTTTGGTACTATAATCAAACGTTTGGATTCATAACATGATAATTATACACTAGATGTCCAAAAAAAAAAAAAAAAGCTTTATATGTCACTTGACGTTCACAAGCTGATTCATCCGCCATTTTAAGAAACCAAAATTCTTTCTTTCCGTTAACCAATTCAATTCATTTCAATTCAATTCAACTTTACTTTAAGAGGTTCGCAAATTGGGCACGCAGGCCCGTCTTACATTCGGCCCTTCCAATCACTCACCTTTCTTTCATCAATGGTGCATTATACATTCACATAGGAAGGGGAAACAACAACATTGCCAAACGAATGTTGTAACCATAAAAAAAAATGCGAATTACCATGTTATGAGGCACATCTCCCCCCACCCACACATCACCCCACCCACATACACACTCCACCCACACACACACACACACACACACACACACACACCCAGGGACACATGCATACCACAACAACCGATCCATTCCCCTCCCACAAACACCCCTACCCACACACACTTCCCCCACTCGTTCCCTCAACATACACACACTTACCCACCAACACAAACATTCCCTACGAACCCACACACCTCGCGTCCACCTACATATACATCCTAACCCAAACACCCATCTCCCACCAACACATCCCTTACCCACCCACCGACACAACCCAACCACTCATTCCCTAACAAACCTCCCTCGACTACACATTCCTCACCCACACACACATCCCGCACCAACCCACACATTTCGCACCCACCCATACATACATAATCCACTCACTCAACACCAACCCATACACACACATACCCACCAACACATATCTCTCTACCCACACACACACATCTCCCTACCCACCTATACATCCCCAATCCAATCACACACACCTCAAGACCCACACATACATCCCCACCCAAACAATTATGCCCTAACGTACATCCCCCACCACACACATATTTCCAACCTACACACCACACACATCCCCCATCCACACAATATTCCCCACCCACAAATTACACACACATATCCCCACCCACACCCACACATCCTACACTCACACACCACCACATATCCCCACCTACACATTACACACATATCCCCCACCCACATACGACGCAATATTCTCCCATCCACACACCACACAATATCCCTAACCAACACACCACACACATCTCCCGCCCCACACACACATTCCCTATCCACCCACAAACACACACACATAAACTCACTCACCAACACATCCTCCACTACTCACCCACATATCCACACCCACCCACCCCCATTCACCATTCCCCTAACCACACATCTCTCGATCACACATAGCCCTACCCACAAACCCCACCCACTAACACATACCGCTAAAACCCTCACACATCAGTAACCCACCTATACATCCCTCAGGCACCCACACATCCCCCACCAAAACACACCCACCACCCACACATATTTCCCCCAACCAGAAACACATCCCCTACACACTCACACATATCCTCCATCACTACACACATTCCTCGCACCCATCACACACATCCTCCACCCACACACCACGTACTACCCCCCATCCATTCACACACACATATCATCACCCACCCACCACAAACATACCCCTACCCACACAACACACACATATCGCCCACCCACACACAAATCACATCCCCAACCCTCACATCACGTACTTCTCCCACCCACTCTCACATCCCCAATCCACCCACACACATCTCCCACGGACACCCCCGCCACCAACACATACTTCCCCAAAACCATCCACACATCCCCATTGTGGCGAAACGCCAGTGGCTCATGTCCTCATGCCTTCTATAAATTTGGGGAAATAGAGGGAAACAGCTTTCGGGAACTCACAGTTCTCTTGTTCGCTCAATCCCCATGGAAGATACTTTAACAACACGATCTTCTTAATAGAATCATTAGAAATATATCTTTCTTAGGGGAAAACCCGATAGGGTCCCCTACACCAAATGAGCACCAGTGCAAGTTCTGGTGCAATTCATGTCCGTTCCAGCACATACCGTTTGGTAGTTGCAGCATGTCAATTTGATTTAAAGATTAAGACAGAGGTGCAACCTACTACTGATGCAGTTGGAAAGGTAATAATTGGGTTGTGGGTAGTCCAGCCAAACCTGGACCTAAAAATGTATTTTGTCTCGACGGGAAAGATGAATTGGCGAAAAGCCAATCATAACATATGAAGAGTTGGTTGACCGTTGACCATTCTAACTAGGCGGCTTGTTCTTGGCATAGCCGGGGGAGTGAATCTGAACAATATATCTCCACAGAGGATTTCATTTGTTCTTGGCGGCCGATGAGCTGTTGCTATCTTTCTTCCTACGGCCTGAACTCGGCATAGTAGCATCTCTCATTTAAATATAAACACATTATATAGCTACGGTATGCCGGAAGGAGGGAAGGGCTCCGTGGGGACGGTTTCCACCAATCTATGTTCTATCTTCTTGAGCCGGAAGAGGCTATCCACTGTGTTATCTCTGTCATCTTTTAGCGGATAGGGTGGCCGGGTGAACTGAATGGTTACTGGTCGGTCATCTAGTTCTACGGGTAAGGTGAGGCACTGCCGGTACATTGCGGCGACAGCTCAGACAAGAGCAGCGGCCGGAAGGAGTAGTTTTTATTTCTTTCCTATTCTTGGTGGGAATGGGGAACGACACTTCTTTACATACACATATTTACCCACACAACACCACAAGAGCTTTGTCGTGAGAAAGGCAGTGTTTGAAAGTGAGAGATAAGCCTGGGAATGAATGTGCCCAATAATAATAAAGGCTTGGTATGAGTGTGGAGAGTGAGTCTTGTAGGCAAAAGGTTCCTAGGGTGGACAACCGGACGTCTACAAGCTGGAGGTCTACTCAAGCCCGGACGTAGCCAATCCAGGGGCTACCTGACAGGTCAGGCCCATTAATTCGGGCATCTTATATACTGGATTGGGTAAGGAACCTATATTTCAAATGTGGTAACTGAGGCCCTATCGGTCCTCAGGATTGTGGTACTTGAGTCAGCCTGGTCGCTCACTTATTTCTGTCATCTCCAGGGTCCTCCTTGAATTGAAGGGAGCATAGGAGATCTGCAAGGCCACGAGAGTATCACCTTAACACATTCTCAGGTGAACCATGGACTTTCAGGACGGCCACAGGCTAATGACTCCAATCAAGGAATCAATGTCCGGTTAGTCCTGATCTAGTGGCATCCTTCGGTACCCGCTCTGTACAAATCCCATCGTCAATAGTGGAGTGGTTGAACCTATGTTCCTGAATGGACCTACAGCTCATTCTCGGTCCTACTCATCCGTATCAGTGACATTGAAAAAACCCATACCCATACCACATTCACGAACCATTCCCATTATGTGAAATCTTACCCAGCCTGGTCAGTGACATTGAAACACCCATACACATTTTCACCTTCATGAACTGGTCCCATTGTGACAAGTGATGTATTCCTGTACCATTGGACTACAACGAACACAAGACTCATTGTGTAGAGAAGACCACTGGAACTAGTAGGACTGGTTCTACAGGCGCCTGTTGTTTGTACCACCTATCGGGACGGAGGAAAATACCTGCGGACCAAATCGGTGAGGCAGATGTCGACTGACGGGACTTTGTAGTACTCTTCGGTCTATGAGGGAAAGCCACGAGGCTCTGTGCCTGAACTTTATCCGTGTTGTGTCTGTTTAGAACTATCTGTATCAACTGCCTTGATGTTTTCCTGTGCTGTTCTTTATTAATTTAATAAATCACGTTTTAGTTTATTCCAACGATCACTGTGTTATATATATGGATCAGCCAGAAGAACACTGCAGGAAATAGGTCCCGAGGTCGAAAGATAGAGTGACAGTGAGTCCAGGGAACGGAGGAGGGTTGGCAAGCAAAGACCTATCCCAGCCAGGGCTATAGAATAGTAGTGAAACATTGTGAAAGGCTATTTGAGACCCTCCACGTAGCTTGTTACAATTTCTGGGGGCACGTCGCGGGATATTTGAAATCCTGGTGGAGTTCTGGCTGATATAGTGATAGGGGACAGATATTCTTGACTACTATCAATAGGTTCTGCCTACCGTACCTGGCTATTGTCTATACTCTTCCTGACACGGACTGACCGACATATGACGTGTTGTGGTCGTGTAATTTAACTTGTGTACTTGAGAGTGAAATTTCATATACAATTACCTCTTCCCTTACCCTCTGAGTTTAAGATGGCATCAGCAAAATTTAATGTTGCTGAAGTACAGGCTACAGGGCGTGAGATGGGTTATGATGGGGCGGAGTTACAGAAATATGTGCAGGAAGTGGAAAGAGACTTCAGACAAGCTGTGCGCGAAGCTAAGAAAATTGAGGCTGAGGCTGAGGCTAGGAAGATGGAGGCCGAGCAGGCAGTCAGAGACCATGAGTTCCGTATGAGGGAGTTGGAGCTGAAAGCTCAAACTGCCAAGGAAAGCGAGGGTGCAGTGGGAGGCGCAGTTCTCCCTGACTCAACAACTTCTAGTGGTGGTCCATACCAGGCAATGAAGTTCCCATTACTCCCGTTCGATGAACACAAAGATAAGATCGACCAGTATTTTCACAGATTTCAGTCGATGGCTTTGGCTATGGGATTGGAAAGTGGGAAATGGAACTTGAAACTCTCACAGGGCCTGAGGGGGACAGCGTACGAGGTCTACTCAAGGTTGCCACCTGGTATGGAGAATGAATATGAGGCCCTGGAAAAAGCATTATTGAAAAGGTTCCAGATGACGGCCCATACATACCGACAGCAGTTCAGAAAGTCGAAGAGAGAGCCAGGGGAGATGTTCGCAGCCTACAGTGTTAGACTGAAGTCTTACCTTTTGAAGTGGATGTCATTGGCTGGATTTGCTAACGACTATGAAAGCTTAGAAGAATTAGTGGTCGTGGACCAAATGAAGAGGATGATGCCTAAGCCATTGCAAACCTTCTTGCTTGAAAATGGGGCAGAAAGGTTAGACGTAGTAAACACATTAGCGGAAAGGTATGTGCTAGCTCATGGGGATAATGGGGAATTGTCACAACCCAATCCCCGACCACCAGACACATGGTCTGTAAAGAAGATGAACCCTAAAACAGCTCACACCAAGAAGGAGGATCCTTTCGATAAAGTTACAATTAAGAAACCCTCTGGTAAGAGTCCACCTGGATCTCCTAAAAGAAAGTGGAGTGAAAAGTGGTGCGCCTACTGCAAATCTCCCACACACAATACGGCCGATTGCAGGCGCAAACAGAAAGACTCTCACTATGCTGCCTGTCTTGTAGAAACCGGGGAAGGGTCTAACAAGGAGGTAGAAGGGAGGGGTCTTGAGAACAAAGATTCAGAGAAACCACCAGTAGTAGAGACGATACTTGTGAACGGACAACCAGTCGAGTGTCTCTATGACACCGGTATGCAGTTTGAGGCCGTAATTTCCTCACACTTAGTGAGCCCAGAGCAGCTAACCGGGGAGTCTATTGAGATTCAAACGGCGACCAAGAGTGCGGTAGCGATGTCTCTTCCGATTGCGAAGGTGGACATCAAATCGAAATATGTTACCGGCACTATACAGGCAGCCGTTCTGCTCGATCAGATCTTCCCAATGATCTTGGGTTGTCGCTACGTCTTTCTAGGGATCCCAACAGAACCCATGTACGTAGGGGCCATACAAACCAGATCGCAATCTGGAGATGAGCAGACGCCGGCCTTGATCGTGAATCCCTTGCCTGGGGAGTTACGAGCTGCTCAAAGCCAGGATGCTACTTTGCAACCTTGCTTAAACCAGTTGCCAAAAAGTTCTGACCCACCAAGACGGGGTCAGTATTATATGAGGAATCGGTTACTGTACCGGAGAGCCGGAGTGGAGGAACGCCAGCATGGACAGCTGGTAGTTCCTAAGGCCTATCGGGAACAGCTTCTTCATATGGGACACACCATTTCATTCAGTGGACATATGGGTGTCGGGGCAACACTCCAGCGCATTTCCTGCCATTACTACTGGCCAGGGATGACTGGAGACGTGCGTCGGTACGTCAAGTCATGCCCAGAGTGCCAGCGTGTGGCACCAAAACACTGGACGGCTCCAGTAATCCTGGGCGACATGCCCATTATGAACTCTCCTTTCGAGAGAGTTGCCATCGATCTTGTTGGTCCTCTTCCTCGGACTAGGAAGAGGAATATGTGTATTCTTACGATGGTGGATTGCTGTTCCATGTGGGGTGAGGCGATACCGTTGGCCACAATCGACTCTAAGCGAGTGGCTGATGCACTGATGGAGACCTTTACTCGTTTGGGATTTCCAAACCAGATCCTAACGGACAATGGGTCTCAGTTCTGTGGTAAGCTGATGGAGGAAGTCTTTCGTATCTTCCAGACTAACCACATTCACACAAGCCCGTACCACCCTCAGTCGAATGGGCAAGTAGAGAGGTTTAATGGTACCTTGATGACCATGCTTCGGAAGCTGGCTCAAGAGAAACCAGACAGATGGGATGAGTTTATCCCAGCCGCCTTGTTCGCCTATCGGGAGGTTCCCCATGGGTCGACCGGGTTGTCACCAGCCACTCTACTATTCGGGGGGCCAATCAAGGGTCCCTTAGAAGCCCTATTGAGATGTTGGACAGAGGAGGAAACTTCCGAAGAAGTTGTATCCTCATATAAATACGTCGAAGAGTTAAAGAAGAAACTCCAGACGGGTTGGGCTTTGGCAGCTCAGAATTTGAGGGCGGCCAGAAAGAGACACGCGGCCTACTACAATAGAAGGACGAAAGATAGGTCTCTTAAAGTGGGGGATCGGGTTCTGTTGTTACTTCCAGTAGGTTCCAATAAACTCGAGATTGGTTGGCAGGGGCCTTTCCCGGTGGAAAGGGTTGTGTCCCGCACCAACTATGCCATCCGGATCAGGGGGAAATCCAAAATCTTCCACATTAACCTCCTCAAAAAGTATGAAGAACGATCTGATGGTACTTCTCTCCCACTCATGACTATGGCGGTCGCAATGGAAACTGAACCGGCGAAGACGCGGATAGGGGGTATCCTTTACACCCTGAGGAAACCTATAGGGATGTACATATAAATCCTGATCTGTCAGCTGAAGAAACAGACCGGATCATCCGTTTGTTGGAGTCCCATCAGCAGATTCTTACCGATCGGCCAGGGCGGACAGGGTTGGTCGAGTTTGATATGACTCTGACTACCCAAGACCCCGTTCGCCAAAAAATATATCCAGTGCCCTTTTCGAAAGAGAAGGCCCTGGAAGCCGAAATCCAGAAGCTTCTGGACGATGACATCATCACTCCTTCGACTTCTCCTTATAATGCCGGGGTTGTCTTGTTGAGGAAGCCCAGTGGGGAGCACCGCCTATGTATTGATTACAGGCATTTAAACAGTTGTACGACATTCCAAGTTGAACCGTTACCGAACACAAATCAACTGTTTGCCAGACTAAATAAGGCAAGGTACTTTTCGAAAATTGATCTAAGCCGGGGATATTATCAGATCCCTGTGAAGCCCGAGGTTCGCCCCTTGCTCGCCTTCAGTACTCCGAGCGGGCATTACGAATTCAAGGTGATGCCATTTGGGCTGAGCAATGCACCCAGTGTGTTCACTCGCATGATGAGAAGGTTATTAGAACCTTTAAAGGATCCCTCTGTGGTCTCGTTTATGGACGATATTCTCATCGCGTCTGACAATCTGAGGGATCACCTGAAGTCCTTGGGACAGATCTTCACAAGGTTGAAAGAGGAAGGGTTAACCGCCCGTCCAGCCAAATGCATGATTGGTTATCAATCCTTGGAATTTCTGGGACATACTATTACCCCAGGGGGACTGATACCGGAAGAAAAGAATATTGAGAAGGTCAGACTCGCACCCCGTCCTAAGTCCAAAAAGGATGTTAGGTCTTTCTTGTCTCTGTGTGGGTTTTACCAGAAATTTATTCCGAAGTTCAACGAAATTGGGGCGACGTTAACCATAGCCCTGAAGAAAGGATCGCCAGATCCTATAGTCTGGACCCCGAGCTGTGAAGAAGCTTATGGGAAGTTGAAACAGGCTTTGGTGGATAGGCCAGTCCTGCAACTCTCAAATTTGGAGAAAACGTTTGTTCTAAGAACCGACGCGAGTAACATAGGGATTGGGGCAACTCTGTTGCAGGAAGGGCGAGATGATCCTTCGGTGCTTTGTCCGGTAGCGTATGCCAGTAGAAAACTGTTAACCGCGGAACGGAATTACTCCACCGTCGAACGGGAATGTCTAGCTCTAGTGTGGGCGGTACAGAAATTTCAACCTTATCTGTATGGAGTACCGTTCAAGGTACAATCCGACCATCAACCTCTGACGTTTTTGGCAACTTCTATGAAACTGAACAGGAGGTTAATGAGATGGTCATTGCTCCTACAACCGTATCAGTTCACGGTCGAATATATCCCCGGAAGGGAGAATGTGGGAGCGGATTTTCTATCACGGCATCCTATGGTTGAATGTGAGGGTGGGGTCATTCGAACAGAACCTCTGGTAGTCGAAAGTTCGTAGGGTTCGACTTTCTTAAGAGGGGGCCTATATGGCGAAACGCCAGTGGCTCATGTCCTCATGCCTTCTATAAATTTGGGGAAATAGAGGGAAACAGCTTTCGGGAACCCACAGTTCTCTTGTTCGCTCAATCCCCATGGAAGATACTTTAACAACACGATCTTCTTAATAGAATCATTAGAAATATATCTTTCTTAGGGGAAAACCCGATAGGGTCCCCTACACCAAATGAGCACCAGTGCAAGTTCTGGTGCAATTCATGTCCGTTCCAGCACATACCGTTTGGTAGTTGCAGCATGTCAATTTGATTTAAAGATTAAGACAGAGGTGCAACCTACTACTGATGCAGTTGGAAAGGTAATAATTGGGTTGTGGGTAGTCCAGCCAAACCTGGACCTAAAAATGTATTTTGTCTCGACGGGAAAGATGAATTGGCGAAAAGCCAATCATAACATATGAAGAGTTGGTTGACCGTTGACCATTCTAACTAGGCGGCTTGTTCTTGGCATAGCCGGGGGAGTGAATCTGAACAATATATCTCCACAGAGGATTTCATTTGTTCTTGGCGGCCGATGAGCTGTTGTTATCTTTCTTCCTACGGCCTGAACTCGGCATAGTAGCATCTCTCATTTAAATATAAACACATTATATAGCTACGGTATGCCGGAAGGAGGGAAGGGCTCCGTGGGGACGGTTTCCACCAATCTATGTTCTATCTTCTTGAGCCGGAAGAGGCTATCCACTGTGTTATCTCTGTCATCTTTTAGCGGATAGGGTGGCCGGGTGAACTGAATGGTTACTGGTCGATCATCTAGTTCTACGGGTAAGGTGAGGCACTGCCGGTACATTGCGGCGACAGCTCAGACAAGAGCAGCGGCCGGAAAGAGTAGTTTTTTTTCTTTCCTATTCTTGGTGGGAATGGGGAACGACACTTCTTTACATACACATAATTACCCACACAACACCACAAGAGCTTTGTCGTGAGAAAGGCAGGGTTTGCAAGTGAGAGATAAGCCTGGGAATGAATGTGCCCAATAATAATAAAGGCTTGGTATGAGTGTGGAGAGTGAGTCTTGTAGGCAAAAGGTTCCTAGGGTGGACAACCGGACGTCTACAAGCTGGAGGTCTACTCAAGCCCGGACGTAGCCAATCCAGGGGCTACCTGACAGGTCAGGCCCATTAATTCGGGCCTCTTATATACTGGATTGGGTAAGGAACCTATATTTCAAATGTGGTAACTGAGGCCCTATTGGTCCTCAGGATTGTGGTACTTGAGTCAGCCTGATCGCTCACTTATTTCTGTCATCTCCAGGGTCCTCCTTGAATTGAAGGGAACATAGGAGATCTGCAAGGCCACGAGAGTATCACCTTAACACATTCTCAGGTGAACCATGGACTTTCAGGACGGCCACAGGCTAATGACTCCAATCAAGGAATCAATGTCCGGTTAGTCCTGATCTAGTGGCATCCTTCGGTACCCGCTCTGTACAAATCCTATCGTCAATAGTGGAGTGGTTGAACCTATGTTCCTGAATGGACCTACAGCTCATTCTCGGTCCTACTCATCCGTATCAGTGACATTGAAAAAACCCATACCCATACCACATTCACGAACCATTCCCATTATGTGAAATCTTACCCAGCCTGGTCAGTGACATTGAAACACCCATACACATTTTCACCTTCATGAACTGGTCCCATTGTGACAAGTGATGTATTCCTGTACCATTGGACTACAACGAACACAAGACTCATTGTGTAGAGAAGACCACTGGAACTAGTAGGACTGGTTCTACAGGCGCCTGTTGTTTGTACCACCTATCGGGACGGAGGAAAATACCTGCGGACCAAATCGGTGAGGCAGATGTCGACTGACGGGACTTTGTAGTACTCTTCGGTCTATGAGGGAAAGCCATGAGGCTCTGTGCCTGAACTTTATCCGTGTTGTGTCTGTTTAGAACTATCTGTATCAACTGCCTTGATGTTTTCCTGTGCTGTTCTTTATTAATTTAATAAATCACGTTTTAGTTTATTCCAACGATCACTGTGTTATATATATGGATCAGCCAGAAGAACACTGCAGGAAATAGGTCCCGAGGTCGAAAGATAGAGTGACAGTGAGTCCAGGGAACGGAGGAGGGTTGGCAAGCAAAGACCTATCCCAGCCAGGGCTATAGAATAGTAGTGAAACATTGTGAAAGGCTATTTGAGACCCTCCACGTAGCTTGTTACACCCATCCACCCACACATATCCCCCACCCATACACACATTCCGCGCACCCATCCCACTTACACATTCTCCACCCATACACACATGCCCACACCCTCTACATAAACCTCCACACATCCACTCACACATCCCCACACACCAACACCCACAAATCTCACTACCCACCAACACCCACACACCGCTACCCATCCAAACGCATACCCCCGACCCACACACCCACATATACACATCCCCCACACACACACATTCCCACACTCACACACATCCTCCCCACACACACACACACACACACACACACTCACACATCCTCACATCTAGACACATACATAACGCCTCATGTGATCATTGAAACTAATGTGAACAAACTCCCACACTTTTCTCACACAGATACACTGAAAATTGTCGCGAGCAGTCTCACTAAAATGTAAAAACTGGAGAAACATGTGTACATATACCGTGTGTGACGTAAACAATAGCGATGCTCCCACACACAGAGATACACACAGAGACAGACAGACAGACAGACAGACAGACAGACAGACAGACACACACACACACACACACATATTTACTCTCACTCACTCTGTCTCTCATTCACACTCACTGACTCTCTAACTCAATCTACAGTAATGTATATAAGTTTATATTATACATGATAATATCAAAGGTATTCAATCCCCACAAAAGGGATAACCTTATCTTTCGAATTCAATACTTTGGTCAATTGAATGTTGCATCTGTAGGTTGCTACTGAAATACACAGTATACAGCCAGCAAGGGAGATGTTGTCAACACCCGGTCTAGACGTGAACTTAACAGCAGATAATCTTCGCCTGATTATAATTTCTGATCTCGGACACGAGATTGTGTGATCGCCTTATTCCACTTGCTATTTTAGCGCACTTGCTATTTTGGTATCTGATTTCGATTTCTCTGACTAATCTGGCATCTTATATGATCATACTTCAAAGATATTTACATTCTTGAATGTTTTTCAGAGATATGTTTTTTTTAAAATAAATATGCTTAGTGGACAACAATATCTGTTAACTTGCATTACTTTAGTGTTGGCTGTATTAATATTCATTTTGTATCTGCTGCATGATTAAATCATCTTAATTGTATGATCTTGCAGTACGACCTTGTAGTAATATTAAAAGTACTAGCAGTACTTGTTTTAGTAGCAGAAATAGTGGTAGGTATAGAAGTGGCAGTGGTAGCCATGCAAGGAAGCATACACTCTAACATGCAACAAATTACTCTTTCTCTCCTCTCTCTCTCTCTCTCTCTCTCTCTCTCTCTCTCTCTCTCTCTCTCTCTCTCTCTCTCTCTCTCTCTCCCTGTGCCTAATATGTATATATATATATATATATATATATATATATATATATATATATATATATATATATATATATATATATATACACACATCCTTAATAAGATGCAGAAAGATAAACCCAACACAGTTTGCCACGCTATAAACTGAAGAAACGGCGCTATTGCTGGATAGGATACAAATTGAGGAAGCCTGTTAACGGCATAATTTGCAAGTAATTACTTTAGAAGACAGAGGGAAAAAGAAGTAAAGGGAGACCTAAACAGAGAGAGAAGAGAATTTGAAACTGAGATGAATAATTTGAGAACATAGAATAAGCTGGAGGAGACAGGAAAGGATAGGAGGCCTTGGCATATTTGGTTGAGAGTCTGTGCTCCTTTGTGAAATAAATGCAGAAGGAGAAGCTTATGATGAAAATGATCAAGGAAATCTTACTCAGTAAACAGGAACTTGATGAGATGTCGTAATATGTGTCACTAACACAATCACAGATGCCGGATGTACAGTTCAACTTAGATGTACATTCTGTGGTTGAACTGCAGCTCGTCCATTGAGGTTTCTCTGGATTATGACAAATAAATAAAATCGCCATATAAATACACGGCTTCTCTTTTAAAAGTCCATTTTCTAAAGCATGCAACATATATTACCTATACATACATTAGTCTGGCAAACAATTTGTGGATATCTGAAACAACCTACAGTATAATGTTTGTTAAATGGAAATGCTCACACAAAAGCAACGCAAATAATTCTCAAGGCAATCTATAGGGACCTTGAAATAAATTACTATCAAATAACAAGGATAATCAAATTGAATAGCATCTCTGAAAAAAAGGAACAAAGAAAACCTGATTACACAATTCTACACACATTTTATAGCTGTTGTTGGGTAATGTTGTGTTGCTGACTCCAAAAAAGGAAACATTTTTTTTTCCTGTCAGTTCTAGGTTTTGAGATAACTAAGAATGACCTTCTTAGTATGGCAATTTTTATGTAAAAGCCTAGAGTTATGTGCTATCTATGTATCTGTCTATCTTCATATATATATATATATATATATATATATATATATATATATATATATATATCTTCTTCAGCGTTCCGAGCCGTTGAGGTTCTTTGCTGCAGATACAATCTGTCGCCATTCGTCTCTCTGGTGGACCTTCTCTTACCAGTCGTTGACCGTTGATTCCAAGTGCTTGTAGGTCTGTATATGTATTATTTCTCCACCGCCTTCTTGGTCTACCTCGGGGTCTATGGTCACTTATTTCCTGAGTGTAAGCGAGTTTTGTTTCCCTATTATCTTCCATTCTTTCTATATGCCCCAGCCATTGTAGTCTATTACTAGTATTAGCCTTCATGATACCAGTGATTAGCGGGGACTTAAACAGATCATATATATATATATATATACCACTGCAGGAGATCCTCTTCCTGGTGGAACGTCAAGCAAACTTTGCCCACATCGTCAAAGAACATTTCGAGTCAAAATAGGCCTTATCAGCCATCTTAGAACTCACGGCTCCATACTTTCAACCCCACTTGATGAAATGAATGGTCATCATCATTCTTGATGGCAAACAACAGAACAGAATCTCTCTCTCTCTCTCTCTCTCTCTATCTCTCTCTCTCTCTCTCTCTCTCTCTCTCTCTCTCTATATATATATATATATATATATATATATATATATATATATATATATATATATATATATACACATTAACACCTTGCCGTCTTGACAGACGATAGTTTGTGCTTCAAAAAGGCATAATAACTTTTACCTATGGCGGTAGCGAATGTGACTGATAAGGCCAATTCGCGCTGTAAATGTTCGTTCACAGTGGGTGCATGTGAACACGTGGTCATTTCCACCATCATTCACCATCTTACGTCTCACACGCTCGGCGTGTGACTTATCTGCAATAATTTTCTCCTTTGTCTTTATCCCATTTCTGATGTTTGCCCTCCATGCAACACGTTCAGCGGCGACGTGCTCCCAATGTGCATTATCAATGCCTGAATCAATCATGTCCCGCTTACACACATCTTTGTATCGTAGTAGAGGCCGACCCTGAGATCACCCATCTGTAATTCACCAAAAAATGATGTCCTTTGGTATTCTACCATATTCCATTCTCCCAAGATGTCCTATCCATCTAAGTCTACGAAGACTGAGCATGGAATAAACCGTCACACAACCTGATCTTTCCAATACTTCCGTATTTGTGATTTTGTCTTGCCACTTAATAGAATTCTTCGGAGACACCGCATATAAAAGCTGTTTAAACGTTTCTCTTGGTGTGAGTAAGTTGTCCAGGTTTCACTGCCATAAAGAAGAGTACTAAGGACACAGGCTTGATAGACAAGGACTTTTGTTTTGGCAGTAAGATTCCTGTTCTCCCAGACTCTTTTTCTTAACCTGTTCATTGTTGTTGCTGCCTTACCAATCCGGATGTTGATTTCCTGATCTAGGGATAATTTGCTATTTACCACTGATCCTAGATATGTAAAATGGTCCACCATCTCTAGCACTATGTGACATAATCTGTGTCTTCTTTTTGCTAATTGTTAAACCAAATTCAGATCAAGCATTGGAGAATGCAGATAGTAGACATTGTAATTCTTCCTCAGAGTGGGTCGTAACTGCAGCATCATCTGCAAAAAGCAACTTTCTGATCACTACCCTTTAATTTTGGTATTGGCCTTCAATCTCTGAGCATTGTAGAGGCTGCCATCTGAGCGTGAGTGAATGTATATACCACCATCCTGATCACGAAAGGTATATTTCAGATGAAGTGAAAAGTATATTCCAAAGAGGGTGGGAGCTAGTACACAACCTTGCTTAACTCCGCTCTTAATTTCAAACTCTTCAGAAGTTTCATCATTAAACATGATTATACCCTTCATGCCTGTGTGGAACGATTCCACAATGGACAGACTAGCTGGTAGGCAGCCTATCTTCTTTAGTGCATTGAACAGACCCTCACGGCTGACCAAATCAAATGCCTTTGTGAGGTCGATGAAGGCAATAAACAGTGGTTGATTCTGTTCACGGCATTTTCTTGCATTTGTAGCAATAAGAATATCATATCAATGGTAGACCGGTTCTGTCGAAAGCCACACTGTGATTCGGGGTAGACTTGATCTTCTAGGACTTGAAGTCTGCGCAAAACAATTCTGGCAAATACTTTTCCAACAATACACAGAAGTGAGATACTCCTATAGTTGTTGCAGTCGCTCCGATCGCCCTTGTTCTTGTACAGTGTTATGATGCTTCAATCTTTGAAATCCTGTCGGACTTGTCCTTCTCGCCAGCATTGCTCTATTACCTGGTGGATCTGTAGAGTGAGTGTGTCTTGCCCACTCCTGTGGAGCCTTGCCAGATGCAAGTTCATTTATAGCACACTTAACTCCTGTTATGGTGGGAAGTGTGTCCAGGTGGTCAAGAGTTGGTAGAGCCTCTATGGCGCTGAGGGCATAATCCGCTAGTTTGGTCTCACTTAAGTAAAGCTCCAAATAGTGCTCTACCCATCTGTCCATCTGCTGTGTCTTATCAGTTATGATTTCTCCATTTAAGGTTTTCAGTCGTGCAATTCTTTTGATCATTGGACCACAGGCTGTCTTTATTCCTTCATACATGCTTCTGATGTTTCCCTTATCACCTGCGATTTGAATGGACTCACATAACTCGATCCAATAATCATTCGCAGACTGCCTGGCAGCATTTTGCACATCCTTCCTAGCTTGCTTTAGCTCACTCAGAGTGTTACGCGTTGGTCTTTCCTTGTTTCTTAAGAGAGCTATCTTCTTCTTAACAATCAAGGGCTGCAGAGTCTGGCTGTTTGCCTCAAACCAGTCCTGCCTCTGATGATCCACAGTGCCGTAAACCCCTACGGCAGTTTTATAAAGAGTTTCCTTACGTTGACCCCACTTTTCATTTACTGTGCAATTGTCTGGTGTATCAGTGAAAGCGTCTTCAAGTTGCTGTTGAAACTGAAAGCACTTTTCAGGATCGTGCGTGTTAATAATATTAATCCTGGGGCTAGATTTGTGTTTAGCTGTGTAGATTCTCTTTGGTCTCAGTCTAACCTTTGCAACAATCAAAGAATGATCCGTATTACAGTCAGCACTGTGGTAACTTCGAGTCAATGATATATGGTTCAGATGTTGTCTCCGTGTGATGATGAAGTCCAGCTGGTGCCAATGGCCGGATCTTGGATGTTTCCATGTGACCTTATGCAGCTCTTTTATTTTAACAAAGGAGTTTGTAATACATAGGTCATTTCTGATGCAATGCTCCAGCAGCCTTTGCCCATTTTCATTCATGCGACCGATGTTGTATTTTCCAAGGCACACTGGCCATGAACTCGTGTCCTTGCGCACACGAGCTTTGAAATCACCGAGCATATAAATGTAGTCAGATGTTGGAACTGCCTTGATAACGGAGTCTAACTCCTCATAGAACGAATCCTTCACATCATCAGAGGAATTGAGTGTCGATGCATATGCAGTAATAATGGTGGCAAAACCACAAGAGGTTGCCAAGCGCAGGGATAATAGTCTTTCACTTCCTCCTGCTGGAATTTCAATCATTCTCAGTAGCGAATTCTTCACTGCAAAGCCCACACCATGTTGTCTTTTTTCTGCCTGCCTTCTACCCTTCCAAAAAGAGGTGTAATTGTTTTCCCTGAGTGACCCTTCCTCAGCGAGGCGAGTCTCCTGCAGGCCAGCAATATCAATGTTAAGACGATTGAGTTCGGCATCAATCACAGCCGTTTTTCACACATCGTCAACATCGGTCAAGTCAGTGGAAAATCCTGGACACATGTTTCTCACGTTCCAGGTTGCAAGCCGTAGCTTGAGGTTTCTATTTTTCTTTTTATTTGTACCTGGTGTATTGGTTTTACAGCCTGCGATTCAGATGTTGTCCTAGCCCCAAGGACCCATTGAAGCAGGCATGCTGTGGCGGATCAGCACCCTATTGGCCGGGGGCAGCCCAGCTTCAGGCGGGCGGTGGCTGATCAGTGACACCTGTAGGTTTCTCCCACCGTCAGAGGCAACGCGTGGCGCCCCATGTCTACGCCATTTGACAGGGACTTATAACACATAACAGTTGCCTCTCGCTTTGATTCCGAGACCGGTTCAGACCAGGGATGAAGTTATTGCCTCTAATAAGTTAGTTAGTTAGTTAGTTAGTTAGTCGACAGATCATCCTCATTGCACATCGAACCATTCAGTCCATAAGTGCTCGGATCCCCTCCTCAGCAAATCCCGCAGCGTGTAGCGGCTAACGACGCCAGTTCTGTGTTGGTTTATCAATCTTCTTTGGCTTCCTGCGTAGTGTTCTTGTTTGGCCACCCCTCTTTTAATTTACTGCTCTCGCAGTCTGGCCATTGTTGTAGATTCACAGTCATCACTTGGTTCTCGCAAAAGTGTTATTTCTCGTAGAGCATTCAGAATGTCAGCCTGGTCCATGGCGCGTCCGCCCTCCACAGTAGCCTCACCTGCGAGCTTGTCAGCCCACTCATTTCCTTGTACTCCCGCATGCCCTGGCACAAAGATGAAACTAATCTTTGCCAGCCGAGACCGCTCCAGAGGCAGCAACCATTCTCTTCGGATCCACCCCTACTCTATCCTCTTGATCATGTTCATTGAGTCGCTAAGGAAACAAGCCCTAGTGAATGTCTGTGTCTCGAGCCATGTTATTGCTTTACTTACTGCCATGACTTCCATGGTCAGGCTACTTGGGGTTTCAGTGAAAGCATCAGAGTCCTCCTTCACAATTCTCCCTCCGGCCCGAGCTGTAAAGGCCCATGAGCTACTCAAATGTCGGACGACCGACCCATCTGTGTAGATGACCGCGTCACCGTCTAGCGAATTTTCGAAAATCAACGCTTGTACTTCAGCCTCCACAGCAGCCGGATTTTCTTGTCTGCATTTTCTATCTAGTTGGATGCAAACTGAATAGGATGTACAGAAGTCTGTTGACCCTTGCACCCACTCCTCGCCAGGTTCTAAGTCCTCAAGTGAACACACCTGTTGAAGAATGTCTTCGGCTTGACCCATCCACGACCGTCCTCTTTTTAACCTGCTGCCCTTCACGTTCCTAATTTCACTATGCAGTGGATGTTGTGTGTTTGCGTTAACTCTGAGGTAGGCGCGTGCCCTGCAAGCTTGTATTCTCTCTTCAATGGTTGGAAAATCAGGAAGGTAGCGCATCGCCCTGCATGCTGTATCTCTTGTACATCCAAGAATAAGTTATTGGAGTTATTGGAGTTATTGCCTCTCCATAGCACAAAGCCTGGGCTAAAATATAGAGATCATGTGTTGCCATGCAGCATGATCCCTCTCTCGGCCTGCCTAGTTGCCATGTGTCGCAGAATGCAATAATCGGGAATTAAGAATACAGCACATTGAACGCACAAAAGCTGACTGGGTGACGAGAACGTCGGTGAGCGAAGCGACAGAAAAACAGACGCGGAACAGCGATCAAGGAACGAAGGCACACGATTATCATCAGGACAAGATCCAGTGAAGTGAATGGAGAGAGTCTGAAAGATAGAGATGAGATCAAGGAAGGACACAAGAAGTCCAGCATGATATGATCTTGGAGATGCGAGCTGAAGAAACGACTCAACATCCGATGAGCGACATCTAAGTTGAGGAGTCACTGGAAGGTCACATAATAGACAATACCACAAGTACTGGCATGAGTAATTAGTTAGCAATATTTTCTGGTGAAGTGTAAACATTATGGATATATGTAATAGGACAGGCGACATGGTTGACTTTAATGATAGTTCTATTAAGTAGGGCGGCATGAGCAGTTATGATGGAATGCGCGATGGTTGCATCGTGTTGATGGCCTGCATGTCATAAATTTAAAATCATGGGATATTGCCCGAAATAAAATATGGACTTAAAATTGAGGCAATGTGTCGATGTTATATATCAGTAGTTCGGTTACTGAGTTTCAAGTTGTTTGATTCAGAAAACTAAAGCTAGATATAACGAGCTAAAATATTGCCAATGAAGGACAGTATGTTACATAGCAGAGGTGGTTCACTTCTTGGCACTAGTTCACTCCAGAGGAAACGTAACACCTCTACATCTGGAACAAGACAAGCTTCAGAAGCTGCCGGATCAGCAAAGCAATGCTCTAACTGTCCGCCTGTCGGAGCTTCGATCCTAGACCAGCCGCCAACCAAGGCTTATGACCTGGTCTGCCCTGCCGTGACATTTTGTTTTTATTTTGCATTTCCTCGCACCAGGGTAAGGCTTGTATCCTCACAATTGTGCTCTTCCGCCCCAAGCCGTTGGCACAATGTGGGGTGTCGGGTTTGGTAAGCCCCGCCCAACGTTCGGCGCTAACAGAAAGCAGGTAGAACCGTCTACTGTTATACGGTTGCTCAGTCATATCTGACAAAGACCTGACTGATATATATATTGAATGTGCCAAAGCGTCTTGTCACAGTGTTGCATTACAACGAGATAGCCGCACCATTTGATATTATGTGTTTCAATATATGTAGCACTAGGTGCTCATCCCACTGTCTGTCTGATAACATCATTAATTATTTGGTCTCGGATAGTTAAGTTAGCAGCGCTCATCAAGCATAGATAAGAAGGGCAGTATGTCAGACGGGCCTGCAAGCCAAATTATTAACCCTTTGAAAATAAAGATATTTGTTCGTTCGTTCGTTCGTTCGTTCGTTCTCATAGGTGTTGTTCATGGATATGTGCGATTTGGGTAATGTCAAAATTTGACATTAGTAGCTATTGGTGTGAATATTGTCGTTATTATCTATCGCTTTGCGGACATGAGTATGTTTGGATATTTGAGTATGGGTGATAGTTGATATGTAGGCGCACTTGCTTTTTGTTATCTGATTTCTATTTCTCTATCTACTTTGCCCTCTTCTAATATCATACTTCGAAGATATTTGAATTCCTGAAAGTTTTTCAGAGATGTGTTTTTATAAATATACTTAGTGGACAACAAGATCTGTTAACTTGCATTACTTTAGTGTTGGCTGTATTTATATTCATTTTGTATCTGCTGCATGTTTACATCAGCTTAATGATATGATCTTGCAGTCCGCCCTTGTAGTAACATTAATAGTACTAGCAGTACATGTTTTAGTAGCAGAAATAGTGGTAGGTATAGAAGTATCAGTGGTAGCAATACCAGCATGCATGCATTCTAACATACAACAAAGTACTCTCTCTCTCTCTCTCTCCTCTTTGTCTCTACCTAATATGTATATTAGAATATTAGTTGTTAACTGGGAATGCACAAAAAAGAAGCAACGCAAGTAGTTCTCAAAGGAAACTATAGAGGCCAAGCAATATATTTCAATCAAATAAAAGAGACAATCAAACTGAATAGCATCCTTGAAATGATGCAGAGAGAAAAACCCAATACTGATGCCACGCTATAAACTGAAAGAACGACGATAGTGCTGGATAGGATACAAATTGAGGAAGCCTGTTAACAGCATAACGCGAAAGTATTTACTCTAGAAGCCAGAGGGAAAAAGAAATAAATGGAGACCTAAACAGAGAGAGAGAGAAGAGAATTAGAAACTGAGATGAATAATTTGAGAACACAGAATCAGCTGGAGGAGACAGGAAAGGATAGGAGGTCTCGGCATAAGTTAGTTGAGAGTCTATGCTCCTTTGGGAAATAAATGCAGAAGGAG
This sequence comes from Cepaea hortensis, assembly GCA_963921405.1. Classification (NCBI taxonomy): domain Eukaryota; kingdom Metazoa; phylum Mollusca; class Gastropoda; order Stylommatophora; family Helicidae; genus Cepaea; species Cepaea hortensis. The sequence goes on from OY992886.1 coordinate 106,747,840, forward strand.
AAGCTCATTATGAAAATGATCAAGGAAATCTTACTCAGTAAACAGGAACGTGATGATGTGTCGTAATATGTGTCACTATCACAATCACAGATGCCGGACGTACAGTTCAAATTAGATGTACATTCTGTGGTTGAATTGCAGCTCGCTCCTTGAGGTTTCTCTGGATTATGACAAATAAATAAAATCAACATATAAATACGCTGCTTCTCGTCTAATAGCCCATGTTTTATAGCATGCAACAAGTATTACCTTCACATATATTAGTCTGTCTAACAAGTTGTGGATATCTGAAACAACCTTCAGTATAATGTTTGTTAATTGGGAATGCTCACACAGAAGCAACGCAAATAGTTCTCAAAGCAAACTATAGGGGCCTTGGTAATGTTCATACAAATGGCGGTTAGGCGTTGAACCGTTAAGGCCTGTGGTGTTTGTATGCTTGCAGCTACGGTTTGCTATCGTATTTTCCTCATGTTTGACTGGTAGTACATTGTTCCGCCGCACTGCTACTGAGTGAGTGCATGGGTGACACTGTGAGCTGTGGAATTCGCGTGGAATGCTTTTACATCTGTCCTGTACAGTGACCTGCATGTTCGCAACAATGGCTACCGGCTGGTGCTGAATACATTGATTTGCCTTTTCGGTTCACGAGTGCATTTTTTAGGAGACTCCTGGGAGTCGGCGCTGAAGCTGCGGAGTTCGTGCTTTATACGTCACTTTCGGCGTGTCCGCCCTGCGGTAAAATACAGAGCCATGTGAGAAAACCCGGGTCAATGAGTTCATTCTGGTGAATGCCGAGTCCATCGACGATGAACTGTGGTTTTTATGGATGAATTTTGTGTTGGCATTCTGGCGGCGGCATTATGCACAGTGTACTTGTGCGGGCTGTTGGATTGCCGAGACTTCTGCCTATTTCACTTTTCACATTGGACAGTTGGGAGCATTATGTGTGATGTTCACTAGCACAGGAATGAAGCATAATGGGGACGACCCGTTGCCGTGAAGTTGGAACCTCGACTAACTATCTAACGAACTAACTAACTAACTAACTAACTAACTAACTAACTAACTAACTAACTAACTAACTAACTAACTTACTAACTAACTAACTGACTGATTGACTAACTAACTAACTAACTAACTAACTAACTAACTGACAGACTAACTAACTAACTAACTAACTAACTAGCTAGCTAGCTAACTAACTAACTATCTAACTAACTAATTAACTAACTAACTAACTGACTATCTAACTAACTAATTAACTAACTAACTAACTAACTAACTATCTAACTAACTAATTAAATAACTAACTAACTAACTAACTAACTAACTATAGGGGTCTTGAAATAAATTACTATCAAACAAGGTTAATCAAACTGAATAGTATCTCTGAAAAAAGAAACAAAGAAACACTGATTACACAATTGTACACACATTTTATAGCTGTTGTTGGGTAATGTTGTGTTGCCGATTCCTAAAAAAGTAATCAGGTTATTTTCTGTCAGCTCTAGGTTTTGAGATAACTAAGAATGACCTTCTTAGTAGGGCAATTGATATATATATATATATATATATATATATATATATATATATATATATATAAAGAAGCAACACAAATAGTTCTCAAAGGAAACTATAGGGTCCAAGCAATACATTTCATTCAAATAATAGAGACAATCTAACTGAATTTTTAATAAAAATTGTGTTGCGTATCCCTTAAGGGACGTTGCAGTAAACACCAGCATTTTCAGCTGCTGTTGATGTACTAGGCTAGTGTTACGTTCAGTAGTTTGCCATTGCTTTCTGAACGAATCTAACTGAATAGCATCCTTGAAAAGATGCAGAAAGAATAACCTAATACTGATGCCACGCTATAAACTGAAGGAACGGCGCTAGCGCTGGATATGATACAAACTGAGGAAGCCTTTTAACAACATAACTTGGATGTAATTACTCTAGAAGCCAGAGGGAAAATTAATTAAAGAGAGACCTAAACAGACGGGGAAGAGAATTAGAAACTGAGATAAATAATTTGAGAACATAGAATCAGCTGGAGGAGACAGGAAAGGATAGGAGGATCTTGGCATAAGTTGTTTGAGGGTCCGTGCTCCTGTGTGAAATAAATGCAGAAGGAGAAGCTCATTATGAAAATGATCAAGGAAATCTTACTCAGTAAACAGGAACGTGATGATGTGTCGTAATATGTGTCACTATCACAATCACAGATGCCGGACGTACAGTTCAAATTAGATGTACATTCTGTGGTTGAATTGCAGCTCGCTCCTTGAGGTTTCTCTGGATTATGACAAATAAATAAAATCAACATGTAAATACGCTGCTTCTCGTCTAATAACCCATGTTTTATAGCATGCAACAAGTATTACCTTCACATATATTAGTCTGTCTAACAAGTTGTGGATATCTGAAACAACCTTCAGTATAATGTTTGTTAATTGGGAATGCTCACACAGAAGCAACGCAAATAGTTCTCAAAGCAAAGTATAGTTGCCTTCGTTACGTTCATAAAAATGGCGGTTAGGCGTTGAAACGTTAAGGCCTGTGGCGGTTTTATGCTTGCAGGTACGGTTTGCAATCGCATTTTCCTCACGTTGGACTGGTAGTACATGGTTCCGTCGCCCTGCTACTGAGTGAGTGCTTGGGTGACACTGTGAGTTTTGAAATTCGCGGGGAATGCTTTTGCATCTGTCCTACAGTGACCTGCATGTTCGCAACAATGGCTACCGGCAGTTGCTGAATTGACTGATTTGCCTTTTCGGTTAACGAGTGCATGTTTAGGAGACTCCTGGGAGTCGGCGCTTTGGCTGCGGAGTTCCTGCTTTATGCGACACTTTCGGATGGTCGCCCTGCGGTAAAAGACCGAGCCATTTGAGAAAACCCGGGTCAATGAGGTCTTTCTGGTGACTGCCGAATCCATCGACTATGAACTGTGGTTTTCATGGTTGAATTTTGTGTTGGCATTCCGGCTGCGGCATTATGCACAGTGTACCTGTGCGGGCTGTTGGATTGCAGAGACTCCTGTATATTCCACATTTAACATTGGACAGTTGGGAGCATTTTGTGTGATGTTCACTGGTACAGGAATGGAGCATAATAGGGACGACCCGTTGCCGTTAAGTTGGAACCTCGACTAACTAACTAACTAACCAACTAACTAACTAACTAACTAACTAACTAACTAACTTACTAACTAACTAACTAATTAACTAACTAACTAACTAACTAACTAAATAACTAACTAACTAAATAACTAACTATAGTGGCATTGGAATAAATTGCTATCAAATAACAAAGTTAATCAAACTGAATAGTATCTCTAAAAAAAAGGAACAAAGAAATACAGATTACACAATTCTGCACACATTTTGGCTGTTGTTGGGTAATGTTGTGTTGTCGATTCCAAAATAGTAAACAGATTATTTTCAGTTACCTCTAGGTTTGGAGGTAACTAAGAATGAACTTCTTAGTAGGCCAATTGTTATATATATATATATATATATATATATATATATATATATATATATATATATATATATATATATATATATAGATATATATATATATATATATATATATATATATATCCTCCCAAGCCGGACAAGTCAAATGGTAGAGAACAGACAAAGAGAAACACCCTGGTCCTCCAGGTTGGGGGTTGAAGCTTGGGGTTAACATCCCCACCATTGTAAAAACCATTTTGTTAGGAAACAGATACATGAGCCTCAAATTCGGGCTGACTTATTTAGACAGCGACCTTGGAACGTTAAAGGACTTTTGAGATTTGGAACTTGGAATGTACGGACACTATATCGAGCTGGAGCGGCCGAAGAACTAACCCGGGAGATGGTTGAATATTAAATGGATAGAACAGCAATTCAAGAAATAAGGTGGCCAAGAGCGGGTACTTTAGAGAAAAATGGAATGATTATAATATATGGAGGAAACACCCAAAATAAACATGAATTAGGAACAGGATTTGTCATTAAAAAAAAGTTATAGGGGAACGTTCTAAACTTTAAAGCTGTTAATGACAGGATTAGTAAATTACGAATAAAAGGTAAATGGAAAAATATATCGATGTTTAATGTACATGCACCTACTGAAGAGAAAGAAGATGGTATTAAAGAAGACATTTATAATGATCTGGAAGCTGTCATAGATGAAACCCCCAAACCCCCGGGAAGGTTAACCCGGTCAACAAATGCCCGCAGAAGTCGGATGTGTCGGCCTAACGGCGCAAGAACGCAGCTCTGCTGTAAACAGGCACAACGCAGTCACATCCGAAAAAAATCCGGATGAACGAAGAAGAGGAAGAAACCCCCAAACAGGACATCCTGATTGTGCTGGGAGACTTCAACGCAAAAATAGGTAGAGAGCAAACTCATAAAAAAGTTGCCGGTATGGAAAGCATACATACAACTTCCAATGATAATGGATGGAGAGTCATCAACCTAGCAGAAGCCAAAGGACTGCAGATCAGCAGTATCAGACTGCAAAGAAAGGATATACGTAAACAAACTTGGAAATCATGTGACAAGAGAATCTATAATCAAATAGATCACATTTTAATTAACAACAAAAATGCATCAAACATACAACAAGGTAGAAGTTATAGAGAAGCTGAATGCCACAGCGACCACTTCCTCGTCGGGGCAAAATTTAAAATAAAACTTAAGAAAGCTTTCTATGCTAAACTACAAAGGTTGCACCCAACATATAACAGAGAATAACTACAAGAAATTACAGTCAAAGAGAGATTTGCAGATGAAATAAAATGTAAACTTGAAATTCTACAAAACCCGTTGGAGTAAAGCATTGACCAAACTTGGTTGAACATCAAGAATACAATTCAAACTACCGCAGAAGAATGTCTTGGTGTGTTAACCACGCATAGAAAGAACAGATGGTTCAATAAAAAATGTGGAGAATCATTCATTAGGAAAAAGAATGCCAGACAGCTATGGCTAAATGATATCAACAACATCCAAAATGAAGAGCAATATTGAACTGAATGTAAAGAGACTACAAAAATAGTTCGGCAGCAGAAGCGGGAATATATGGGCAATATAATCAAAGGTATGGAAACCAATCACCAGAAAAACGAATCCAGAAAGTTTTTTAAAGAACTGAAGTCAATGAAACGGGGGCACCAACACAACACATATAGTTTAAAAGACAAAAATGGGAATATCTTCTTCTTCTTTGCGTTCATCCGGAGTGTGTTTTCAGATGTGATTGCGGTGTGCGTTAGGTACCCTTGGGTGGAAATCCTTAGGTCAACACATCCGACTAATAGATCACACTTGTGCGCCAAAGTTTGCTTTGCAGCCTATCACAAATAGACTGCCACATATAGTAAATAAAAACAAACAGACATGATAATTAAATGTAAATCTGCCAAGTGTTTTCCTAATTTTTGTCTGAAAAAAGAAAAATACATGATTCAGAATCTGCGGCAAAACTTTTTTTCGGATGATTGATTGGGAGCAATTGTATTTATAGTTTAGAAAAGTGTTGTTTGTTCAGTAAATTCAACAGGATTAGCAGTGATCAGGATATTGGATAACAACGCCCCCTTGGTAAGTGCAATGTTTACATTATTTTTACCTCCTTTTGTCCAATTATTTTACACATTATTGTTACATACACCTACTTCCAGATTGCGGCCATTAGTTTTTTTTTCATTTTTGTGAAAAAGACATGGTTCAGAATATGCACCAAAACTTCCTTTTGGGTTATTTTAATGAGCAATACTGTTTATATTCTTGAAGACAAGTGGTGTTTGTTTGATTATTCAGTAAATTAAACATGATTAGCAGTATAGGAGTGTAGTAAACACATTATAAGTGCAATGTTTACATTATGTCACAGCCTCACATAAGGGCGGTACCAACATAGAATTAAGAGAGAATGGAGAAGGGATAGAACTCCAGCTAAAGGGAAAGAACCGAGTCACTCGAAGGCTCGAATAATCTAGAGCCTTCTCGAAGGACCGGTCAGTGTGTCCACAGCCTCGTTGACACCGATGGGGCCCGCCGATTGCGGAGTCCACAAGAAACTCGGAGAGAGTTACCACCCGTGTCGGATTGCGACACGTGTGGAAAGGCAGACACGGACTAGACATCGAGGAAGCAACAGGGCTTACCTTAAGAGGGACTTGATAGTTAAAACCCAAGTGTATTTAGGGGTCTTATGCATATGTTAGATAGCTGATAGAGTTGTTGTAATAATCATGTTTATTGTAAACTCCCGTGATACGCAACTTGCAGATTGCTGGTTTGAGAAAACTCTCTTCGCCAGCTTACTGTAACATAATGTAAATAAATGATGTTAGATTGCATATGAAAGGAGTTTGTTGCCTGTATGAGCCCGAGTTTCATTCCCCTAGATATCTAGGACGGTGACAGGCTATTTGGGGGCAAGCCGGTTTTGGCAATCACAAGCTTTACTTTCCAGACAGCTCTTGGTTTTGCCAAGTAAAAAAAAAGAAAAAGATATCAACTCTCATACATGACAAAGTCAAGAAAACTTTGCAGCTATCATCGTATCATCTGTTAATGAGCTATTATAGTCCCTCTACAAAAATGTTTGATATTTGAAATTATGATGATGTTTATGAAATTTGACATTGACATGACTGTGACAATTACATTGACAGTTACTAATTTTTTTTTTTATTCCAAGATCAGATTGTTCCGCAAAATGTCGTGTGTATGTAACCTGTCCTCCAGCAGTGGCGAGAAAACAGGAAAACAAAACAAGACTACAGTCGAGAAACCAGGAAAAATAAGATGAGTGTCATTTCATGCTCATTATATCCCTAAGCGATACTCATCCATATTTCATTGATGTAACATTTTTCTTTGTATTGATTTTTATATATATGCTAATCTCATAACCAAGTAAACCTGCTCGTGTAAATTTGAATGTAAACATTAAGGGGGATAACCAACTTTGTACACCCAAACTAATTTCAAAGGGATTTATTTTCAATAAAGTGAACAATAACTAAAATACAAGATGTCAACATTACAAGAGTGCATTGAATTAGGAATTAGGTTAGGATATAATGAGGAAAAACTTTCAGAATGGGCACAAAAGACACATTCAGAAAATATTGCACGAGAAGACAGAGCAACAGAAAGGGAAGAAAAAAAGATGCAAGCAGAAAGAGAAGAGAAAAAGATGCAAGCAGAAAGAGAAGAGAAAAATATGCAAGCAGAAAGAGAAGATGAAAAGATGCAAATGCAACTGCAGGCTCAAGAGAAGAAGATGCAAATTGAGGCTGAGGAAAGAAAGATGCAAATGGAAGCTGAAAAAAAGAAAATGCAACTGCAGGCTCAAGAGAAGAAGATGCAGATGGAGCTCGAAGCTGCGACCAAGCAAGCCCAATTAAACGCAGAAACACAGATAAAACTGAAACAAATGGAAATTGACTCCATCTTAGAAATGTCAGTAAACAAAATTAGATGTAAAGAAGATGAACAAAAATACAACAAATATAAAGGCCTAGTCAGGCCGTTTTGTTCAGGAGATTCAATAAGCGCATACTTAGAGAACTTCGAGTGTTTGATGACTTACCATAACGTCGCAAAAGTCGACTGGTCATTTATTCTGATGAGAAATTTAGCATTAGAGCCCTTAAAAGTGATAGAGACAGTTCCACAAGACATGAGGAAAGATTACGACTATTTAAAACAAAGAATACTACAACACTTTTCACTAGATACAGCAGGCTATCAACTACTGTTCTCAAAATTAACCCCATTACCTAACCAAACTTTCATAGACTACGTGTCTACAGTCCAAGATATTTGTACAAAATGGATAACCTCAGCAAAAACAAATAACAACCATGATAAACTGAAGGAGCTAATTATAATTGATAAAATTATTAGCACAATACCAACACCTTTTTCTAAATTTTTAAGGCAAATGGATTGTAAAACCATCCAAGAAATAGAAAATAAGGGGAGCGCATATTTTACAGCGAACCGCGAGATTTTTCAGTTAAATATGAGCCAAAATGAAACAGCAGCGGTTACAAACACGAAATATTCAAAAGCAAATGAAAATAGGTTCAAACAACGCTCTAAGTTCACAAAACCAATCATGTGTCAGTATTGTCATCTGACACACGAACAGTACTCGATGTGTGACAAATCACCAAATTATCCACACCATCTCCAAATGATAGTGGAAAAACAAAAGAACAAAAGGAACGCATATCAGAGAGCGGTTAAATGTTATTTTTGTTCCAGCTATGGGCATTATTCAGCACGTTGTGACGGGCGAAAGATGATGAAGCAGGCCAATGCCGCATTAATAGACACATCCTCAGATGAAGAAACTGAACAACAGAACGAATGCGACATCCAGAATGAAAGTGCGAGTGAGTTAGGTAATGCAGTAGAAATCATTAACACCATCACTGATAACACATGTAACACCTGCAGAAAATTTCAGCTTGATACAACTTTGTTATGCGGCCACACAATCCCAGTCTCTAATGAAATGGCCAACGCAGCCTTAACATCAACAGGCAAGTTAAAGTTTGCGACAGGTTTTGTTAATAACAAACAATGTACACTAATACGTGATTCCGGCGCGACTCTTTGTGGAATTAAGAGTCATTAGTTAATGACAAAGACTACACACACAAATACGTAACGTGTCGCACATTCGCAGGCACTATCGAAAGATACCCCCTAGCACTTGCCGAAATTCGGACACCTTTTATATCAAGACAAGTGCTATGCTCAGTACTAGAAAATCCTGCCGCTGAAATTATCCTTGGGAATCTTCCTAACATAAGATCTTGCTCTGAAAAGGAAATCAGAGAATGGGAACAGAAAATCTGTATCCAAAAACCGAACAGCGATTCCCAAATGAAAAACCACGCGTGCATGTCTCAAACTGCCAAAAGCACAACGGAGACAACCGATGACGGAATTCGAAATGAATTCACAGAGGTGCAGATTACAGGGGCGGTTGAATCTTTCAATGATACCATCAAATTAACACCTCGAACTGAGGACGCCATCGATCCACAAAATATTGAGCCTGTAAATGTGCAACAACATACACAATACGCTAATATAGTAACAAGACAAATGACACACAAAATCCACAACGACCAACTTCAGGAGTCGCTACAAATCATTTCACCCAATATTACCACCACCGAGTTTATAGAAGAACAAAAAGCAGATCCAACCCTTTCGCAATACTTTCGGCTAGTAGGATTAAAGCCAAAATTGACGAAAAACGCTTCTTGGACATTTAGACTAAATAACAATATTCTAACGAGATTATATACCAGAGATCAAACCACGACACAGCAAGTGGTTCTACCTCAGTCACATCGTGAGAAAGTGCTACATATAGCCCATGACTCACCTTTCGGAGGTCATATGGGTTATGAAAAAACCAGGGCCAGAGTCCTGAGCCAATTCTATTGGCCTAAATTTTGCCAAGACATAAAAACCCATTGTAAATCATGTGAGATCTGTCAGAAACTAATCAAAAAAGGAAAAAACCCTACGGCAGAAATTCAATCAACCACAACTGCCTCGAGACCATTTCAAATCGTGGCGGTTGATTTAGTGGGTCCTTTGAACCACATCTCAAACAAAGGAAATAGATATATTTTTACACTCGTTGATTTGTGTTCAAGGTGGGCAGAAATGATTCCATTAAAATCTATCTACTCTAAGGATGTGACGGACGTATTATTACAGATATTCTCCCGTTTTGGCTTTCCGGAGAAGATAATATCGGATAGAGGAACGCAATTCATATCTAATGCCACCCAATCGGTAACTAAGTTACTAGGCATAAAACAATGTTTTAAAAGTCTCTATCGACCGGCCGCAAATGGAATTTTCGAAAAATTGAATGGGGACCTAAAACATATGTTATCCAAAGTGACAGCTGAAAATCCAGCCGATTGGGATATACTTCTCCCAACGGTGCTGTTCGCATACAGAGAAGTCCCACAATCAAGCACGGGGTTCTCTCCGTTTGAATTGATATATGGAGCGAACCCAAGAGGACCTCTCACTATTTACAAAGATATAATATCACAACCCGTAAACACCCAATTACCAGTTTCCACCTATGATTTGGTCACTGACACCAGAGACAAAATCATTAGATCCTGTATACTGGCCAGAACATCATTACAGGAGAAAGGTTTTAGGTACAGGCAGTACGCCAACAAAGGGGCAAACACGATTGTATTACAACCAAATCAAGATATTTTACTATTACTACCTGACAAGAGAGATTTACTATCAACCTCTTGGCAGGGACCATTTAAAGTTGTAAGAAGGATTTCGGAAGTTGACTACGAAATTTCTTTGAATGGAAAGTTGAAAATATTCCATGTAAATATGTTAAAACCGTACTATTCTAGAAATGACAGTGACACGAACAAGCAGACGCAGATAACAGATGACAATAACCAGACTGACAAGAAGGACAACGAAAACGAACGACAATTACCCGACTGAATGACACCTCGACAAACGAAGATCTAAACGAAGCATCATAAACGACTCATTCTTGTGACAACGAAGACGACGAAAACATATTCACAGTACCGACAATATGGGATAACGACAAGTACGACAAATTTAACGACACATTGGCAACTATTAGTCTCGACGACGACGACAATGACATTGAAGACAATTTACAAACAGTAGCGTCAGTAATAAATCAGACGGACGTAGACAATACGGAAATTCCAGTACCAATTATGAACGACGACAGTACGATGAAGGACATACAAATCTCTGACACTTTGACACAACAGCAGCGACAAGACATGTTGTCTCTTCTTAACGACTATAAAACTATCTTCTCAAACAAACCTGGACAGACTGACAAAATAACACATTCAATTGTTTTGACAGATCTAACACCTATCAAATGTAGACCATATTCAATTCCTTTACATTATAGAGCAAATTTAGATAAAGAAATTTTGGACTTAGAAAAAAATAAAATAATACAGAAATCTGTGTCCCAGTATTCTTCGCCAATTGTTCTGGTGAAAAAGAAGGACCAAACTATTCGTTTATGCATAGATTACAGAAAATTAAATACTATAACCACGACAGATGCTGAGCCAATGTACAGCTGTGAAGACCTCATTTTGAATATGTCTCAATCATCCTTCTTTTCTAAACTTGATTTAGCTAAAGGTTACTGGCAAGTACCACTATCTCCCTCTTCAAGGCATATATCAGCATTCGCTACACCACTTGGGCTGTACGAATGGAGATATCTTCCGTTTGGTCTCAAGAACGCTCCCACCACATTTGTCAGGTTAACTAGACTGTTATTGCACGGCATCAAGGACGTGCAATCATATATTGATGATATATGTGTCCATTCTTCAGACATGACTTCTCACTTACTTACACTCCAACAAGTCTTTAATCAAATCCTTCTTTTTTTTTTTTTTTTAACCGATAATTCGCCACTGCTGGTACTAAAACAAGGCGTTCCAAAGAATCATCGATTATCAAGATGGTGTCTTCTTCTTCAGGATTTCGACTTTGAAATCCGCCACATCAAGGGTACTGATAATATTATTGCTGACATATTGTCACGGCAAACTAATGCACCAGCAGACTAACACTAGGCACATTAATTATTCGCCATATAATAAGCTGTGATATTTTAGTCTGTTGCATAGAACAGTGTACCTCTACACCTACCATAGAACAGTGTACCTCTACACCTACTATAGAACTTTCATCCAGAAGTATCAACGCCCAAGTGAATAATCTACTTATAACACTCACGAACATGAAACTGGAACCGAGTGAATAATCTACTGATAACACTCACGAACATGAAACTTTGAGAACCCTACAGTGTATTAAGCCATATTACCAATTGCCAAGGCTTTAAAAACAATCCGAGCGATATATAATATCTGTGAAGTGATTTCAACCAGTGAACTGACAGTCATCGTGTAAAGATTAAGAACACTGCATACTCGCTATTGCAAAGAAACTTCGCAAATAGCCGGAATGGAACTAGGTCGATTACAACATGCAAGGGACAGCTATATTAACTGTTAACATGGATGACACGACACACGGACAACAGGAGGACAACACACACATCGTCGTTGGAGTTAATTAATTTACTATTAGTTAATATGTATTACACTTGTACTTAATTATATATATATATAAAATATGTCAACCTGTAACTTGTATATTTTCTACCATAATATTACAGGCATTTTCACTCATAGGTGAAATATTCGTCCTATACAATTTTTTTTCTATTTAAGTTATAAACTATTTTTTGATTACACGTACAAAAAGTACTTGTTACCTTAAAGGGAACATATCGCATAATCCGTTTTTTCTAAGGGCAGTAAGACTTACCTTAACTTTATTTGTATATTTTAACAAAATACTATTTTGTATGAAAGATGTATGAATGACAGAATGAATGAATTAAATGAGAGAGCGATATACTGAGCGGACAAATTGTACGCAAAACGTATTTATTTTAATTTGTCTGCGTCTTTCATGTAAAAATGTATTACTTGTCTCAATTGTTGATACATGTTTAGTATTGAATACACTACATCTAAGCGCCACTGTTTGGAATGCCCCGATCATGCATTACACAGATTGGGTAATTCATGACAAAGGATATTCCAACTCGTTACACTTGGAAGTAAACCACACAGTGAGCACACACTTTATACAAACTCAAAACTGAACACTAACAATTAAAATACAGTCACTTTATTAGAAACAGCAACATATCAGTCAACACACTAACAAGCCAACAGGAACACACGTAGTCAAATGTGATAAAACAACAGCATAACTACATATTCAGCAATATACAACATACGGAAGTAAAAATGTATCGAAATACACACGCAGGACAAGAATTGCCAGTGTACTTAAATAGCCAAGACATTTGTCTTGTTAAAACTCTCTTACACAGAGTTTTATATCTTGGTATCATATGGATACTTGAGAAGGGCGCGGTTGTAAAAACAACTGGGAACGTCACGGAACTTCGGTCAGATAAGCATTTTTAAGAACATAGAAGAGAGAGACCTCTTCAGCAATCATCTTGAAGTGGTGTATGGGAGAATACACGAGTTGTTGATGCAGATGTGTAGGTTGCCAAGTTACTATCCACCAAACTACAAACACCGACTTTATGTGATCCTGTGACAGAATTAGTACAGAACTAATTACCATATAATAACCCATCAAAGCAGGGGGGAGGGGGACTCCTGTCACAGCCTCACATAAGGGCGGTACCAACATAGAATTAAGAGAGAATGGAGAAGGGATAGAACTCCAGCTAAAGGGAAAGAACCGAGTCACTCGAAGGTTCGAATAATCCAGAGCCTTCTCGAAGGACCGGTCAGTGTGTCCACAGCCCCGTGGACACCGATGGGGCCCGCCGATTGCGGGTCCACGAGAAACTCGGAGAGAGTTACCACCCGTGTCGGATTGCGACACGTGTGGAAAGGCAGACACGGACTGGACATCGAGGAAGCAACAGGGCTTACCTTAAGGGGGACTTGATAGTTAAAACCCAAGTGTATTTAGGGGTCTTATGCATATGTTAGATAGCTGATAGAGTTGTTGTAATAATCATGTTTATTGTAAACTCCTGTGATACGCAACTTGCAGATTGCTGGCTTGAGAAAACTCTCTTCGCCAGCTTACTGTAACATAATGTAAATAAATGATGTTAGATTGCATATGAAAGGAGTTTGTTGCCTGTGTGAGTCCGAGTTTCATTCCCCTAGATATCTAGGACGGTGACACATTATTTTTACCTACTTTTGTCCAATTATTTTATAAATTATATTATTATTTTTATTATATTTACAACATAGAGTAAATATTCTCCTACCAACGTATTCCTTGTGCAATCCCCTTTATGTTGACATATAATACAACATTTCTGCTACAATTTTAACCATTTTCATAACATTATTGTGACAGACCCCACCTTCAAGATTTCAGCCATTATTTTTTTGTCATTTTTTGTGAAAAAGACATGGTTCAGAAAATGCACCAAAACTTCCTTTTGGGTTATTTTAATGAGCAATACTGTTTATATTCTTGAAGACAAGTGGTGTTTGTTTGATTATTCAGTAAATTAAACATGATTAGCAGTATAGGAGTGTAGAAAACACCTTATAAGTGCAGTTTTTTTAAATACTTTTTACCTCTTTAATTTCAGTTGTTATTATTAAACCTCTCATTATTGTCATAATATTTGTAACCTATCAATTAATTATTAACACTGTCATGTTCCTTGTGCAATCCTCTTTAATTTGATATGTAATACAGTAGATCTGCTACCATTTTAACCATTTTAAAACCATTATTGTAACACACCCCTACTTCCAATTTTCTGCCATAAATTTCTGTTTGGTCACAGCCCAATTATTGTTTGGTAGTGAAAGAGTTTAAATGTTTCTACAACAGACGACATCTGGGAATGGCGATTCTCATTCGCGACAGCATGGTGGCGTCTGAGCTAGACATGTCCAGTTGGGACAGTGACGATATACAAATACAGGCGTTAAGAGTTCAATCCAGTCTACCATTCGTGTTGGCTAATGTTTATGCCCGCAACGCGAGTATGGATTCCCAGAAGTGGCAGTGCTTAAGTGACATATTAGGTCACGAGAGAAATGTTATTTTCTGTGCCGATTGCAACGCTAAAGGCAGATCATGGGGAAATGTTTTCTCCAACACACAGGGGGAGGAGCTCGAGACTGCACTTGAAACCATTGACCTGGTTTGTATCAACAGTGGCTGTGTCACCAGGACAGCAAGTCGTCCAGGCGATGAGGACAATGCTATTGATCTGGCGCTGGTTTCTCCTTCACTCATTACAGTGTGTAGATGGGGTGTCCTAGGACAACCACGGCAGCGACCACCATCCTTGCAGCATTTTGGTGGAGAAAGGCAGAACCAGGCAGCACAAGCTAACGGTCAAGACTTTCCAGTATGACAGTAAAGGGCAAGATGAGGTGAGTAAATTAAGACGTGACAAGCGCAGAAAGCTTCAGGACAGGAAAAAAAGCTGGGAGCAGCCACCTTGGTGGAATTTCGAGGTGGAGAAGGCTTGGGTGGATATGCGTAGTGCTGTAAGGAGATAGCAAAATGCCAAAAAGAACAGAGCTTGCCATCCTAGTTCCTGCATGCACTTAGAAAGAGAGATGCACAAACAAGTAAGCTATTTAAAAAAAACTGGTCTCATCTCATCTCATCTCATCATGTTCCTCTTTTACCTTGCGGTGTCGAGGTGAAGTATAAACTTCGTGAGAGTGCCCGGTTATGGACTTCGTATATCGACATTCCCATGGATTCTGTTATTCCCTCCGTCCAACGTTTACGTGGTCGGCCTTTTCCTCTGTTTCCATCTGGTCTGTACATCATTGCTTGTTGTGGCATGCTGTTGACTGGTAGCCTACTTGCATCGCCAAACCATTTGACTTGCTGCTTTCTAATAAAATCTAGAGCAGCTTTAACCCCCACTTTAGTCCTGATTTCTTCATTTCTGATCTTATCTCTTCTTGATACGTTGAGTATTCTTCTCAGGAACCTCATTTCTGTTGTTAAGATTTTTCTTTTCTCTTTTTCTGTCATTGTCCAGGTTTGGCATTGGTAGCACAGAGTTGGCAGGAAGATTGTGTTGTAAAGTGCTTTCTTAGTAGTTATTGATACATGTTTGTTCTTTAGTATTGGTGACATCTGTCCAATGAGTTGATTTGCCTTATTGCACCTATTTTCGATCTCGTCTTCTGATCTGCCATTTGATGATATTATACTTCCTAGGTACTTGAAGCTCTTTACTTGTTTCAAGGGATGTTCGTTTAGGTGAATTGTTGCTGTTTGTTCGTCTTTAGTTATAGTCATTACCTCTGTTTTGCTTGTGCTAATTTTCATGTTATGTTCCCTACACATTTCGTTTAGACTATTCATGTGGTCTTGTAATTCAGCTTCTGATTTTGCTATTAGTGCTTGGTCGTCCGCAAACAGGAGTTCTCTAATGGTTAGATTTGCAGATGGTTCTTCTTCTGTGTTCTCGTCATGCGGTATTCTTGCTGTCTCTGCTTGGCTGGTTTCTTTACATATGTTGTCTATATATGTTATGAACAAGAGAGGGGACAGGACACAACCTTGTCGTACTCCAGATCTTATATAACTTAACTGGTCAAGGTGGTTAAAAGTGAGAAATGGGCAGAGGTGTGTCAAAGAGTAAGCACAGACAAGACACTGAAATTGTTCTGGCGACTACATAAAAGCATGAGTGGGGTAGTCAAGAATAAGAGCATTTCTGGCTTCCAAGGTGCTGACCTCATCTGGCAGAGGACTGACGAGGACAAGGCAAAGCCCTCTTTGAACGCTATCTAGAGCAGAGCAACCAGACAGACATGAAAGACCGAAATCTTGCCAAGGAGATCACCCCAGACAGGTGCAAGGCCCAGAACACTTCGGATGAAGACACAGTGACAGTGAAAGAAATCAAGGCTGTGCTTCGACGATTAAAAAAAAAAAAACAGCGCTCCAGGGCCTGATGGCATAAGATACGACGACATAAATATGTGTACCGACAACGAGCTAGAGAAATTAGCAGACATGTACAACAACAGTGTAGGGAGTTCTAGCATGAAGGAGGGGTGGTTACACAGCTATCTGATTACCTTGCCGAAGCCTGGCAAAGACCACACACAAATTCAGGGATATCGAGTTATAACCATGCAGAATACAATAGGCAAGCTGCTGGAGAGAAGTTAATTGCCAGAAAAATATCAAGCCAGCTAGAAAGGCAAGGTGTTTTCCCACCTACCCTGGGTGGGTACCGTCCAAAAAGAGAAACCTGGACGAATGCAGCAGTTTTTGCCCATGATGTCTATGAAGGTTTCCACTCAGGCATTGAAACCTTTGCTGCAGCGATTGATCTTGATGACGCGTACAACAGAGTACCATTGGATTTTGTAATGCTTCAGCTTCTTGAACTCAAAATAAGTCCATTCCTCCTTAGTTGCATCGCTGCTGAGCTCTTCCAACGGAAAGTAGTGGCAGTTGGACTTCGGAACCAACAACAATATATCCTGGCCTACCACAGGGATCACCATTATCTCCAATACTGTTGAGTTGAGTTGAGTTGAGTTTAGTTAAGAACCGACATCACTGCACTCAGGACATTCCCATACGTGCTCAGTACCCTCGTTCAACAGCTAGCGAAGATTCATACTACTAATCGTTCACACCGCTATCTGATTAAAAGTTCTCCTGGTCTTCCCTCTCAGTTTTTAGATTCTTCCAGAACCCCTGCCGATCCCTCGCAATCTCATTCTTTCCACCTATGGGTTCTCCAGTACTGTTCAACGCCTACACAGTGAGAATCACCAGTGAGCAGATCACTGGACCTGGTAGGACATTGTCATATGCCGATGATGTTTTAGTGTATCGTCAGGGTAACGGTAGAGTGCAGGTTGCTGTGGAACTACAAACCGAACTCAATCGCATAAGCTACTTGGTGTGTTTTGGCTAGGGCAATGGTCAACCAAACAAAGGCAACAGTGACTTGGTTCTCGTTGAATAATCATATTGTCAACACTCCAACACCAACTGTAAAGCTGTGTTCAGAGACGGTGGAAAGAACGCAGGCAATGAATTACCTGGGGATACGGTGTGATCGAAGCCTTGCTTATAATGAGCACATAGACCAGGTGATAACAAATGCCAAGCGGGGTTTGGCTGCGATGCGGGTGATGGCGGCAGCAAACTGTGAGCAGCGCCATCTATGTCTTATGTACGAGGGGCCAGTCATGTCTGTTTTTGAGTATGCAATGGCAATCCTGACTCTCAGCCGTAAGCAGATAGAAAGGATGGAAAGGATACAGATTGAAGCTATGCGCATTATTCTTGGATGTATAAGAGATACAGCATGGAGGGCGATGCGCTACCTTCTTGATTTTCCAACCATTGAAGACAGAATACAAGTTTGCAGAGCACGCGCCTACCTCAGAGTTAACGCAAACACACAACATCCACTGTATAGTGAAATTATGAAGGTGAAGGGCAGCAGGTTAAAAAGAGGACGGTCGTGGATGGGTCAAGCCGAAGACATTCTTCAACAGGTGTGTTCACTTGAGGACTTAGAACCTGGCGAGGAGTGGGAACAAGTGCCAACAGATTTCTGCACATCTGCAGGAAATGAGTGGGCTGATAATCTCGCAGGTGAGGCTACGGTGGAGGGCGGACACGCCATGGACCAGGCTGACATTCTGAATGCTCTACGAGAAGTAAGACTTTTGTGTGAACCAAGTGATGACTGTGAATCTGCAACCATGGCTAGACTGCGAGAACAGCAAATTAAAAGAGGGTGGTCAAACATGAACACTACGCAGGAAGCCAAAGAAGATTGATAAACTAACACAGAACTGGCGTCGTTAGTCGCTACACGCTGCAGGATTTGCTGAGGAGGGGATCCGAGCACTTATGGACTGAATGGTTCGATGTGCAATGAGGATGATCTGTCGACTAACTAACTAACTAAATAAGTTGGCAGCTCTCATCAAGCATAGAGAAGAAGGGCAGAAAGTCAGACGGGCCTGCGTACCTAATTATTGCCCCTTTGAAAATAAAGAGTGTTTGTTCGTTCGTTCGTTCGTTCGTTCGTTTTCATCTCATAGGTGTTGTTCATGGATAAGTGCGATTTGGGTAATGTCCAAATTTGGCATTGGTAGCTAAGGTTGTTGTGAATATTGACGTTTTTGTCTGTCGCTATGCGGACATTGATATATTTGGATATTACAGTAAGGGTTATAGTTGATATGTAAGCGCACTTACTTTTTTGGTATCTGATTTCTATTTCTCTAACTAATCTGCGATCTCCGACGATTATACTTCCAAGATATTTGAAATCTTGTATGTTTTTCAGAGATGTGCTTTAAGTAAATATACCTAGTTGACTACAAGATCTGTTAACTTGCATTACTTTAGAGTTGGCTGTATTTATATATTCATATTGTATCAGCTGCATGTCTAAATCAGGTTAATGATATGATCTTGAAGTCCGCTTTTGTAGTAATATTGATAGTACTAGCAGTAATTGTTTTAGTAGCAGAAATAGTGGTAGGTATAGAAGTAGCAGTGGTAGCAATACAAGCATGCATACACTCTAACATGCAACAAAGTACTCACTCTCTCTCTCTCTCTCTCTTTCTCTCGCCTCTCTCTCTGTCTCTCTGTCTCTCTCTCTCTGCCTTATATATATATATATATATATATATATATATATATATATATATATATATATATATATATATGTGGGTGTGTGTGTGTGTGTTTGTGTGTGTGTGTGTGTGTGCATGTGTATGTGTGTGTGTGTGTGTTTGTGTGTATGACTATTAGTCTACAAGTTAAGGATATCGTTTGCAGGGCACGCGCCTACCTCAGAATTAACGCAAACACACAGCATCCACTGCATAGTGAAATTAGGAAGGTGAAGGGCAGCAGGTTAAAAAGAGGACGGTCGTGGATGGGTCAAGCCGAGGACATTCTTCAACAGGTGTGTTCACTTGAGGACTTAGAACCTGGCGAGGAGTGGGTGCAAGTGCCAACAGACTTCTGCACATCCTTTTCAGTTTGCATCCAACTAGATAGAAAATGCAGACAAGAAAATCCGGCTGCTGTTGAGGCTGAAGTACAAGCGTTGATTTTCGAGAATTCGCTAGACAGTGACGCGGTCATCTACACAGATGGGTCGGTCATCCGACATGTGAGAAGCTCATGGGCCTTTACAGCTCGGGCCGGAGGGAGAATTGTGAAGGAGGACTCTGGTGCTTTCACTGAAACCACAAGTAGCCTGACCATGGAAGTCATGGCAGTAAGTAAAGCAATAACATGGCTCGAGACACAGACATTCACTAGGGCTTGTTTCCTTAGCGACTCAATGAACATGATCAAGAGGATAGAGGAGGGGTCGATCCGAAGAGAATGGTTGCTGCCTCTGAAGCGGTCTCGGCTGGCAAAGATTAGTTTCATCTTCGTGCCAGGGCATGCGGGAGTACAAGGAAATGAGCGGGCTGACAAGCTCGCAGGTGAGGCTACTGTTGAGGGCGGACGCGCCATGGACCAGGCTGACATTCTGAATGCTCTACGAGAAGTGAGACTTTTGCAAGAACCAAGTGATGACTGTGAATCTACAACAATGGCCAGACTGCGAGAGCAGCAAATTAAAAGAGGGGTGGCCAAACAAGAACACTACGCAGGAAGCCAAAGAAGATTGATAAACCAACACAGAACTGGCGTCGTTAGCCGCTACACGCTGCGGGATTTGCTGAGGAGGGGATCCGAGCACTTATGGACTGAATGGTCCGATGTGCAACGAGGATGATCTGTCGACTAACTAACTAACTAAGTTAAGGATATCTGAAACAACCTACAGAATAATGGTTGTTAACTGGGAATGCCCAAAAAGAAGCAACGCAAGTAGTTCTCAAAGGAAACTATAGAGGCCAAGCAATATATTTCATTCAAATAATAGAGACATTCAAACTGAATAGATTCCTTGAAAAGATGCAGAAAGAATAACCCAATACTGATGCCACGCTATAAACTGAAGAAACGGCGCTAGCGCTGGATAGGATACAAATTGAGGAAGCCTGTTAACAGCATAACTTGGAAGTAATTATTTTAGAAACCAGAGGGAAAAAGAATTAAAGAGAGACCTAAACAGACGGAGAAGAGAATTAGAAACTGAGATGAATTGAGACAGGAAAGGATAGGAGGTCTTGGTTGAGAGTCTATTCTCCTTTGTGAAATAAATGCAGAAGGAGAAGCTCTTGGGGAAAATGATCAAGGAAATCTTACTCGGTAAACAGGAACGTGATGAGCTGTCGTAATATGTGTCACCAACACAATCACAGATTCCGGATGTACAGTTCAAATTAGATGTACATTCTGTCGTTGAACTGCAGCTCGTGCCTTGAGTTTTCTCTGGATTATGACAAATAAATAAAATCAACATATAAATACGCTGCTTCTCGTCTAATAGCCCATGTTTTATAGCATGCAGCAAGTATTACCTCTACATATATTAGTCTGGCTAACATGTTGTATATATCTGAAACAATCTACAGCATAGTGTTTGTTAGTTGGGAATGCTCACACAGAAGCAACGCAAATAGTTCTCAAAGCAAACTATAGAGGCCTTCGTGAAGTTCATACAAATGGCGGTTAGGCGTTGAACCGTTAAGGCCTGTTGCGTTTTTATCCTTGCAGCTACGGTTTGCAATCGTATTTTCCTCATGTTGGACTGGAGGTACATGGTTCCGTCGCACTGCTACTGAGTGAGTGCGTTGGTGACACTGTGAGCTGTGAAATTCGCGTAGAAAGCTTTTACATCTGTCCTGTACAGTGACCTGCATGTTCGGAACAATGGCTACTGGCTGTTGCTGAATTGACTGATTTGCTTTTCGGTTAACGAGTATATTTTTCAGGAGACTCCTGGGAGTCGGCGCTGAAGCTGCAGAGTTCGTGCTTTACGCGACACTTTCGGCGGGTCGCCCTGCGGTAAAATACCGAGCCATGTGAGAAAACCCGGGTCAATGAGTTCATTCTGGTGACTGCCGAGTCCATCAACAATGAAATGTGGTTGTCGTGGATGACTTTTTTGTTGGTATTCTGACGGCCGCATTATGCACAGTGTACCTGTGAGGGCTGTTGGATTGTGGAGACTCCTGTCTATTCCACTTTTCACATTGGACAGTTGGGAGAATTTTGTTCTATGTTCACTGTACAGGAACGGAGCATAATGGGGACGACCCGTTGCCGTGAATTTGGAACCTCGACTAGCTAACTAACTAACTAACTAACTAACTAACTAACTAACTAACTAACTAACTAACTAACTAACTAACTAACCAACTAACTATCTAACCAACCAACCAACCAACCAACCAACTAACTAACTAACTGACTGACTGACTAACTAAATAACTAACTAAGAATTAACTAACTAACAATAGTGGTCTTGAAATAAATTACTATCAAATAGCAAGCTGAATAGTATTTCTGAAAAAAGGAACAAAGAAAATCTGATTACACAACTCTACACACATTTTATAGCTGTTGTTGTTAATGATGTGTTGCAGATTCCAAAAAAGTAATTAGATTGTTTTCTGTCATCTCTAGGTTTTGAGATAAGTAAGAATGACCTTCTTAGTAGGGCACTTGTCATAAATATATATATATATATATATATATATATATATATATATATATATTGAATGTGCCAAAGCGTCTTGTCACAGTGTTGCATTATAACGAGATAGCCGCACCATTTGGTATTATGTGTTTCAATATATGTGGGACTAGGTGTTCATGCTACTGTCTCTCTGATAACATCATTTCTTTTTTTTTATTTGGTGTCGGATAGTTAAGTTGGCAGCTCTCATCAAGCATAGAGAAGAAGGATAGAATTAGGCACTTTAGTAACGGATTACCGTATTTCAACGAAAATATATTAGCGGTTTTGTTTGGCAACTATTTCCTGTGTCTCCGTTTTAAGGAGGTTTAGAGTACTCGTGATGTTAAATTCCACGATTATTTGAAGATGTAGTTAAAATAGACACCGATTACTTGATATAGTTTTTCAAACCCCGTTTTGCCTTGTGCATTTCTGGCGCTTCGAGAATCCTTGTTATACCGGACAACCAGGCTGTCTATTCTAAGTGGTAAGTAAACCCGTAAATACCGTTTTATGAGACTTACTACATTGTTTTACTATGCATTATCAAATTTAGCATCCATTTTTATATCTAGTTTGTAATTTTGGACTATTTAAGTTGGTAATAAATGTCACTCTGAAATTATGAAGATCGCATGCTGTAATCAATTGTATTTCAATGGCCGGGGATGGAAGTTTTACTCCAGCTATGAACATTTAATACTGTTATGGAATACAATGATAATGAATGCGTCTTTACATTCAACACCCATTATTGTATGCATGTTTAATTTTTCATCACTCTCCATGGACCATATAATTGTTAATTTTTCATCTTTCCGACGGAATATCTGTTGTCAAAATGCATCTATCTACGCTGGCTTACAAAGCTCGCGTGAAAGTCACGCGTGGTCTGACATCACACAGATGACGTGAGATAGATACATCTGTGTGCGTGAGTGTATATATATATAAACCGGCAGAGTTATGTTTCCTTGGGTTAGACAGACCTGTTGTTAATCTCCCTTGGCGACAGTGTAAACCGATAGTTGTGTGAGTATGTAGGTAGGGTCACAAAAAGTAAAAGGTCAAAATCGTTTTTCTTCATTATACCCATTTTAAAGGATAAACTTACACACGCACATTAATATCTCGGCTTAAAATTGACTTACAGACTTGAATAAGGAACCGTTGGATTTGTTTTTTTCAAGAGGTATCCTGCTGTTGTGCAGGTTATATAATTAAAAAGCAATTGAGAAAAAGTTACTAAAGTGGATAGATAGAATCGCGTCAGACGGGCCTGCGTGCCTAATTATTGCCCCTTTGAAAATAAAGAGTGTTTGTTCGTTCGTTCGTTCGTTCGTTCTCATCTCATGGGTGTTGTTCATGGATAAGTGAGATTTGGGTAATGTCCAAATTTGGCATTGGTAGCTAAGGTTGGTTTGAATATTGTATTAATTATCTGTCGCTTTGCGGACATTAGTATATTTAGATATTTCAGTAACGGTGATAGTTGATATATAAGCGCACTTGCTTTTTGGTATCTGATTTCGATTTCTCTTAACTAATCTGCAATCTCCGACGATTATACTTCCAAGATATTTGAAATCTTGTATGTTTTTCAGAGATGTGCTTTTAGTAAATATACCTAGTTGACTACAAGATCTGTTAACTTGCATTACTTTAGAGTTGGCTGTATTTATATATTCATATTGTATCAGCTGCATGTCTAAATCAGGTTAATGATATGATCTTGAAGTCCGCTTTTGTAGTAATATTGATAGAACTAGCAGTAATTGTTTTAGTAGCAGAAATAGTGGTAGGTATAGAAGTAGCAGTGGTAGCAATACAAGCATGCATACACTCTAACATGCAACAAAGTACTCACTCTCTCTCTCTCTTTCTCTCGCCTCTCTCTGTCTCTCTGTCTCTCTCTCTCTGCCTTAAATATATATATATATATATATATATATATATATATATATGTGTGTGTGTGTGTGTGTGTGTGTGCATGTGTATGTGTGTGTGTGTTTGTGTGTATGACTATTAGTCTACAAGTTAAGGATATCTGAAACAACCTACAGAATAATGGTTGTTAACTGGGAATGCCCAAAAAGAAGCAACGCAAGTAGTTCTCAAAGGAAACTATAGAGGCCAAGCAATATATTTCATTCAAATAATAGAGACATTCAAACTGAATAGATTCCTTGAAAAGATGCAGAAAGAATAACCCAATACTGATGCCACGCTATAAACTGAAGAAACGGCGCTAGCGCTGGATAGGATACAAATTGAGGAAGCCTGTTAACAGCATAACTTGGAAGTAATTACTTTAGAAACCAGAGGGAAAAAGAATTAAAGAGAGACCTAAACAGACGGAGAAGAGTATTAGAAACTGAGATGAATAATTTGAGAACATAGAATCAGCTGGAAGAGACAGGAAAGGATAGGAGGTCTTGGTTGAGAGTCTATTCTCCTTTGTGAAATAAATGCAGAAGGAGAAGCTCATGGGGAAAATGATCAAGGAAATCTTACTCGGTAAACAGGAACGTGATGAGCTGTCGTAATATGTGTCACCAACACAATCACAGATTCCGGATGTACAGTTCAAATTAGATGTACATTCTGTCGTTGAACTGCAGCTCGTGCCTTGAGTTTTCTCTGGATTATGACACATAAATAAAATCAACATATAAATACGCTGCTTCTCGTCTAATAGCCCATGTTTTATAGCATGCAGCAAGTATTACCTCTACATATATTAGTTTGGCTAACATGTTGTATATATCTGAAACAATCTACAGCATAGTGTTTGTTAATTGGGAATGCTCACACAGAAGCAACGCAAATAGTTCTCAAAGCAAACTATAGAGGCCTTCGTGAAGTTCATACAAATGGCGGTTAGGCTTTGAACCGTTAAGGCCTGTTGCGTTTCTATGCTTGCAGCTACGGTTTGCAATGGTATTTTCCTCATGTTGGACTGGAGGTACATGGTTCCGTCGCACTGCTACTGAGTGAGTGCGTTGGTGACACTGTGAGCTGTGAAATTCGCGTAGAATGCTTTTACATCTGTCCTGTACAGTGACCTGCATGTTCGGAACAATAGCTACTGGCTGTTGCTGAATTGACTGATTTGCTTTTCGGTTAACGAGTATATTTTTCAGGAGACTCCTGGGAGTCGGCGTTGAAGCTGCGGAGTTCGTGCTTTACGCGACACTTTCGGCGGGTCGCCCTGCGGTAAAATACCGAGCCATGTGAGAAAACCCGGGTCAATGAGTTCATTCTGGTGACTGCCGAGTCCATCAACAGTGAAATGTGGTTGTCGTGGATGACTTTTTTGTTGGTATTCTGACGGCCGCATTATGCACAGTGTACCTGTGAGGGCTGTTGGATTGTGGAGACTCCTGTCTATTCCACTTTTCACATTGGACAGTTGGGAGAATTTTGTTCTATGTTCACTGTACAGGAACGGAGCATAATGGGGACGACCCGTTGCCGTGAAGTTGAAACCTCGACTAGCTAACTAACTAACTAACTAACTAACTAACTAACTAACTAACTAACTAACTAACTAACTACCTAACTAACTAACTAACTAACTAACTAACTAACTATCTAACCAACTAACTAACTAACCAACCAACCAACCAACCAACCAACTAACTAACTAACTAACTGACTGACTGACTAACTAAATAACTAACTAAAAATTAACTAACTAACAATAGTGGTCTTGAAATAAATTACTATCATATAACAAGCTGAATAGTATTTCTGAAAAAAAAGGAACAAAGAAAATCTGATTACACAATTCTACACTCATTTTATAGCTGTTGTTGTTAATGATGTGTTGCAGATTCCAAAAAAGTAATTAGATTGTTTTCTGTCATCTCTAGATTTTGAGATAAGTAAGAATGACCTTCTTAGTAGGGCATTTGTCATATATATATATATATATATATATATATATATATATATATATATATATATATATATATATATATATATATATATATATATATATTATATATATATATATATATATGTGTGTGTGTGTGTGTGTGTGTGTGTGTGCATGTGTATGTGTGTGTGTGTGTTTGTGTGTATGACTATTAGTCTACAAGTTAAGGATATCTGAAACAACCTACAGAATAATGGTTGTTAACTGGGAATGCCCAAAAAGAAGCAACGCAAGTAGTTCTCAAAGGAAACTATA
This sequence comes from Cepaea hortensis, assembly GCA_963921405.1. Lineage (NCBI taxonomy): Eukaryota > Metazoa > Mollusca > Gastropoda > Stylommatophora > Helicidae > Cepaea > Cepaea hortensis. The sequence continues at coordinate 106,774,343 of OY992886.1, forward strand.
GAGGCCAAGCAATATATTTCATTCAAATAATAGAGACATCAAACTGAATAGATTCCTTGAAAAGATGCAAAAAGAATAACCCAATACTGATGCCACGCTATAAACTGAAGAAACGGCGCTAGCGCTGGATAGGATACAAATTGAGGAAGCCCGTTAACAGCATAACTTGGAAGTAATTACTTTAGAAACCAGAGGGAAAAAGAATTAAAGAGAGACCTAAACAGACGGAGAAGAGTATTAGAAACTGAGATGAATAATTTGAGAACATAGAATCAGCTGGAAGAGACAGGAAAGGATAGGAGGTCTTGGTTGAGAGTCTATTCTCCTTTGTGAAATAAATGCAGAAGGAGAAGCTCATGGGGAAAATGATCAAGGAAATCTTACTCGGTAAACAGGAACGTGATGAGCTGTCGTAATATGTGTCACCAACACAATCACAGATTCCGGATGTACAGTTCAAATTAGATGTACATTCTGTCGTTGAACTGCAGCTCGTGCCTTGAGTTTTCTCTGGATTATGACACATAAATAAAATCAACATATAAATACGCTGCTTCTCGTCTAATAGCCCATGTTTTATAGCATGCAGCAAGTATTACCTCTACATATATTAGTCTGGCTAACATGTTGTATATATCTGAAACAATCTACAGCATAGTGTTTGTTAATTGGGAATGCTCACACAGAAGCAACGCAAATAGTTCTCAAAGCAAACTATAGAGGCCTTCGTGAAGTTCATACAAATGGCGGTTAGGCGTTGAACCGTTAAGGCCTGTTGCGTTTCTATGCTTGCAGCTACGGTTTGCAATGGTATTTTCCTCATGTTGGACTGGAGGTACATGGTTCCGTCGCACTGCTACTGAGTGAGTGCGTTGGTGACACTGTGAGCTGTGAAATTCGCGTAGAATGCTTTTACATCTGTCCTGTACAGTGACCTGCATGTTCGGAACAATAGCTACTGGCTGTTGCTGAATTGACTGATTTGCTTTTCGGTTAACGAGTATATTTTTCAGGAGACTCCTGGGAGTCGGCGTTGAAGCTGCGGAGTTCGTGCTTTACGCGACACTTTCGGCGGGTCGCCGTGCGGTAAAATACCGAGCCATGTGAGAAAACCCGGGTCAATGAGTTCATTCTGGTGACTGCCGAGTCCATCAACAGTGAAATGTGGTTGTCGTGGATGACTTTTTTGTTGGTATTCTGACGGCCGCATTATGCACAGTGTACCTGTGAGGGCTGTTGGATTGTGGAGACTCCTGTCTATTCCACATTTCACATTGGACAGTTGGGAGAATTTTGTTCTATGTTCACTGTACAGGAACGGAGCATAATGGGGACGACCCGTTGCCGTGAAGTTGGAACCTCAACAAGCTAACTAACTAACTAACTAACTAACTAACTAACTAACTAACTAACTAACTAACTAACTAACTAACTAACTAACTACCTAACTAACTAACTAACTAACTAACTAACTAACTAACCAACTAACTAACTAACCAACCAACCAAACAACCAACCAACTAACTAACTAACTAACTAACTGACTGACTGACTAACTAAATAACTAACTAAAAATTAACTAACTAACAATAGTGGTCTTGAAATAAATTACTATCAAATAACAAGCTGAATAGTATTTCTGAAAAAAAGGAACAAAGAAAATCTGATTACACAATTCTACACTCATTTTATAGCTGTTGTTGTTAATGATGTGTTGCAGATTCCAAAAAAGTAATTAGATTGTTTTCTGTCATCTCTAGATTTTGAGATAAGTAAGAATAACCTTCTTAGTAGGGCATTTGTCATATATATATATATATATATATATATATATATATATATATATATATATATATATATATATATATATATATATATAGTAGTAGTAGGCCTCTTTCAGTCCTGAAGGACTATAGAGTTGTGCCGCTTGGGAGGTGCCTGGCAGCACCGCTGGTGACTGTATAGTCCAATTCGAGAATGACAATCTCTGTCACAGTTTCCGCATCTGTGAGACGAGACAAGTCCCGCAGTAAGTGACTGCTCTTTGAGCCTGTGCCGTCTCTCCTCAGTTTTTTGGATCTGATTGCGCTCAAAGAGCACCAGTCCGTTTCGTACATCTCTTCTCCAGGAGCATCTGTCTGTTGCAACTCTCTCCCACGTGTCTGGATCTATTCCAATGGTTTTCATATCTTGTTTACACACATCCCTATATCGCATTTGGGGTCTTCCGGTTGGCCTCTTTCCTGTGGCTAGTTCTCCATAAAGGAGATCTTTGGGAATACGTTCGTCCTCCATTCGAGATACGTGGCCCAACCACCGGAGGCGTCTCTGCTTGAGGAGGGTGTGCACTGTGGTAATATCTGCTCTTTCAAGCACCTGTTTGTTTGTTATGTGGTCTTTCCATGTTATGCCCAGGATACGTCTCAGACATCTTATGTGGAAGGAATTCAACTTCCTTTCCTGTCTTGAGTACAGGGTCCAGGATTCAGACCCGTAGAGTAGTGTGCTAACAACACAAGCTTTATATACTTGAGCTTTTGTACGCTCTGTTAGTCTATTATTCTCCCAAACTCTTTTAGCTAGCCTGGAAAATGTTGTGGCTGCCTTTCCAATGCGTCTGTCGATTTCTGTCTCTAATGAAAGATTATCTGATATTGTCGATCCCAGATACACAAAATCGTGGACGACTTTCAATTCATAATTAGAGATTTTGATTGACGGAGGCGCATCAGCATCTTGTTCCATCACCTGTGTTTTATTTAGGCTAATGGTGAGCCCTAAGTCTTTGCAGGCAGCTGCAAAACGATCTATGAGCCTTTGGAGATCTTCTGCTGTATGAGTAGTCAGTGCTGCATCATCTGCAAAAAGTAGTTCTCTTACGCATCTTGGTCTTATTTTGGTCTTTGCCTTGAGTCTTGATGGGTTAAAAAGTTTGCCATCAGATCTTGTGTGGAGGTATATGCCTTCAGTGGCAGTCCCAAATGCTTGCCTTAAGAGAACAGCAAAGAAGATACCAAAGAGTGTAGGAGCAAGCACGCATCCCTGCTTTACTCCGCTGCTGATGCTGAATGACTGGGATGTTGAGCCGTCAAATAAAATGGTCCCCTGCATGTTTTCGTGGAATGATTTCACGAGACTAAGAAGGGTGGGTGGACATCCAACCTTTTCAAGGACCTTAAAAAGGCCGCTTCTGCTCACGAGGTCAAATGCCTTTGTGAGGTCGATGAAGGCTATATATAATGGCTTCGTCTGTTCTCTGCACTTCTCTTGGAGCTGCTGGAGTGAGAAAATCATATCGATGGTGGACCTGTTGGGTCTAAATCCGCGCTGCGATTCGGGGTAGATTCTTTCAGCAAGAATGTGTAATCTTTTAAGGATTACTCTGGCAAAAATCTTGCCTGTAATGCTGAGAAGGGAAATGCCGCGATAGTTGTTGCAGTCGCTTCTGTCGCCTTTGTTTTTATAAAGGGTAACGATGTTTGCGTCTTTCATATCTTGTGGTATTGATTTTTCTCTCCAGCAGAGCTGTAATATTGCATACAGTTCTGGGATGATTGTTTCTTTGCTACATTTTAAAATTTCAGGTGGAATACTATCTTTTCCAGGTGCCTTGCCGGATTTGAGAGAGTCTAGTGCTTCGCTGATTTCTGTGAGGCAAGGTTCGTTATCCAAGGCATGCATGGCGGACTGTTGATCGATGGCTTCCAGAGCTTCTTCGCTGACAGTGTTATCCACTGAGTATAGCTCCGAGTGGTGTTCTACCCAGCGATCCATTTGTTTCGCTCGATCTTTTATGATTACCCCCTCAGTTGATCGTAAAGGGGCCATCTTATTTTTTGATGGACCGACAGCTTGCTTGATGCCCTCATACATTCCTCTTATATTTCCAGTGTCTGCACAAGTTTGAATTTGAGCAGAGAGCTGTAGCCAGTACCTGTTCGCACATCTTCTTGCCATCTGTTGTACTCTATTTCTGGCCGTTCGCAATGCCTGCAGTGTTTTCTCTGAAGGTGATGTTTTATACATCGAGAATGCATGTCTCTTTATCTCCAGGACTGGGAGCATCTCTTCAGAGTGTGCTTCAAACCAGTCGGTTGACTTAGTTTGCTTCTTGCCAAATGTTGATAGTGCTGTATTGTAGATGGTGTCGCGAAAATGACTCCATCTCTCGGTGGAATCTCCGTCTGTGGGGCCGGGCAGAGTATCCGCTAGAGCCTGCATGAATTTGTTGACCTTCTCTTTATTTTGGGTGCCACTGGTGTCAATGCGTGGTCTTCCTTCTGTTCGGCTTCTGTAGATTCTCTTGGGCTTTATCTTCACCTTGCTGGAGACGAGTGAATGGTCGGTGTCGCAGTCAGCACCATGATAGCTGCGAGTCATCCGTACATTGCGGAGGTTGCTGCGTTTAGTGAGCACCAGGTCGAGTTGGTGCCAGTTCTTTGATCTGGGGTGCCTCCATGACACCTTGTGTTGAGGTTTCGTGTCAAAGAAGGTGTTGGTCACGCACAGATTATGGTGGCTGCAGAATTCCAAGAGACGTTGTCCATTGTCATTGATCTTCCCAACCCCAAACTGTCCTAGACATGAAGGCCAAGATTCGTGGTCGGAGCCAACCCTGGCATTGAAATCCCCCAGGATAAAAAGATTTTGTTTCTCTGGTGTTTCACTGACTTCTTTGCTAAGGTCGTCATAGAACTTGTCTTTAGATTCTGATGCTGCAGTTAGTGTTGGGGCGTAAACGCTTATAATACTAACTGGGCCTGCCTCTGTCTGGAGTTGGAGCTTCAATATTCTTTCAGTGCCATCACTTGGTGGTATGATGGAATTGAGCAGCTTGTTTCTGATAGCGAAGCCAACTCCATGCTCCCTGGTCTCTCCGCACGGCTTGCCATGCCAGTAGAAAGTGAAGTCCCTCTCCTTGATGCTTCCAGATTCTTGGAGTCTGGTCTCTTGCAGGGCGACAATGTCGATCCCCAGTCTTAGCAGTTCGTTGTTTATCACTGCAGTTTTGCGGGCATCCACAATCTCATTTAGATCGTCTGAGATGCCAGGGGTCATGGTTCTTACGTTCCATGTTCCCAGCCTTAGGGCCGGTTGTTTTGTTTTTTTCTTGCTGTTAGGTGTATAGATTGCGGTCCATGTGTCAGGATTTCCCCCTAAGCTCCACACACCCTCAGGAGCAGATGAACCGTGGCGAGACAACACCTTATTGACTGGGGGCTGCCCAGCTTAGGCGGGCGGTAGCTGTCTAGTGAGATACGATGATCTCTCCCACCGTCGGAAGTAGCCCCTGGCGCCTTGCTCTACGCCAATCGAGCATTAAGACTTATAACCGGCAAATGCTACTTCCCGTGTTGTGTCACCGCTTTACGCGGTGCTGAAGTGACCTCTTCAGGGCACAAGCCTGGGCAATGGAAATCGGAGAACCAGCTGTTGCCCAGTAGCAGGTTCCCCCTCTCCACGTCGCCGATGTTGACCAAGGAAAAGGCAGTAGCCAATGCAACTTGGCATCGGTGCCGTCGCAGGAGTTGCCAGAACTATGTTGTTTACAACATGGAACTGCCTTAGGGACTCCATCTCCGGATTTGTCCTCAGGGTTTACTCCCGAAGCCTTTCCCATATGGGTATACCCGCAAGGCAGCGGAGGTTTGAGATTTAGAGTTCCCTCTCTTAGAAGAGATACCAACCAAGGCTGACGAGCCTCCTCTGCCCGGGAATCAATAAGGAGGGAAGTCTACCATTCTTCCTTCCTGGCAGTGACCATACTGATCGGATGACCGTAGCCATTGTCTCTACTGAGAGATCCTCTGCCCACCGTCACTGACTTGAAACCATAACCAACAACTATCTGTCGGCTGCTCCCAAGTCCAATCCACCACCTGCTCCCATGGCTTCACGTTACCCTGTTGGGGGGGGGGGGGGCTAAATGGGTACTCCACCTTGCCCAAGGGTGTCCCGTAGGCTAGCGGAGGGAAGGAGGCACCTTACTTCTCCTTTGATAGGGTATACCCCTACCCCGCTACCCGAATATATATATATATATATATATATATATATATATATATATATATATATATATATATATATATATATATATATATATATATATATATATATATTGAATGTGCCAAAGCGTCTTGTCACAGTGTTGCATTATAACGAGATAGCCGCACCATTTGGTATTATGTGTTTCATTATATGTGGGACTAGGTGTTCATCCTACTGTCTGTCTGATAACATCATTTCTTATTTGGTGTCGGATAGTTAAGTTGGCAGCTCTCATCAAGCATAGAGAAGAAGGATAGAATTAGGCACTTTAGTAACGGATTACCGTATTTCAACGAAAATATATTAGCGGTTTTGTTTGGCAACTATTTCCTGTGTCTCCGTTTTAAGGAGGTTTAGAGTACTCGTGATGTTAAATTCCACGATTATTTGAAGATGGAGTTAAAATAGACACCGATTAATTGATATAGTTTATCAAACCCCGTTTTGCCTTGTGCATTTCTGGCGCTTCGAGAATCCTTGTTATACCGGACAACCAGGCTGTCTATTCTAAGTGGTAAGTAAACCCGTAAATACCGTTTTATGAGACTTACTACATTGTTTTACTATGCATTATCAAATTTAGCATCCATTTTTATATCTAGTTTGTAATTTTGGACTATTTAAGTTGGCAATAAATGTCACTCTGAAATTATGAAGATCGCATGCTGTAATCAATTGTATTTCAATGGCCGGAGATGGAAGTTTTACTCCAGCTATGAACATTTAATACTGTTATGGAATAGTCAGAGCGACTTCAATGATAATGAATGCGTCTTTACATTCAACACCCATTATTGTATGCATGTTTAATTTTTCATCACTCTCCATGGACCATATAATTGTTAATTTTTCATCTTTCCGACGGAATATCTGTTGTCAAAATGCATCTATCTACGCTGGCTTACAAAGCTCGCGTGAAAGTCACGCGTGGTCTGACATCACACAGATGACGTGAGATAGATACATCTGTGTGCGTGAGTGTATATATATATAAACCGGCAGAGTTATGTTTCCTTGGGTTAGACAGGCCTGTTGTTAATCTCCCTTGGCGACAGTGTAAACCGATAGTTGTGTGAGTGTGTATGTAGGGTCACAAAAAGTAAAAGGTCAAAATCGTTTTTCTTCATTATACCCATTTTACAGGATAAACTTACACACGCACATTAATATCTCGGCTTAAAATTGACTTACAGACTTGAATAAGGAACCGTTGGATTTGTTTTTTTCAAGAGGTATCCTGCTGTTGTGCAGGTTATATAATTAAAAAGCAATTGAGAAAAAGTTACTAAAGTGGATAGATAGAATCGCGTCAGACGGGCCTGCGTGGCTAATTATTGCCCCTTTGAAAATAAAGAGTGTTTGTTCGTTCGTTCGTTCGTTCGTTCTCATCTCATAGGTGTTGTTCATGGATAAGTGAGATTTGGATAATGTCCAAATGTGACATTGGTAGCTAAGGTTGGTTTGAATATTGTATTAATTATCTGTCGCTTTGCGGACATTAGTATATTTAGATATTTCAGTAACGGTGATAGTTGATATGTAAGCGCACTTGCTTTTTGGTATCTGATTTCGATTTCTCTTAACTAATCTGCTTATCTTCTATGATCATACTTCCAATATATTTGAATTTTTGAATGTTTTTTCAGAGATGTGCTTTTTATAAATATACTTATTGGACAACACAATATGTTAACTTGTATTACTTTAGTGTTGGCTGTATTTATATTTATTTTGTATCTTCTGCATGTTTACATCAGCTTAATGATGTGATCTTGCAGTCCGCCCTTGTAGTAACATTAATAGTACTAGCAGTACATGTTTTAGTAGCAGAAATAGTGGTAGGTATAGAAGTATCAGTGGTAGCAATACAAGCATGCACACACTCTAACATGCAACAAAGTACTCTCTCTCTCTCTCTCTCTTGCCTCTCTCTCTCTCTCTCTCTCTCTCTCTCTCTCGCCCCTCTCTCTGCCTAATATATATATATATATATATATATATATATATATATATATATATATATATATAAGTTATCAGTTATCAGTTGGGGTATCTTCATTGCACCCCGGACATGTCCATAGGTGCTCAGATCCTTCCCCCAGCATATGCATCAGCTATATATATATATATATATATATATATATATATATATGTATGTGTGTGTGTGTGTGTGTGTGTGTGTGTGTGTGTGGCTATTAGTCTACAAGTTGTGGATATCTGAAACAACCTACAGAATAATGGTTGTTAACTGGGAATGCTAAAAAAGAAGCAACGCAAGTAGTTCTCAAAGGAAACTATAGGGGCCAAGCAATACATGTCAATCAAATAACAGAGCTATTCAAACTGAATAGCTTCCTTGAAAAGATGCAGAAAGAATAACCCAATACTGATGCCACGCTATAAACAGAAGAAACGGCGCTAGTGCTGGATAGGATACAAATTGAGGAAGCCTGTTAACAGCATAACTTGAAAGTGATTACTTTAGAAGCCATATGGAAAAAGAATTAAAGAGATACCTAAACAGACAGAGAAGAGAATTAGAAACTGACATGAATAATTTGAGAACAATGAATAAGCTGGAAGATACAGGAAAGGATATGAGGTCTTGGCATAAGTTGGTTGAGAGTCTATGCTCCTGTGTGAAATAAATGCAGAATAAGAAGATCATGGGGAAAATGATCAAGGTAATCTTACTCGGTAAACAGGAACGTGATGAGCTGTCGTAATATGTGTCACCAACACAATCACAGATGCCGGATGTACAGTTCAAATTAGATGTACATTCTGTGGTTGAACTGCAGTACGCTTCTTGAGGTTTCTCTGGATTATGACAAATAAATAAAATCAACTTATAAATAAGCGGCTTCTCGTCTAATAGCCCATGTTTTATAGCATGCAACAAGTATTACCTTTACAAGTATTAGTCTGGAAAACAAGTTGTATATATCTGAAACAACGTACACTATAAGGTTTGTTAATTGGGAATGCTCACACAGAAGCGACGTAAATAATTCTCAAAGCAAACTTTACGGGCCTTGAAATTAAATTACTATCAAATAACAAGGATAATCAAACTGAATAGTGTCTCTAAAAAAAGGAACAAAGAAAAACTGATTACACAATTCTATAAACATTTTATAGCTGTTGTTGGGTAATGTTGTGTTTCTGATTCCAAAAACAAAAAGTAATCTTTTTTCTGTCGGCTCTAGGTTTTGAGATAACTAAGAATGACCTTCTTAGTAGGGCAATTGTTATGTACAGTTCTAGTGTTTTGTGTTATCAGTGGCATTTTGACTGTACACTGCATTCATATTATATGTAATTACTGTGATTTATTGCCTTAATATAAAATACCAAAAATGTATTAAGACTGTATAACTAAAAATGCTTATCTGTTGTCAACACACAAAACCTTCTTTTCAAGGTCTCCCTTGAATGTTAAATGCACGAACAGTCATGCTTAAGTGTTCAACATTAATATGCAATCAATTGCGCATCCTAAAGTCCCTGGTATCTCTCCTCCATTGTTTGTATATTTTGATGAAACCTGTCACCATGCTCCTCAGTAATGTCGCCAAGATTCTTATGAAAGGAAAGACATGTAAATGGCTATAGAGGTAGCGCAATTTTATACTCAGTTGCATCCAAGCTGACAAAAACTCGACAGCATGTTTTCAACAAAATCAGAATAATTGTCTGCTTTAAAGTTACCCAGCACGTTTTGCACAACTAAAACAAATGATGACCAGGCTGTGAACTCTGTTAAGTTCATCGAATCAATAAAATTAGGATCGTTTATTAACTTTCTAATTTGACGCCCATCAACATTTCACGTTTAGAGTTTTGCTATGCTCAATTCAAAAAACTGTCTGCATAAATAATTAAAACAGGTACCATTTTTGTACAATGCCTTAATAAATTTCTTCATCAAGCCAGCTTCACGTGTAATGGTAGCAGTATAACTCTTTTTCGATCAATTAGAGGCTTGTTGATAATAATTTTTTTTCTCCAATTTTAAATTCATCACTCAGGGGCCACTATTTCTTTGTCCAGTGCATATCTTTTGCCCTGCTTGTCAACAGACATATAAAACATGGATATTTGGTGAATCCCATTTGCTGTCCAAGCAAGAAGTTCATCACGTTAAGATCTGCACAAACCACCCAGTTTTGTTCTAAATACTTCAATTTTGTTAAAAATTGTGCTTATTGTAGTATACTCATCCTTCATTGTAATTGAACAGGCAATTGAAATTGAGCCATATTTGTTACCTGTTGAGTTGAGTTGTTGAGTTGAGTCAAGAACCGACATCACTGCACTCAGGACATTCCCATACGTGCTCAGTCCCCTCGTTCAACAGCCAGTGAAGAGTCATACTACTAATCGTTCCCACCGCTATCTGATTAAATGTTCTCCTGGTCTTCCCTCTCAGTTTTGGGATTCTTCCAGAACCCCTGCCGATCCCCCGCAATCTCATTCTTTCCACATATGGGTTCTCAATCTGTTCCTCCGCCTTCTCCACCTGGTCCCACAAGCGCACGACCACCTCCCCCTTGTCGATAGGCAAGATACTACCAAGAGGTGCATTCTCTGCTAGCCTATCAGCCTGTTCATTCTCCCGTACACCCGCATGGCCAGGGCAAAATATCCGTACAATTCTCACAATCTGTGACCTCTGAAGCTACGAGAGCCATTCCACACGAAACATTCCTTTCTCCACCTTGCTAAGCATATTCGTTGGATCCGTAATGAACAAAACGTGTGTTGCAGTAGTCTCCTCTAGCCACCGGAATGCCGCTGTTACTGCCTCCACCTCCATTCTCATGCTGGAGGTCGTAGTCTCATATGCCAGGCTCTCCTTTTTCAAGACTCGCCCATTAGCCTTTGCAATAAAGCCCCAGCCACTACGTCTGTTTCTCACCACTGACCCATCGGTGTAGATGACTATGTCACCTTGATGTGTGTTGCTCTGGATCAGCTGTTGCACTTCAAACTCAGTGCGGCCCGCTGCCCATTCTCTGCACTCACGACCCAGTGTTATTATTACATTGTGCCAGTCCGTCATGTCATCCGGAACTTCAACCCACTCTCTTTAACGATTGATGGTCTCTAGATCACACACCTAACTTATAGAAAGTTCTGCCTGTGCCATCCAGGACCTGCCTCGCCTTAGTCTATGACCCTTTACCATATCCATTGCTGCATGCAGCGGGTGATCCCTGTGTGCGGAAACTCTCAGGTACCATTTGGCCTGAAGGACCCTATGCCTAACCGTCATTGTAGGTAGCGCCAGGATATGCCTCATGCAGATAATTGGTGTGTCCTTTGTGCACCCCAGTATTAACCGCATGGCTGCATTCTGTATGCGCTCCAACCTTTCAAGCTGGCTTTTTGATACTGTCAGCAGCCCCAAACCATACTCAATGACAGAAATTATTAACTGCTGAAAGAGCCTGTAATTTGTTACTTTTGCTTAAGAAACCACTTTAAAATTTATTTTAGAGCTGTCAAAGAAATGTCGTCACTCATCTGGTGTATAACATACACCCATTTCGTTTACATTAGTACAAAACTCAAGATTGTTTTCTTTACAAAAGAATAGAAACTAAGCTTGCTCTCTGCTGCGATAAAATGTAAACTTTGTTTCAACAGTCAGTAATATGTTCTGTTTTTGTTTTCCAATCTCTTGATGCTGATGATGTCAACTACTATTTCTATTACTTCTACTACTACTACTACTACTTCTTATTCTATTGATGCTAGTATCACCAACACCGCTGCTACAATTATTACTAATATTAATACTACTACTATCACCACCCACTCTAATACTGCTAATATTACTTCTTCTATTGCTACCACAACTACTACAACTATTAATACAACTACGACTATTACCACCACGGCTATAACTAATATTACTACTATTACTACTACTACTACTACTACTACTACTACTACTACTACTACTACTACTACTACTACTACTACTACTACTACTACTACTACTATTACTACTACTACTACTACTACTACTACTACTACTACTACTACTACTACTACTACTACTACTACTACTACTACTACCACCACGGCTACTACTAATATTACTTCTACTACTACTACTACTACTACTACTACTACTACTACTACTACTACTACTACTACTACTACTACTACTACTACTACTACTGCTACTACTACTACTACTACTACTACTACTACTATTACTACTACTACTACTACTACTACTACTACTACTACTACTGCTACTACTACTACTACTACTACTACTACTACTACTACTACTACTACTACTACTACGACTATCACCACCACCGTTACTACTAATATTACTACTATCATTACTACTACTACTAACTACTAGTCCTTCACTTCTTCTTCTTCTACTGCTACTGCTACTACTACTACTACTACTACTACTACTACTACTACTACTACTACTACTACTACTACTACTACTACTACTACTACTACTACTACTACTACTACTACTACTACTACTACTACTACTACTACTACTACTACTACTACTACTACTACTACTACTACTACTACTACTACTACTTCATTCATTGGCACCTTTCCGTCTTGACAGACGATAGTTTGGTACATTGTGCTTTAAAAAGGCTTAATAACTACGATCCATGGCGGTGCGGAGTGTGGCTGGTAAGGCCAATTCTTGCTGCAAATGTTTGCCCACAGTAGGTGCATGTGAAAACATGGTCACTTCCACCATTTTGCACCATCTTACGTCTCTCACGCTCTGTGTGTGCTTTATCTGCAATCATTTTCTCCTTTGTCTTTATTCCATTTCTGATAGTTGCCCTCCATGCAACACGTTCAGCGGCGACGTGCTCCCAATGTGCATTATCAATGCCTGTATCAATCATGTCCCGCTTACACACATCTTTGTATCGTAGTAGAGGCCGACCCTGAGATCTCCTACCCGTCTGTAATTCACCAAATAAGATGTCCTTTGGTATTCTACTGCACGGAAAAAACTGCAGTTTAATGATTCCTTGATAACTTACATATTAAAATACAAGGAAGGAGAAGGGTTAACAATCGTGTACTTCATTCTGAGAGGAGGACGAATAAAAGATCATTGACCGACACAGATATGAAAATAGGATACAGGTGTTCGTAAAGTTCATTGCTTGACGATCTGACGGACACGGAGAAACGGGACGATCGCGCTGGGGACACACGACCGGAGAAAACGATCAACGAGTGAAGTTGCTTTGAAGTATTCGCGTACGGGGAAACTCAGGGAACAGCGTAACAACGAAGGACACGAACAACTAACCACTACGTGATTTCTCCGCTGTATGACGGGCAGGATACGGCAAATTTGATTGTAGATCAAACAATCACCGGAGGATTGGACACTTGTTATAAATAAGTAGCAACTGGGTTTGCTAGTTAGTGTGTGTTCCAAACTGGGCTGAATGAGATATGCTCCTGGGGGGGGGGGGGAAAGAAAGACACATCCCTAATGGTTTAAAGAAGAGGGGATATTAGTGTGTTATTCGCTAGTGTATTTCGATTCCAGGAACATAAGTGCATATATATAAGGTAACACTAATATTAGAGTAATATTAGCATAGGGAAATATGTGGTTGTGCGTAGGGTTTACTATTGCTTTCTATTTAGTGAATAGTTTATACTTTAGTGAATTCTGCTGTTTATGTCAGAGTATTCTTTCGGAGGCTGTTTCATTACGGCTGGAGAAAGACAATCACATAGACAGGGATATGAGGCAGACTTAAATCACCTGATTTAATGTTTATTACCCAGGTTCTACTACACAGCCTGACCTATCAAAGAAGATAAACCAGTACATCTCTTGTACAGAGAAAGCAGTGTTGATAATACAGGAAAGACCTTTTAAATTAATCAGGCACTTCACAGGTGCAGTGAAAGTATGTCACTATAGCAAATGCAAAGTGGGTGACTTAACGAATGTTAAAAAACAGGTTTTGGTGAACCTTAGAGAAGGAACTTTATTCAAGCATAGAAAATAGGATAAAACATTGTCATTGAGTACTCACCTAAACGAAACAGGGAAGAACCCTAGACCAGTGTACCTATATTCAAAAAACGGTTAAATAACTGTGGACAGGTGTGAGGTGTTTTCACTAATGGATTATAACAACATAAAACGGAAAACTCTGTCTACGGAAAGGACTTACCGTGATCACATTACTGTACGGTGTTACAATTGTTTACATCGTACAACTGTACGATGAACAATTGTTTGTCTTTTCAAGAATTGGATTAAGTCAAGACTCAAGCTGAACGGATCATACAGGGTGAGAACGTTCTAATTCTGTGTTTGATGTCTGATGTTTTGGCCTTTTGAATATGCCGGAGAAGATTACGAAGACTAACAATCTAAAAGTCCTATCTTGCAGTCACCTTAGCAGACACTACCAACTACAGATACACATTCAATACATACACCAGACATAGTTTTTATTAATAAATCTTTTATTTATCGTTGAAAGGAACTCTTGTCAGGGTATGTTATGAAAGAGAGAGAGAGAGTGAAAGAAATAGATATATGGAAGGGAAGACAGAAGGGAGGAGTGTAGACAGAAGTCAGTCAATAATCCCAACAGAGAATAAAGTTGAAGATGTGCTTGTTGATTCCACATTCCTCCCGGGTAAACAAGTGACATAATTGGTGGAGCGAGCGGGGTACTTACATAATACCCATATGACCTGGAGGCATAACAGGGCATATGCATAGAGGGGTACCTGCATATTGGCCAGGCATAGCGGAGTACCTGCATGTTGGGACATACTGATGGGAATAAAAATAAGTATACATTGATGACTTTTAATGGAAGGACGTCCATTGCATATATGGTGCCATTACATTTATGGTAGAACCATTTCATTAATGCAGGTGACTTTACAGTGAGAAAGTTCCAGACAGGGTGAATGTGGATAGGTGGTAAGACACATTACATACCTAGTCACACGGTCACACGTCTACATAAGTCTTTATCCTATATCTCCTCTTGTGGATGAGAGAGTGGTTGTGATGTACTGTGTGGTGTTGTAGACATTATAATATTAGATATACATAGGGGAAAATGATATAGGTTCTAGGTAGATTATCTGTTTATAGGAAGGACTTCTTTATGGTTTGAGGTGTCTTTACTTAACTTGCTGAACTACCTGCTTTAACTATGGCCACTCCCAAAATAACTACCGCCGAACTGAGGGCAAACGGAGAGGAAATTGGTTTAGCTGGTTTTGAACTAACTGATTACATACAGGAACGAGAGAGGGAAATTCGTCAAGCGGAAAGAGAAGATCGGAAGGCCGAGTTGGAATTGAGAAGAATAGAGGTGGAGACCAAACGAATGGAAATGGAACAGGAGACCAAGCGACTGGAAATGGAACAGGAGGCCAAGAAACTGGACCAGGAGACCAAGAAACTGGAAATGGAACAGACTGCCAGGAGACAAGAAATGGAACATGTATACCGCTTGAAAGAGTTAGAACTCAAGACACAAACTAAGAGTGAAATAGATGCAGCAGAAGGAAGTTCATCTTCACCTGGGGCAACCCACATGAGTGGACAGGGTTACCATGCCATGACGTTTCCCTTGGCGGTCTTTGATGAAAGTAAAGAGAAGATATACCAGTTTTTGGATCGGTTCGAGGCCATGGCAGTCGCTATGGGACTGGATAGAAGCCGATGGGCTCTTAAATTATCCCAGGCTTTACGTGGTTCAGGGTACGAGGTCTACACACGCCTACCACCAGGACATGAAAATCAGTACGAGGAATTGAAAGCCGCTTTGATGAAACATTATGAAGTCACAGCACAAACGTATAGGAAGAAGTTTAGATCGTCTAGAGCTATTCGCCGCCTACAGTCTGAGGCTGAAATCCTATCTCCAGAAATGGATGGACTTGGCAGAATTCAAGAGGGATTATGAGAGTCTCGAAGAGATGATGGTGGTCGACCAGATGCGAAAGCAAATATCGAAACCTCTCAGAACCTTCTTGGGAGAACAAGGGGCGGAACAGATTGATGTTGTGAATAAGCTGGCGGAACGATTCTTAGAGGTACATGGGGAGGCTGCGGAACTCAGTATTCAAACCAAAGGTCAGGAGAAACAAGAGAAAAAGAAACCTAAGAATTGGGAAGGAGAAAAAGTGGAACCTTATATAAAGCACACAGAAGAGAGTTCAGAGAAGGTGAAGAAAGGAAACCAGAACACCTCGAATTCTCCAGCGAAACGACAGTGGTCTGAGAAGTGGTGTTCATTCGGCAAAGTGCCATCTCATAACACGAAGGACTGCAGATCGAAACCTAAAAGTTCTTACTTCGCAGCATGCAAAGTGATTCCTACGACGGTGATCACAGACAAGGCTGAGGTCGGCGAAGGAGAAAGGAACAAAAAGGACACACGGAAACCTAGGAAGGGAACATGGTGCACACCCTGCCAGTCGACAACACATAATACTGTGGACTGCAGATGCAAGGCAGAAGACGCCAATTGCATAACCAACCTCGAGGAATCAAAAGAGGAAGGCAAGGAAACGGTCAAGGAGATGGAAGACACTCCGGACCAAGAGAGACCACCTGTGGTCGAACTGATTGAAGTCAATGGCCAGCAGGTTGTTTGTCTCTACGATACCGGTTTGGATGGGGAAGCGGTGGTGGATGCCAGCCTAGTAAGCCCAGACCAACTTACATGGGAGACCATAGAAATACAGCCGGCAATGAGGAGTGCTGTTACCATGACGCTGCCAATCGCCAAGGTGGAGATTAAATCCAAGTACGTCACGGGCATTATTCCTGCGGCTGTATTAGCTGACTCCCTATTCCCAATGATCATTGGCACGAAATATGTCTTTTTGGGGATGCCCAAACAGCCAGCCCACAAGTGAACAGTAGTCAGTGGATCTCAAGGGAAGGAAAAAGAGGCAGAGACACTATGCGACAACTCAGGGATAGGAGAATTGCATACTGCCCAGAGGAAGGATACTACGTTACGTCCTTGCTACAGGAAGCTGCAAAGAAGTGCTGAGCCACCAGAACGGGGACAGTACTTTCTGAAGAATCGACTACTCTATCGGAGAGCTGGGAGGGGAGATAACCTGCACGAGCAGTGGGTGGTTCCAGAGACCCACCGTCCTCACATTCTTCAGAGTGGACACATCATAGGCGAGAATCGACATATGGGTGTCCGAGAGACCTTGCAGCAAATTTCCGGCCATTATTGCTGGCCAGGAATGACCGGAGATGTACGCCGGTGGTTGAAGTCTTGTTCGGAGTGCCAGAACGCACCACCCAACAAGCGGACTAAGAGTAAAATAGCTTTTAAAGTGGAAGACAAAGTGGAAGTGTGGAGTCCAGCAGAGACCAATATACTCCAAGTAGGATGGAAAGGACCTTATCCTGTGGAAAAGGTGGTGTCCAAGAACATCTACAAAATACGGATCGGGGAAGAGCAGAAAAATCTCCCTAGACATCTCATTAGGAAATATGAGGAGAGATCAGGGAGCAAAGCTTTTGCACTTTATGGTGTTGGCAGCCATTGGGACCAATGTTACCAGTCCAGACGAAGACCAGAGATCGCCAGTACAACATAGGAGGGCCTATGGGACAGTACGTGATAGGTCAGATTTACCCAACGACAGGAGGAGGGAAATCACCAGTCAGGGAAAGGACAAGAGTGAAAGTTTCACCGGTAACCAAGTTCAGAAGGGGTGGGTAACGTCGGGAAAGGCGAGAATTACCCAGGACTCCAACCGAAGATTGGCTGACAAGATACAATATCGCCCAAGATGGTCCTGGAAGCAAAAGTCCAGGAGATTTGGGAAAGAAGACTCGGTCCAACGAGGAAGAGGTGGAACATCCCCAGAGGCAAAGCCGGGGAAAACCAAGAGGACATGGAAGCAGTGTTACAATCAGGATGGGACGATCCGTCTGTATTGTGAGCCATCGCTTACGCCAGTGGAAAGGAGGTCGACTGAACGTACAGGAGCGATGAGCCAACACTAGTTTCAGTCATGAGTAGTAGGGTAGGGTGCATATGAGGTCGCCTACTGGATGAGGTGTTGATCCATGTGAGGATCCAATCATATCATCAACACGTGATGTTAATAGCTACTTCACAGAAGCTCAACGCACGGTGGATGTGATGGACATTGTTGCTGCAACAGGACTTCACAGTGGAATACATTTCTGGTAAGGAGAATGTAGGAGCGGATTTCTTATCTAGACATCCAACTTCAGAGGAAGAGGAATAAGTTGGAGGATCATAGGAATCAAAACTACAGGGATGAAGAGTCGACGCGGTCAACTCTCTTAAGAGGGGGCCTATGTCACGGAAAAAACTGCAGTTTAATTATTCCTTGATAACTTACATATTAAAATACAAGGAAGGAGAAGGGTTAACAATCGTGTACTTCATTCTGAGAGGAGGACGAATAAAAGATCATTGACCGACACAGATATGAAAATAGGATACAGGTGTTCGTAAAGTTCATTGCTTGACGATCTGACGGCCACGGAGAAACGGGACGATCGCGCTGGGGACACACGACCGGAGAAAACGATCAACGAGTGAAGTTGCTTTGAAGTATTCGCGTACGGGGAAACTCAGGGAACAGCGTAACAACGAAGGACACGAACAACTAACCACTATGTGATTTCTCCGCTGTTTGACGGGCAGGATACGGCAAATTTGATTGTAGATCAAACAATCACCGGTGGATTGGACACTTGTTATAAATAAGTAGCAACTGGGATTGCTAGTTAGTGTGTGTTCCAAACTGGGCTGAATGAGATATGCTCCTGAGGGGGGAAAGAAAGACACGTCCCTAATGGTTTAAAGAAGAGGGGATATTAGTGTGTTATTCGCTAGTGTATTTCGATTCCAGGAACATAAGTGCATATATATAAGGTAACACTAATATGAGAGTAATATTAGCATAGGGAAATATGTGGTTGTGCGTAGGGTTTACTATTGCTTTCTATTTAGTGAATAGTTTATACTTTAGTGAATTCTGCTGTTTATGTCAGAGTATTCTTTCGGAGGCTGTTTCATTACGGCTGGAGAAAGACAATCACATAGACAGGGATATGAGGCAGACTTAAATCACCTGATTTAATGTTTATTACCCAGGTTCTACTACACAGCCTGACCTATCAAAGAAGATAAACCAGTACATCTCTTGTACAGAGAAAGCAGTGTTGATAATACAGGAAAGACCTTTTAAATTAATCAGGCACTTCACAGGTGCAGTGAAAGTATGTCACTATAGCAAATGCAAAGTGGGTGACTTAACGAATGTCAAAAAACAGGTTTTGGTGAACCTTAGAGAAGGAACTTTATTCAAGCATAGAAAATAGGATAAAACATTGTCATTGAGTACTCACCTAAACGAAACAGGGAAGAACCCTAGACCAGTGTACCTATATTCAGAAAACGGTTAAATAACTGTGGACAGGTGTGAGGTGTTTTCACTGATGGATTATAACAACATAAAACGGAAAACTCTGTCTACGGAAAGGACTTACCGTGATCACATTACTGTACGGTGTTACTGTGGTGAACAATTGTTTGTTTTTTCAAGAATTGGATTAAGTCAAGACTAAAGCTGAACGGATCATACCGGGTGAGAACGTTCTAATTCTGTGTTTGATGTCTGATGTTTTGGCCTTTTGAATATGCCGGAGAAGATTACGAAGACTAACAATCTAAAAGTCCTATCTTGCAGTCACCTTAGCAGACACTACCAACTACAGATACACATTCAATACATACACCAGACATAGTTTTTATTAATAAATCTTTTATTTATCGTTGAAAGGAACTGTTGTCAGAGTATGTTATGAAAGAGAAAGAGAGAGAGAGTGAAAGAAATAGATATATGGAAGGGAAGACAGAAGGGAGGAGTGTAGACAGAAGTCAGTCAATAATCCCAACAGAGAATAAAGTTGAAGATGTGCTTGTTGATTCCACATTCCTACCGGGTAAACAAGTGACATCTACCATCATCCATCCTCCTAACGTGTCCTATCCATCTAAGTCTACGAAGACTGAGCATGGAATACACCGTCACACAACCTGATCTTTCCAATACTTCAGTATTTGTGATTTTGTCTTGCCACTTAATACCAAGTATTCTTCGCAGACACCGCATATGAAAGCTGTTTAAACGTTTCTCTTCGCGTGAGTAAGTTGTCCAGGTTTCACTGCCATAAAGAAGAGTACTAAGGACACAGGCTTGGTAGACGAGGACTTTTGGCAGTAAGCTTCCTGTTCTCCCAGACTCTTTTTGCTAACATGTTCATTGTTGTTGCTGCCTTGCCAATCCTGATGTTGATTTCCTGATCGAGGGATAATTTGCTATTTACCTCTGATCCTAGATATGTAAAATGGTCTACTATCTCCAGTTCGGCGTCGTCAATAAAGATTGATGGTTCATCATGTGCACCTTGTGACATAATCTGTGTCTTCTTTTTGTTAATTGTTAAACCAAATTCAGAACAAGCATTGGAGAATGCAGATAGTAGATGTTGTAATTCTTCCTCACTACTACTACTACTACTACTACTACTACTACTACTACTACTACTACTACTACTACTACTACTACTACTACTACTACTACTACTACTACTACTACTACTACTACTACTACTACTACTACTACTACTACTACTACTACTACTACTACTACTACTACTACTACTACTACTACTACTACTACTACTACTACTACTACTACTACTACTACTACTACTACTACTGCTACTACTACTGCTACTACTGATACTACTACTACTGCGGCTGCTGCTACAGCTTCTACTATTACTAGACACTTTTACTACAAATACTGCTACACTATTACAAGTACTATTGTTACTACTACTATTATTACCAATATTATTTATACCTGTATTACTATCTATGCCGTCGGAGATCGTAATATGTGGAAATACTTTATCGCATAAGCCAACCGGCAAGACACGTGATAATGATGATTACAATTACTATCTGCTGATACATCTACTTTTCCCCACTAATATGGCTTTGATATCGGTAAAACAGTCTTGATTCGGTTCTTAAGAATGAAAGAAAAATTATGATGCTCTTCATTCATTGGATATACCAACTCTCTCTCTCTCTTTCTCTCTCTCTTTCTCTCTCTCTCTCTCTCTCTCTCTCTCTCTCTCTCTCGCCTCCTTACCGTCATGAACCCTATTTTGTACTGCCATCACTCTTTACTATACAGATACATCATTCAAGAAGCCTTCAATTTTACTATACAAAACATAAGCAAGGAAACCGACAACCTCGCGACTCGCACAGAAGGTGGTCAGTCTAATGATGACGCTGTAATCATACCTACCACACCGAAGGAAACTCCTCGTGGAGGATCAATATTTGACAGACACTAACACGGCGTTCTTAATGTCCCCGCAATCATTAAACACAGTCGATAAATGTATAACATACCCGCCCCGATCGGCAACATCTTACTAAAGCAGGCAGCTCGATACCCTTAGGACTGAGACACCCCAACCTCAGGACTTAACAACTATAGCACTTCAAAACCACCGACCCTATTTGCGAACCCCGTAATCATAAT
The DNA here is from genome assembly GCA_963921405.1 of Cepaea hortensis. Lineage (NCBI taxonomy): Eukaryota > Metazoa > Mollusca > Gastropoda > Stylommatophora > Helicidae > Cepaea > Cepaea hortensis. The sequence goes on from OY992886.1 coordinate 106,796,045, forward strand.
CCGTACGCCTTAACAAGCGTGTGATGATGATGTTTCTGTAACACTTATGATACTAAACTATACCTCACTCTTTTAACAGTTAGCGGTAAGTTTTATCCACACCCTAAAAAATATGGGTTTTAAAACCCCTGGGACATGACCGCACACGCTTACCGGCAAGACACGTGATGATGATGATGATGTTGTTAATAATGATGATGATGATAAAGATGATGATGCTAATGATAATGATGATGATGATGATGATGATGATGACTGATATCTATACATTAAACTGTGCTCCACCGGAAGCAATACTTTATTACGGTTTTCCTCAAGGATAGAATACTGGTCACAATACATCACCCACCAAGACACCCCACCCCTCTTAAGTCATTGAGGTCACGCTTTTTTATATATATTTATGTTGTACCCCTGTCCAACTTACACCCTAAGTGACCACTTTTCTAACTTAGTATTATGTCACTACTACATCTCTTGTCATTTAATTGTGTGTCTATAAATATTATCGATTTTGCGCCACAAAACGAGCGTTTTTCCATGTTACTTTACTTTTAGCGATTCATGTATGGAAATTCTTGAATGAAGGGAACTATAATATAATGACGAAAATCAACAAGAATATAGAATTAAGGGAAAGGTAGCGGTCAGACAAAAAGAAAAAAGACTTGTCAGAAAATGCAGACAAGAAAATCCGGCTGCTGTAGAGGCGGAAGTACAAGCGTTGAATTTCGAGAATTCGTTAGACGGTGATGCTGTCATCTACACAGATGGGTCGGTCGTCCGACATGTGAGAAGCTCATGGGCCTTCACGGCGCGGGCAGGAGGGAGAATTGTGAAGGAGGACTCTGGTGCTTTTGTTGAGACCACAAGTAGTCTGACTATGGAAGTCATGGCAGTAAGTAAAGCAATAACATGGCTAGAGACATAGACATTCAATAGGGCATGTTTTCTTAGCGATTCAATGAGCATGCTCAAGAGCAGTGGTTCCCAGGCTTTTCAAGCAGAGGGTCATATCTACTATTTTCGGTAGTTAAGCGGGCCACAACTTTATAAAATTATAAAAGTCCTGGAATATCATTCACACCTTTCTTAACTTTGGTCAACAAAATTCTAAAACTTTAAAGGCAGTCAGTGTCAGTTATAAACTGCGGTCATTTTATTGTTTACAATCAAAATTTCATTTAACAATACATTTTTAATCAGTTTCGAAAATCGCTATTGATGTAATTAATTTACAATTGGGAGTCTCTGTGGCGAAGTGATCAGGCCGTTTAACTCGGGCTCCGAAGGTTGTGGGTTTGATTCCGGGCCGAGTCCTTCGGTTCACGAATTAATTTTTTCGGAGACTCCTATAGGTCGTCGCTAGAGCTACGGAGTTCGTGCTTTGTGCGGAAAGAGACCGAGCCATATGGAATAAAACCCGGTGCAATGAAATTGACCATGTCGACTTTTAAGCGACTTTTTAAATTTACAATTGTAACTGTTATTCATAACCAGTGACTTAAGTTCAGATGCCAGTTTACCAATGCCTGGGCACAAATCAGTCGTGCCCAAAGTCATAAGCGAAGCTAGAATACTGTCGGTGAGTCTGGAACGTTGTTTGTCTTTTTATAACGGACATTGGTGAAAATGACTGCTCGCATCTGTAAGTCGAACCAAAACGACAAATGTATCTCTGGAGAAATGAACGCAAGTGTTCAAATTGTTGAACAAGCAATAATCGCCAGAATGAAATCATATGGTCAGCTGAAGGGAAGCAGGGAGCTCCAGAAATTTACATATCAGTGCAGAATTGCATTTTAAGTCAATTACTTGGTGCTAAAGGTTTCGCTGTAATTGGCAGAGCTTGGCATCAGGAAATACGAACGAATTTATGAAGAGGGCAACATCATCCTCCTCTATTGTGAACTCTTGAAATCTCGACTGAAAGATATCCAGAAGACTTTCAACTTTTACTTTGCACTGTAACAAGTCATAATTCTTTTCCACCACAAGTTGGAAACACCTCTAAAATACCTTCAGTCAGATGTTCGATAAACAGTCGTAGTTTCATTTTAAATGAAGAAATGTCATCGCACAAATTTGTGAATAGTTAGTTTGTTCACCCCCCGCCCCCCTTCCCGGATCCTCTCTATTAAAGAGTTTAAATAAGACGTGATGGCCACCAACAATGCCAGGTCATTAAGCCAGTCATCGTTCAGCAGACATTCCCGTCTTGTAGGTAATGCAATTTTCTCCCAGACAGAAACGGATAGACACTAATTTTCAGTGCCAGGAAACGTGGCACTTTCCCGTTAGATAGCCATCTGACATCACAGTGTAACAGTAGCTCAACTTATTCCTCATTCAGGTCTGATAGAAACTATCTGACCTAACTCCTCTTCAGCGTTTTACTTCGAATTTTGTTCACATATCTCAGAACAATATCCATGACATGTTTGGGATTTACAGATGTTCCACACAGAGCTTCTTGGTGAATGATACAATGATATTTTAATATAGTGCTGCCAAGAAACTGTTCCAATAATGCTAGACATCCACACTTTTTACCCGTAAAATCCGGAGCACCGTCGGTGCATACACTGTCCAATTTGATCCATTACTCTTTGTTTTTCTCTAAACCCAACTTCAGAGTTTAAAACAGATCAGTCCCTTTGGTAGTTGCATGCAATAAGTCAAGTCCTCGAATTTCTTAAATAACTTCAAAATTATCGTTTATTGCCCGAACAAAAAACTGCGACCTGAGCTGTGTCAGATATGTCAGTGGATTCATCCACTTAAAAGTGTGTGACACAGCTTAGGTCCCAGATTCAACCACTGGCAATGAAAGAAAAAAAAAATTAAAATTTTTGATATATGCTGCTTCTTGTCGATAAACATCGTTGGCTAATTCTTCAACTCACCTGGCCACAGTTTTATTATTTAAAGGAATCTGATCAAATTGTGTTTCACAATTTCTATCGCCAAGCATTCTATCAGCAATTTTAAGGTAAGGCTTTATTACTTTTTCTGCATCGGTGAACGGCTTCTTTTTGTGAGCCAACAGAAGAGCGACTTCGTACGATGCAACAACAGCACCCTTGCTCTGTACGTTAGCCTTGGTGAAAAATGAATGCTGCTTGGTCAGAGAACTTTCTCTGTGAAATATTTTCTTAACTCCGAATTTATCGGATATTGATAATTTATGTCTGAATGTGTGGTCCAGATTTATTTATTTTGTTGTTGTTGTTTTTTTTTGGTTTTTTTGGTTTTTGTTTTTGAAACAGAAACACAAAATCCGCAGATTAAGCAAACTGGTTTACTACTACGGCTAGGCATAAACATAAATTTCTCTGTCCAATCTTCATTGAATTAAAAACAAACAACATCTCCACATTTTCGCTTTTTGCCATTGTCTGATTTTAGATTTTCCACACTCATGTTTATAGGCTTTAACGGTAAATTTTTATTGAAAACAATCTAATTTCAATACAATACTACCGACTCTGTTAAACAATTGTAACAGACGACAACAAGGCGCATTGCGCACTCTGATTGGTCGACAAGACAGGGATATGGGAACTTCATAACATTTCGTTGTGAAATGAACAGGCGCATTTGATAATATCTAAGCATAACAACCACGAGCAGGGTGAATTATCGCACGCTGACGGGGCGCTCCGAGTGAATTTTTTTTTTTTTTTAATTATTAAAATATCTTATGCTAAACAACGAAGCCTAGCGTGCCACTTTCTAACAGCTGGCGGGCCACAAGTGGCCCGCGGGCCGTGGTTTGGGAACCTCTGCTCAAGATGATAGAGATGGGGTGGGTCCGAAGGGAGTGGTTGCTGTCTTTGGGGCGGTCTCGCCTGACAAAGATTAGTTTCATCTTCGTGCCAGTACATGGAAATGAGCAGGTAAGGCTAAGGTGGAGGGCGGACGCGCCATGGACCAGGTTGACACTCTGAATGCTCTACGAGAAGTTAGACTTGTACGAGAACCAAGTGATGATTGCGAATCTACAACCATGGTCGGACTTCGAGAACAGTAAATCAAAGAGTTGTGACCAAACAAGAACACTACGCAGGAAGCCAAAGAATATTGATAAACCAACACAGAACTGGTGTCGTTAGCCAATACACGCTGCGGGATTTATTGAGGAGGGGATCCTAGCACTTATGGACTGAATGGTTTGATGTGCAATGAGGATGATCTGTCGACTAACTAACTAACTAACTAACTAACTAACTAACTAACAGAAGTAAGGGAAAATAGAAAGGCAGACTTAATTAATGGCAAAACCAGGGCTGCTAAAGTCAAAGCACAAAAAAGTATATAGAAGCTAACACACAAGAGCAGATAAAAGACAATATTTATATGCCATAGCAAGGGAGGTAGAGGATGAAACAGCAAAAGTAAACATCGGAGACCCATACAGCACGACCAGGAAATTGGCGTAATGAATAATCAACTAAGTGAACATGCCGAAAATAGTAAATGAAAAGTTCCCAATAAACACTGAAAATCAAAAACTATTTTTAATATATAATCTATTTTAATAGACCAGTCGGCACTCGAGGAATAATGTGGCCAATATTAGGTCGGTCGCATTTATTTTCCAAGACATGCCCTGGTTCCTAGTTATTTTTTTTTTTGTCTCGGTCGACAGGGGCGTCCAGATCAATTGGAAAAATCCGCTTCGATGGAAATTCCCACTCATGACAACCCAACCTATAATTAATTATGCTAGCAACTCCGCTACCGCGACTCCAGCATGCAATGAAGTTGTAGCTTTAAATATTGTATCTGGCACAGAAGTTAACAAGTTACGAATATTTCAAGCAACCTACAGTATGATAGCTGTTAATTGAAAATGCACAAATGAACAAGAAAAAAAAATCATATGGCGTAGCAGGAATTTGCTGTAGCACATGAAAACCAACACATTGATTGGCACATGAAAGATGCATGTTTTTGAAAAGTTTACTTGGAATTGTTGGCTGATGTTCTCAACACCTTTGCACTGATATGTCCAAACTACGCCTGTCATCTTCCGAATATTGCCCATTGTTGTTGATTACGCAGCCAGAGTATTTAGTTTTTGCTATTTGTATACTCCTCATTTTTGGCTGTTTTGCATGAAAAAGAAAAGTAACACTGTAACCAACCATGTGTGTTGGAAGAGTAGACTAAGATAGTTCCACCTGTGTGTTAACAGATCCTAAGTGGCAGCAAAGAATGGTTACACTGCAACCTTTGTGGAATGTCGTAAGAGGTGACTAAGGAATGGATATGCTTAGGGCAGGCTACCATTTTACGTAGACAAATGCAGTCACAAAATGTAGCCGACCTTACAGGAGTTTGTTGTAGATATAAAGTGAAGTGTTAATAGTTCCACAGTTTGTTGACCAGAACAGGCAGGTGAATAAGTGGCCAGTGTTTTCCTCCAGTAGCGAACAACAAGAGCTGATATCAAATCCTTGTCCGACTGACGCTCAAATGTCCAAGCAGAAGCACAACAACTGACCCACAAAGACCCGGAATAAATTATTTTAAAATGAATTGCATCATTCAAAATATACACAAAGACAACTTATTACAGATGAAAAAGCCTAAATTACATTACTTGATACATGAGACACAAGTCATCGACAATACACTGCTGTGAATGACTTGTGGAGGATATGTGGGTTGAGATGCGTTGTGAACTTGAGTTTTAAAACCACTGTCATATTCCTGGGTTAGGTTGGAGTTTTTTTTTTTCTGTCTGGGTAAAAAAGACAACTCTAACCGGCGACTTCACTAGCCAGACGTCCTTAATTCTCCAGGCTCAAGAACCCCCTACCATACACCGAGAGGCACTATGTTAGCAGTAAATGACAGTCATATAGTTTACTACACAACACCCCATGCACTGTGGTGTCGTCATATGCTCGGCTTGCAGAAATCATGATCCAGTCCCAACGGGATTGTGTTAACAGTGTGTGAGTGGGCGATGTCGGTTTGATAAAACCAATGATCCCTAACCACAAGGCCTCTTGCATGCAATTATTCCATTCAGGGCACGTTAGTAGTATATAGGGAGGTTATCCCGCGCAATGAGGGCGGTTTTGAGAGGGATGACAAAGAAAATAGAAGGAGGTGCGGGAGGTGCGGGGAGGTGCCGGAATAAAATAGTAAGCTCAAAGAAGGGGAGTGGGGGAACATAATTTATGCATAATCGATTGGTTTGCGCCAGCTGTTTCGGGTTGATGTATTCGTATCTTTGATAAGATCGGCGAACATCTGTCAGCAAAAAGTCGATATTGTCCGTACCAGAAATAATGTGGTTTGTAAATTACACCTGTCGGCGATAGGTGACGTTTTTAAGCAGATCATCCGTATATGTAAACAATGATAAATAAATTGAGACACGGGGCTAGTTGGTACCACAGTCGCATTGCAGATGGTGCAATAACCAATTCGGTAGAGTGTGTCGGGGTATCGCCAATGTGTAACTGGGGTGTCTAATGGGTTAATTTGGTACCATAGACCCCCTCATTTTGCGGCGTCGAGTTCGAATCTCAATGCTTTTTCTTTGGTAAGGTTACCACTTAGCCACTGTATGGGTGTACCTTGTTGCCATAGGGGGTGTGTAGTTGGTCATAGTAGGATATCACCAATGTGTAACTGGGGTGTCTAGTGGGTCCCCTACCATGCGGCAGGGTCGATCCTACTGTGTGGTGGGGTATTGTGGCAGTGGTCGAGTGTGTAACGGGGATAGGTGGTGCCGTAGGCATCATTTGAGAGTCGATTCACGCTGCGTGTCGATAAGGGTATCCACCCTAGGCGGCTCTTTTTAAGTGTATACTAAGCCGTAAATGTATAACAGTGGTGCCTAGTTGCCGCCATAGCGCTTGACAGGTTCGAAACCTACTGTGTGGTGGCGTAGTGTGGCATTGTGCGAGTATGTAACGGAGCTAGGTGACGTCATTGACGGTTCGAATAACGCGTCTGGTTGATAACTATACCCAACATAGGAGCCAGAGAAGCGAATCCCGCTATGTGGTGAATCTGTTAAAGTAACATTGGTGTTACGTGTTTCGTATCTTTGTTAAGGTTGGTTTACAACAGCTGTGACCAAAATATCAATATTGTCCGCAGGTGTATAGTAAAAGAAATAATGTGTATTGTGAATTAGTTGTGCTGGCGACAGTTGGTACTATTAATTATATTTTAACAAAGGAGAGCTCGCTTGAATCGACCGAGGCGGGATAGGTTACCTGACCCGTGATTTACGCTGTAATGCCCATAGCGCCAGTTTTTCTATAGCGGTTATTAGTGATCTGTAGAGACATGTAGTGGTTTATGCACTATCATTACACAGTATAAAGGAAAACTTTAAAAAAGTAAAGATGGCGACTTAGTGATATTCGTTGTTAAGGGGTTGGTGAGTTGTGAAAGGGGTAGATAAATGCGTCCGAACACTAGCAGCATACAGTTTCAGCTCGTTAAAGGAAATCCTTGAAGAAGAAAAAGAAAAGAAAAAAGTAAAGAGGGCCCTCTATGTCGTCGTGGGTGTCGGGGTCGAATCAGATCGACCCTGATGGTGGCGTAATGTCATAACACTTAAACAACATGACCGCTAGCTGCTCTATAATGCTACAAAACTATGTGCAGGCCTCCATCCTTTGAGATGAGTCTGATTGAGGCTTCCGGCGGTAGAGTGACTTGTGAAGCAAACAAACCGATGTGTGGCTTACAACCAATCAGGGTGTTGGTCTTAGAATTGACCCACATTTTGTGTTAGACATTCTCTAATTGGCTGGCAACTATACTGTGGGCGGGGCTTACTTTATGTAATGTATAACCAACTCACCAGCTCTCACTCACTTTGTGCTTTACACAAGAACGACGAACGATCGAGTCTTCAGTTTTGTGGTTATTCAACTGCTATTTGCCTTCAAGTGTAGAAAGTTCGCCAGGCACCTATTTGTCTCAGTATCCACGGACTATCGTCCATATACGGACATACCGATTTAGTGGCTCTGTCTCCCAGTTTTTGGTTATTCACAGCTGACGTGTAAGAATTATCAACCAGTTTCTTACCCACCTCAAGTGTAAGCAACAGCATTATTATGCCTTAGTTTACAACGGTATTTGCAAAGATTTCATAACCGATTGAAACAAAGACTGGTACAACTTGTTCGGTTTTGATACCGCATACTAAACTAGTGAACATTATATCTTGTTGTTTGAATATTTGGCATCCTAAACTAGTCAACGTCGAGTTATCTACCATTGGTGAATTGTAGAAACTAATTATATTCAACACCATATTCAGAGGGTCAGTGTGAACAGGTTTCAAGTCGAGTGTTGATTATTTCACTATCAACTCGCTAGCGAACGTGCCTAAAAAGATGTCTACTTGTCAATCATCCGAGAACCACTTTTGTGCAACTTGTGGGAAAGGTTTCACTGAAAAGCGCAGTCTGCTTCGCCATATCCGGACCAGTCACAGTACCAAGGAGCAAGTGTATTCGTGTCAAACTTGTGGTCATCATTTTAACAGGAAAGACAATCTACAACGTCACATTACAAAAGAACACACAACACCAGGAGCAGCATCCAGTGTAAAACCAACAGAAACGTCAACACCTTTTTCACCAACATTGCGTAAGAGACCAGCGGCTACTAATAGGGAGGTGGCAGTCAGCGAGAAGAATACTAAACAAAACGAAAACTCCTATCCAGCTACCAACACACAACCCGAGGATGAAGCGGGTTCTCTACACACGTTACCAGATGATGTTAGACAAGTATACAACGACAACTGGAGTAGTATCAAGACACATAACAAGATCAACACATATATGTCTGTCTATACATTTTTTGTTATTCCACAGACACAACACCCTAAAGACTAAACAGAGACCTTGTACAAGATCTTTAACACTCAAAAGAGCATATTCAAAATCAACTTTAGTTATCATGTAGTCCTTAGGCACATCGAAACACAAGTTCTTCGGTTCTACCATGCATCTTCCAATAACGCTTCTGTCTTAGAAATTCCACAACTAATTCGAAGCAGACAAAACTTTGACGATTTTATCAAAACAGTACACGACCACGACATTCTTACATACGCTAGGCAACAACGTCCAAATACCAAATACACTACAGAGACTATTCCAGCTATAAGTTTTTATCTCTATCATATCCCAGAATTCTGTCTCGTTTAATAAATAACCACCGTTTTATGACCAACTTTCGACACCGTTGTACACGGTGTGTATATGAGCATACTATGTATAACATCCCATATTGCATCATCCATTTTTATACTGATATTATGTTTCTTTATATTTTGTAACATTTACTGGAAATACTGTAAAATAAACAGTTATATGTATAATAATGGCGTTCCCTTGTTGGTTTTTAGGGTTGACGGTGCATATGCGTGTCGTGTGATGTGCGGGGATTACATGTTGATGGTCAAGTCAAGAAATATTTCAACCAAACTTATAACTATATCGACCAAATAGGAAAATGTGTTAACCAAAGATGAAAACTAGGGGTCAAGTAAAGAAAAAAGTTCAAACAAGCTTATAAAAAATAGGAAAAAATGCAAGTCAAAATAATAGAAATGGTGGTCAAATACAGAAATATATCATCCGAACTTATAACAAGTAAGAAAATATACTAGTAAAAGCAAGATATATGTCGATCGAAGTAATACAATAGGCAGAACGATGGACAAACTTATAAATATTTCACTCAGTCTTATAAAGACTAGGATAAAATGTTAGCCAAATCAAATAAAAGGCTGACCAAACTTATAATTAGCTCATCCAACATTATAAAAAGTAGGAAAAACTGTTAGCCAAATAGGCAAAATATTGGTCAAATACACAAATATCTCAATCAAACTTATAAACAGAAGGGAAAAAGGCTAGTCAAACTAATAAAAAGGGTGGCAAAATACATAAATATATCGACCAAACTTATAAAAAGTAGGAAAATTGTTAGCCAAACTGACAAAACAGTTAACAAAAATAAGCAATATTTCGACCAACATTATAAAAACATAGGGGAAATAATAACCAAACTAATTAAAAATGGTAATAAAAATAGGAAAATCTCGACCAAACTTACAAAAAGAATGAAAATTTGTAAGTGAAATGAAAAAAAAAATATTAAACAAATAGGAAATCATATTAACCAAATAGGAAAAAAATTATCGCTCAAACTTATAAATAGCGCCTCCAAATTTATAAAAAGTAGGAAAATGTGTTAGCTGAAAGGGGAAAATATTGGTCAAATTAAGAAACATGTCGACCGAAATAGGAAAATACGTGATTCAAAGTATAGAAACGTTGGGTAAATACAGAATGGTGTCGACCAAACTGATAAAAATCTCCACCAAATTTATGAAAAGAAGGAACATGTGTTAACCAAATGGGGAAAGTGTCGGCCAAATACAGAAATATCTCCACCAAACTTATGAAAAGTAGGAAAATTTGTTAACCAAATGAGAAAAAATATTGTCCAAGTAAAGAAAGAGCGCATCCAAACAGCCAAAATGTAAGAAACTTTACTAACCAAAGGTGAAAACTATTGACCAAGTAAATAAATTTATCGTCCAACCTCATAAAAGATAGGAAAATATGTTACCCAGAAGTGAAAAAGATCGGTGAAACTTATAAATGACTCGTCCAAACTTATAAAAAGTAGGGGGGAAATGTTAGCCAAATCACCTAAAAGACTGACCAAACTTATAAATATATCATCAAAACTTACCAAAGTAATAAAAATATTGGGTAAATATAGAAATATGTCGATCAAAGTTATAAAAATCTCCGGTAGATTTATGAAAAATAGGAAACTTTGTTAACCAGATGTGAAAAAATATCGACCAAACTTATAAAAATCTCTGCCAAATTTATGAAAAGTAGGAAACTTTGTTAACCCACACGAAGAAAATTATTAACCAAAGGTAGAAAAATATCGACCTAAATAGGAAAATTTGTTAGCTAAATGGGAAAAATATTGGCCAAGTAAACACATATTTCAACCAAACTTATAAATATGTCATCCAAATTTACAAAAAATAGGAAAATTTGTCGACCAAGTAAGAAAATATATTACCAAAAATGAAAAAGATACAAATTAAAGTGAATAAAATATCAACCAAATTAAGAAATGTGTATGGTAAAGTAAGAAAAAAGTTGGCCAAAGTAATAAATACGCTAGCCAAATGAAGAAATATTAACCAAAAGGAGAAAAAATTATAGCAAACTAAGAAATTTGCTTTCACAACTTGTCGAATTGCCCTACCAACTACCCCATTTGCTTTCACAACTTATAAAATTGACCAATTAACATCACAGATTCCCCACTGACTGTCACAATTTTACCACTTGTCATTACAACGTGTCGAATCCCTCTCACAATTTACCCAAAGGGGTTTACTATAGGTATTATATATCCACAATCAAGCGCTCTCACACTCACAAGAATAACGAAATACTGGGATTTAAGCCTGTTTTTAATCAATTTCTTTGTTTGCAGTCAAAGCATAGAAATTCCGCCAACCACCTTGTTGTTGAAGTATCCAAGGACTTAGTTTATCAGCCATATATTCGCCTACAGATTTAGCGAAGTCCTCTTCCAGGTCTTGGACATTCACATCGGCGTTGTAAGAATTATCAACCAGATGCTTACCCAGACGCATGCCAAAGGTAAACAGCATAATTATTCTCCCATAGTTGATGACGTTATCACCAAAGAATTCATCACTGACTAAAACAAAGACTTGGAAAACATGTTCGGGCTTGATACTGTCTTCTAGTCTCGTGAACAACACAGATTGTTGTTTGGCTATTTGACCGACTAAACCAGACAACGTCGAGTTATTTGCCTTTTTGGAATTGTAGGAACTAATAATAGTCAGCGCCATATTCACTATCTCGCTATGAACTTGTTTCAAGTCAATCGTTGCTTGTGTCATTATTATACTGATAGCTAATGTTCATCAAAAGATGTCTAGCAGTCAAACTGCTGATCCATTATTGTGAAACGGTGCAAAGTGGTCAAAATGGATAATAACATAATATTTGTATAAAGAGATGGAATCGTCTCTTCTGGTTGGTCAAATTACCCAACCTACTGGAGATAAAACGGTTGTCACCGAAACCACTAGACGCGTGTTTTAGACAAGGGATGTGATTATCGATTAGTATGGTCACTGATAATTAAAATTTTTAAAGTAAAGTTCGACAAGAACATTCAACTTGTCTAAAACACGCGTCTAGTGGTTTCGGTGACAACCGTTTTATCTCCAGTAGGTTGGGTAATTTGACCAACCAGAAGAGACGATTCCATCTCTTTATACAAATATTATGTTATTATCCATTTTGACCACTTTGCACCGTTTCACAATAATGGATCAGCAGTTTGACTGCTAGACATCTTTTGATGAACATTAGCTATCAGTATAATAATGACACAAGCAACGATTGACTTGAAACAAGTTCATAGCGAGATAGTGAATATGGCGCTGACTATTATTAGTTCCTACAATTCCAAAAAGGCAAATAACTCGACGTTGTCTGGTTTAGTCGGTCAAATAGCCAAACAACAATCTGTGTTGTTCACGAGACTAGAAGACAGTATCAAGCCCGAACATGTTTTCCAAGTCTTTGTTTTAGTCAGTGATGAATTCTTTGGTGATAACGTCATCAACTATGGGAGAATAATTATGCTGTTTACCTTTGGCATGCGTCTGGGTAAGCATCTGGTTGATAATTCTTACAACGCCGATGTGAATGTCCAAGACCTGGAAGAGGACTTCGCTAAATCTGTAGGCGAATATATGGCTGATAAACTAAGTCCTTGGATACTTCAACAACAAGGTGGTTGGCGGAATTTCTATGCTTTGACTGCAAACAAAGAAATTGATTAAAAACAGGCTTAAATCCCAGTATTTCGTTATTCTTGTGAGTGTGAGAGCGCTTGATTGTGGATATATAATACCTATAGTAAACCCCTTTGGGTAAATTGTGAGAGGGATTCGACACGTTGTAATGACAAGTGGTAAAATTGTGACAGTCAGTGGGGAATCTGTGATGTTAATTGGTCAATTTTATAAGTTGTGAAAGCAAATGGGGTAGTTGGTAGGGCAATTCGACAAGTTGTGAAAGCAAATTTCTTAGTTTGCTATAATTTTTTCTCCTTTTGGTTAATATTTCTTCATTTGGCTAGCGTATTTATTACTTTGGCCAACTTTTTTCTTACTTTACCATACACATTTCTTAATTTGGTTGATATTTTATTCACTTTAATTTGTATCTTTTTCATTTTTGGTAATATATTTTCTTACTTGGTCGACAAATTTTCCTATTTTTTGTAAATTTGGATGACATATTTATAAGTTTGGTTGAAATATGTGTTTACTTGGCCAATATTTTTCTCATTTAGCTAACAAATTTTCCTATTTAGGTCGATATTTTTCTACCTTTGGTTAATAATTTTCTTCGTGTGGGTTAACAAAGTTTCCTACTTTTCATAAATTTGGCAGAGATTTTTATAAGTTTGGTCGATATTTTTTCACATCTGGTTAACAAAGTTTCCTATTTTTCATAAATCTACCGGAGATTTTTATAACTTTGATCGACATATTTCTATATTTACCCAATATTTTTATTACTTTGGTAAGTTTTGATGATATATTTATAAGTTTGGTCAGTCTTTTAGGTGATTTGGCTAACATTTCCCCCCTACTTTTTATAAGTTTGGACGAGTCATTTATAAGTTTCACCGATCTTTTTCACTTCTGGGTAACATATTTTCCTATCTTTTATGAGGTTGGACGATAAATTTATTTACTTGGTCAATAGTTTTCACCTTTGGTTAGTAAAGTTTCTTACATTTTGGCTGTTTGGATGCGCTCTTTCTTTACTTGGACAATATTTTTTCTCATTTGGTTAACAAATTTTCCTACTTTTCATAAGTTTGGTGGAGATATTTCTGTATTTGGCCGACACTTTCCCCATTTGGTTAACACATGTTCCTTCTTTTCATAAATTTGGTGGAGATTTTTATCAGTTTGGTCGACACCATTCTGTATTTACCCAACGTTTCTATACTTTGAATCACGTATTTTCCTATTTCGGTCGACATGTTTCTTAATTTGACCAATATTTTCCCCTTTCAGCTAACACATTTTCCTACTTTTTATAAATTTGGAGGCGCTATTTATAAGTTTGAGCGATAATTTTTTTCCTATTTGGTTAATATGATTTCCTATTTGTTTAATTTTTTTTTTTTCATTTGACTTACAAATTTTCATTCTTTTTGTAAGTTTGGTCGAGATTTTCCTATTTTTATTACCATTTTTAATTAGTTTGGTTATTATTTCCCCTATGTTTTTATAATGTTGGTCGAAATATTGCTTATTTTTGTTAACTGTTTTGTCAGTTTGGCTAACAATTTTCCTACTTTTTATAAGTTTGGTCGATATATTTATGTATTTGGCCACCCTTTTTATTAGTTTGACTAGCCTTTTTCCCTTCTGTTTATAAGTTTGATTGAGATATTTGTGTATTTGACCAATATTTTGCCTATTTGGCTAACAGTTTTTCCTACTTTTTATAATGTTGGATGAGCTAATTATAAGTTTGGTCAGCCTTTTATTTGATTTGGCTAACATTTTATCCTAGTCTTTATAAGACTGAGTGAAATATTTATAAGTTTGTCCATCGTTCTGCCTATTGTATTACTTCGATCGACATATATCTTGCTTTTACTAGTATATTTTCTTACTTGTTATAAGTTCGGATGATATATTTCTGTATTTGACCACCATTTCTATTATTTTGACTTGCATTTTTTCCTATTTTTTATAAGCTTGTTTGAACTTTTTTCTTTACTTGACCCCTAGTTTTCATCTTTGGTTAACACATTTTCCTATTTGGTCGATATAGTTATAAGTTTGGTTGAAATATTTCTTGACTTGACCATCAACATGTAATCCCCGCACATCACACGACACGCATATGCACCGTCAACCCTAAAAACCAACAAGGGAACGCCATTATTATACATATAACTGTTTATTTTACAGTATTTCCAGTAAATGTTACAAAATATAAAGAAACATAATATCAGTATAAAAATGGATGATGCAATATGGGATGTTATACATAGTATGCTCATATACACACCGTGTACAACGGTGTCGAAAGTTGGTCATAAAACGGTGGTTATTTATTAAACGAGACAGAATTCTGGGATATGATAGAGATAAAAACTTATAGCTGGAATAGTCTCTGTAGTGTATTTGGTATTTGGACGTTGTTGCCTAGCGTATGTAAGAATGTCGTGGTCGTGTACTGTTTTGATAAAATCGTCAAAGTTTTGTCTGCTCCGAATTAGTTGTGGAATTTCTAAGACAGAAGCGTTATTGGAAGATGCATGGTAGAACCGAAGAACTTGTGTTTCGATGTGCCTAAGGACTACATGATAACTAAAGTTGATTTTGAATATGCTCTTTTGAGTGTTAAAGATCTTGTACAAGGTCTCTGTCCAGTCTTTAGGGTGTTGTGTCTGTGGAATAACAAAAAATGTATAGACAGACATATATGTGTTGATCTTGTTATGTGTCTTGATACTACTCCAGTTGTCGTTGTATACTTGTCTAACATCATCTGGTAACGTGTGTAGAGAACCCGCTTCATCCTCGGGTTGTGTGTTGGTAGCTGGATAGGAGTTTTCGTTTTGTTTAGTATTCTTCTCGCTGACTGCCACCTCCCTATTAGTAGCCGCTGGTCTCTTACGCAATGTTGGTGAAAAAGGTGTTGACGTTTCTGTTGGTTTTACACTGGATGCTGCTCCTGGTGTTGTGTGTTCTTTTGTAATGTGACGTTGTAGATTGTCTTTCCTGTTAAAATGATGACCACAAGTTTGACACGAATACACTTGCTCCTTGGTACTGTGACTGGTCCGGATATGGCGAAGCAGACTGCGCTTTTCAGTGAAACCTTTCCCACAAGTTGCACAAAAGTGGTTCTCGGATGATTGACAAGTAGACATCTTTTTAGGCACGTTCGCTAGCGAGTTGATAGTGAAATAATCAACACTCGACTTGAGACCTGTTCACACTGACCCTCTGAATATGGTGTTGAATATAATTAGTTTCTACAATTCACCAATGGTAGATAACTCGACGTTGACTAGTTTAGGATGCCAAATATTCAAACAACAAGATATAATGTTCACTAGTTTAGTATGCGATATCAAAACCGAACAAGTTGTACCAGTCTTTGTTTCAATCGGTGATGAAATCTTTGCAAATACCGTTGTAAACTAAGGCATAATAATGCTGTTGCTTACACTTGAGGTGGGTAAGAAACTGGTTGATAATTCTTACACGTCAGCTGTGAATAACCAAAAACTGGGAGACAGAGCCACTAAATCGGTATGTCCGTATATGGACGATAGTCCGTGGATACTGAGACAAATAGGTGCCTGGCGAACTTTCTACACTTGAAGGCAAATAGCAGTTGAATAACCACAAAACTGAAGACTCGATCGTTCGTCGTTCTTGTGTAAAGCACAAAGTGAGTGAGAGCTGGTGAGTTGGTTATACATTACATAAAGTAAGCCCCGCCCACAGTATAGTTGCCAGCCAATTAGAGAATGTCTAACATAAAATGTGGGTCAATTCTAAGACCAACACCCTGATTGGTTGTAAGCCACACATCGGTTTGTTTGCTTCACAAGTCACTCTACCGCCGGAAGCCTCAATCAGACTCATCTCAAAGGATGGAGGCCTGCACATAGTTTTGTAGCATTATAGAGCAGCTAGCGGTCATGTTGTTTAAGTGTTATGACATTACGCCACCATCAGGGTCGATCTGATTCGACCCCGACACCCACGACGACATAGAGGGCCCTCTTTACTTTTTTCTTTTCTTTTTCTTCTTCAAGGATTTCCTTTAACGAGCTGAAACTGTATGCTGCTAGTGTTCGGACGCATTTATCTACCCCTTTCACAACTCACCAACCCCTTAACAACGAATATCACTAAGTCGCCATCTTTACTTTTTTAAAGTTTTCCTTTATACTGTGTAATGATAGTGCATAAACCACTACATGTCTCTACAGATCACTAATAACCGCTATAGAAAAACTGGCGCTATGGGCATTACAGCGTAAATCACGGGTCAGGTAACCTATCCCGCCTCGGTCGATTCAAGCGAGCTCTCCTTTGTTAAAATATAATTAATAGTACCAACTGTCGCCAGCACAACTAATTCACAATACACATTATTTCTTTTACTATACACCTGCGGACAATATTGATATTTTGGTCACAGCTGTTGTAAACCAACCTTAACAAAGATACGAAACACGTAACACCAATGTTACTTTAACAGATTCACCACATAGCGGGATTCGCTTCTCTGGCTCCTATGTTGGGTATAGTTATCAACCAGACGCGTTATTCGAACCGTCAATGACGTCACCTAGCTCCGTTACATACTCGCACAATGCCACACTACGCCACCACACAGTAGGTTTCGAACCTGTCAAGCGCTATGGCGGCAACTAGGCACCACTGTTATACATTTACGGCTTAGTATACACTTAAAAAGAGCCGCCTAGGGTGGATACCCTTATCGACACGCAGCGTGAATCGACTCTCAAATGATGCCTACGGCACCACCTATCCCCGTTACACACTCGACCACTGCCACAATACCCCACCACACAGTAGGATCGACCCTGCCGCATGGTAGGGGACCCACTAGACACCCCAGTTACACATTGGTGATATCCTACTATGACCAACTACACACCCCCTATGGCAACTAGGTACACCCATACAGTGGCTAAGTGGTAACCTTACCAAAGAAAAAGCATTGAGATTCGAACTCGACGCCGCAAAATGAGGGGGTCTATGGTACCAAATTAACCCATTAGACACCCCAGTTACACATTGGCGATACCCCGACACACTCTACCGAATTGGTTATTGCACCATCTGCAATGCGACTGTGGTACCAACTAGCCCCGTGTCTCAATTTATTTATCATTGTTTACATATACGGATGATCTGCTTAAAAACGTCACCTATCGCCGACAGGTGTAATTTACAAACCACATTATTTCTGGTACGGACAATATCGACTTTTTGCTGACAGATGTTCGCCGATCTTATCAAAGATACGAATACATCAACCCGAAACAGCTGGCGCAAACCAATCGATTATGCATAAATTATGTTCCCCCACTCCCCTTCTTTGAGCTTACTATTTTATTCCGGCACCTCCCCGCACCTCCCGCACCTCCTTCTATTTTCTTTGTCATCCCTCTCAAAACCGCCCTCATTGCGCGGGATAACCTCCCTATATACTACTCACGTTGCACTTGCCAAACCACACCTGGTCTTCCATGTCGACCCAGTCCAAAATGAGTACCACAAAATGTCTCATGAAATTAATGCGACCGGCTTCATAATGATCGCATTATCCACTGAGTGACTATTGGTATGTACAAATATGGCTCTAGAACCATATGTCCAAAGCTCATAAGTTGTGTAAAAGGTCCATACTCAGACGAAAACTATCAATAAATAATTATAATAGACGTCTTACTCAGAAAACAGGAACTCGATGAGTTGTTGTAGTAAAAGTTATCAACACATCCGCACGTGCCTGATATACAGTATAGATTAGATGTACATTCTTGGCTGGAGCTGCAGGTCATCCCCAATGTTTTCTCTTAGGTAGGAGAAAATAAACAAAGTCAAAATATAAATACACCGATTGTCAACTAATAACGCATAAATCAAAGCATGCAATACCAAAATTACTTTTAAAATATCCCTTGGTGTATCTGTATTTTGTCTTCTTCTTTTTAGACCAATATACTCCAAGAACTCTTCTGTCACATTTCAGTTAATGGCCAGAATGTTCTTGCTTATTGATTGTGAAAGATCCGATTGTTGCACGTGAAAGATGCACGTTTTTTAAAAGTTTACTTCGCATTGTTGGCTAATGTTGTGCCATAGATTCTTAAAACCTTCGCACTGTTATATCCAAACTACGTCTGACTTCTGCAGAACATTGCCCACTGAAGCTGATTACGGAGGCAACATAATTAGTTTTTGCTATGTTTATGCTGCTTATTGTTGCCTGTTTGGGCTGAAAAAGAAAAGTAACACTGTAACCAACCTTGTGTGTCGAAAGAATAGACTAACAAAGTTCCACCTTCGAGTTACAAACTGCGCCCATATCTCCTTTACCATCGAGCCTGTTGCATCGAATTGTAAATAGAGAAAAACAAAAAGTCTGGGGTGGGGGGCGGGGGGGGGGAGACATGGAGAAACCATAATTAAAAACGACAAGGATGCAACTAGAAACTTCTACACACACACACACACACACACACACACACACACACACACACACACACACACACACACACACACACACACACAAATCAGTGCAATCAGAATCAGGTGAGAACACTTTGACCCAACTGAAATAATTAACAACGAAAAGGAGAACCAATAAATGAACAAAAACAAATTCTAAGAAGATGAAGACAGTAATTCGAACAACTTCTCATTTTCCATTATTCAGGAAACCGACACAGATGTCATCGAAGAACTAGAACCAGACATACTGAAAAAAGAAATAGGAGAAGCCGTCAGATTAACCTCAATGAATAAATAACCGGGAAAAGACGAAATACTAAATGAACTATTTAAAGCAGGAAGAGAAGTAGGAACAGCATGGCTACAAAGACTATTTAACCATGTTTGCGTAGAACAACAGACACCACGAGACTGGGGAAACGCCATAGTTATTGGAATTTTGATACACAAAGTCAGTAAGAGACTGCCCACACTATAGAGACATTTCCCATGTGACTCATACTGGACAAATATTTAGCAAATTTCTTGAGAAAAGATTACGAACTACAATAGAACACCAGTTAAGCGAAACACAACTTGGATTTAGGCAAATCTAAGGATGCACATGTGTTACCTTTGCTGCTCTTAGACAACTTACTGAAAAATCAATCGAATTTAATGAAACACTCTGCTTAGCCTTTGTCAACAAAGAAAATGCATTTGACAGAGTAGATATAAACAAGCTGTGGGAAATCCTTAAACGATGTGGAGTGGGTACACATCTAACAAACTTATGCAGAAGCTTATACAACAACAGTGATTGCATAGTGAGAACAAATGGAGGACACTCAGAACCCTTGACAATAAGATCCTGAGTACGAGAAGGTTGTGTCGTGGTCTCTCTCTCTCTCTCTCTCTCTCTCTCTCTCTCTCTCTCTCTCTCTCTCTCTCTCTCTCCCCCCCCCCCCTTTACGCCACCGCCACCCCCTTGTTCATAATCTATAAATACAGCATATGTAAAGAAACAAGCCAAACAGAGACCACAAGAACACAGCAAGCTGAACATAACATAGAAGAAGGATCAATTGCAAATTACACCATTAAAGAACTCCGATTTGCGGGTGATCGTGCACTAATAGCAAAATCAGAGGCAGAATTACAAGACCGCATGAATAGTCTAAACTAAGTGTGCAAGGAACGTAACATTAAAATTAGTAACAGAGGTAATGACTATAACAAAAGAAGAAAAAACAACAAAGATTCATATAAAATAGAACCCAGTGAAACAAGAATAGAGCTTCACGTATTTAGGAAGTATAATATCATCAAATGGCAATTCAGAAGACGAGACTGAAAATAGATGCAATAAACAAAGCAACTAATTGGACAAATGACACTAATACTAAAGAACAACCATGTATCGGTAGTTACTTAGAAAGCACACTTCAACACAATCTTCCTACCAACTCTGTGCTACCAATGCCAAACCTGGACAATGTCAGATAAAGAAAGAAAAACAATAACAACATCAGAACTGAGATTCCTGAGAAGAATACTCAATGTATCAAGAAGAGAGACAATCAGAAATAAAGGAATCAGGTCTAAAGTGGGGGTCAAAACAGCGCTAGATGTTAGTAGAAGGCAACAAGTTAAATGGTGTGGCCATGTAACTAGGTACAAATGGAAGCAGAAGAAGAGACTGACCACGATAACGATGGACAGAGGAAATAGCAGAGTCCACGGGAATCTCGATACATGAAGCCCGTAAACGGGCAATCTCCCGATGTTTATAATTCATCTCGACCCAGCAAGGTACAAGAGGAACAAAATGAGATGAGATGAGATGAGATGAGATACTTGAGACACAAGATATCAAGAGTACAATGATGTGAATGATGTGTGTGGATATGTAGGGTGAGAAGCGTTGTGGACTTGAGTTTTCAAACAACAGTCATATAGTTTATTACACAACACTCGATGAACTGTAGTGTCGTCATATGCTCTACATTCAGAAATTATGTGCCAGTCCCATCGGCAATGTGTTAACAGTGTGTGAGTGGGCGATGTCGGTTTGATAAAACCGGTGATCCCTAACCACAAGGCCTCTCGCATGCAATTATTCCATTCAGGGCACATTGCACTTGCCACACCACACCTGGCCTTCCATGTCGACCCAGTCCAAAATAAGTACCAGAAAATGTCTTGGGAAGTAAAGGCGGTCGGCTTGACAATGTTCGCATTATCCACTGAGTGGCTATTGTTCTGTACAAATATGGCTCTAGAACCATATGTCCAAAGCTCATAAAGTCGTGTAAAAGGTCCATACTCAGACGAAAACTATCAATAAATAATTATAATAGACATCTTACTCTGAAAGCAGGAACCCAACGAGCTGTTGTAATAAGAGTCACCAACACATTGACAGGTTCCTGATACACAGTACAGATTTGATATACATTCTTGGTTGGCGCTGCAGGTTACCCCAACTGTTTTCACTGGATTAGGAGGACATAAACAAAACCAAAATATAAATACATCGATTGTCAACTAATGACGCATAAATCATAGTATGCAATAACAAACATATTTTTACATTGTCCTTTAGAGTGTCTGTTATTTCCCTCTTCTTCTTTAACCACGATACCCCAAGAACTCTTCTGTCACATTTATGTTAATAACCAGAATGTTCTTGTTTATAGATTGTGAAGGTTCCATATGTTGTCACATGAAAGATGCATGTTCTTAAAAAGATTACTTTCATTTGGTGACTGATGTGCCATCGATTCTTAAGACCTTTCTATTGATATGTCCAAACTACGCCTGACTTCTTCCGAACATTACCCATTGCTGTTGATTAAGGAGCAAAAGTATTTAGTTTTGGTTATTTTTATACTTCTCTTTGTTGGTGGTATTGGTTGACAAAGAATAGTAACACTGTAACCAACCCTGGGTGTTGAAAGCGTAGACTAAGAACGCTCAACATGTGTTAACAGGATCCTAAGTGGAAGCCAAGAATAGTAAAACAGCATCCTATCAGGTATGTCGTAAGAATTGACTAAGGAAAAGTTTAGTTTAATTTAGTTTAGTTTAGTTTAGTTTAGTTTGACTAAGGAAGAGGTGTGCTTAAGACAGGCTACCCCATCACGCATACAAATGCAGCAACATCAGATAACCATCTTGAACAAATCATATCAAGAAACAATTACTCAGCCAACCAAAAGGAAAACAAGTTCTTCTAGAAGAGATTTGACGCACTGTGGAGAGAACCTCAAGTAGTCCGGGAGGCTGATGAAATTTCCTTTACCTAGGAAAAATCTCCAGGATTGACACCTGGAATGCTACAAATATGCATATGCATGAAATACTAAAGGAATCGCAGGTGGTAGAAGAAATTACTATTTTAAGATAAGCAATTTGGATTTGTGCGAAATAAGATGGAAAAGAACAAGCACACAATATCTAAGCACAGGTGAAACAGTGCTGCACACAGGTCATGACAACGAAGATTCTCTCTTCTCCCGATGGGGAATGAATAGTCCTAATGTTATCCAGCGAGACCCAGGAAACAACATTAGAGTGGGAAGCAGTGAGTTCTGGAATAAAAGAAACATTTTCATTGGCACCTTGCCGTCTTGACAGACGATAGTTTGTGTTTAAAAAAGGCATAACAACTACTACCCATGGAGGTCGCGAATGTGACTGATAAGGACAATTCGCGCTGTAAATGTTCGTCTACAGTGGATGCATCTGAACACATGCTAATTTCCACTATCATGTACCATCTTAAGTCTCACACGCTCGGTGCATGACTTATGTGCAATAATCTTCTCCTTTGTCTTCCATTTCTCATATATGCCCTCCATGCAACACGTTCAGCGGAGACTTGATAACAATGTGCATCATCAATGCCTGTATCAATCACGTCCCGTTTACACACATCTTTGTATCGTAGTAGAGGCCACCCTGAGATCTCTTACCCATCTGTAATTCACACAAATAATGTACTTTGGTATTCTACCATCATCCTTCCTCCTAAGATGTCCTATCCATCTAAGTCTACGAAGACTCAGCATGGAATAAACGGTCACACAACCTGATCTTTCCAATACTTCAGCATTTGTGATTTTGTCTTGCCACTTAATACCAAGTATTCTTCGCAGACACCGCATATGAAAGCTGTTTAAACGTTTCTCTTGGTGTGAGTAAGTTGTCCAGGCTTCACTGCCATAAAGAAGAGTACTAAGGAAACAGGCTTGATAGGCAAGGACTTTAGTTTTGGCAGTAAGCTTCCTGTTCTCCCAGACCTTTTTTCTTAACCTGTTCATTGCTGTTGCTGCTTTACCAATCCGGATGTTGATTTCGTGATCTAAGGATAAGTTGCTATTTACCACTGATTCTAGATATGTAAAATGATCTACTATCTCCAGTTCGGCGTCAATAAAGATTGATGGTACCCCATGTGCACATTGTGGCATAATCAGTATCTTCTTTTTGATAATTGTTAAACCAAATTCAGAGCAAGATTTGGAGAATGCAGATAGTAGACGTTGTAATTCTTCCCCAGAGTAGGTCGTAATTCCATCATCATCTGCAAAAAGCGAGTCTCTGATAAGTACCCTCCTAATTTTGGTCTTGACCTTCAATCTCTGAGCATTGTATAGGCCGCCATCTGAGCGTAAGTGAATATAAATACAATCATCCTGATCATGAAAGGCATATTTCAGTAGAAGTGAAAAGTATATTCCAAAGAGGGTGGGAGCTAGTACACAATCTTGCTTACCTCCACTCATGGTTTCAAACTCTTCTGAAGTTGCACCATCAAACTTGATTATACCCTTCATGCCTGTGTGGAACGATTCCACAATGGACAGAAGAATTGGTGGGCAGCAAATCTTATTTTAGTGCCTTTAACAGAATCTCACGACTACCCAAATCAAATGCCTTTGTGAGGTCGATGAAGGCAATAAACAGTGGTTTATTTTGTTCACGGCATTTTTCTTGCATTTGTCGCAATGAGAATATCATATCAATGGTAGACCGCTTCTGTCGGAACCCACAGTGAGATTTGGGGTAGACTTTATCTCCCACGACTTGAAGTCTGCGCAGAACAATTCTGGCAAATACTTTCCCAACAATAGAAAGAAGTGAGATACCCCTATAGTTGTTACAGTCGCTCCGGTCACCCTTGTTCTTGTACAGCGTTATGATGCTTGGGTCTCTGAAATCCTATGGAACTTGTCCTTCTCGCCAACATAGCTCTATTAGCTGGTGGATCTGTAGAGTGAGTGTGTCTTGCCCGCGCTTGATAACTTCTATTGGAATCCCATCCTTACATGGAGTCTTACCAGATGCAAGTTCATTTATAGCACACTTAACTTCTGTTATGGTGGGAAGTGTGTCCAGGTGGTCAAGAGTTGGCAGGGCCTCTATGGCGTTGAGGGCATTTTCCGATAATTTGGTCTCACTTGAGTAAAGCTCCATATAGTTCTCTACCATCTATCCATCTGCTGTTTCTTATCAGTGATGATGTCTCCAGTTAAGGTTTTCAGTGGTGCACTTCTTTTGATCATTGGACCACAGGCTTTCTTTATCCCTTCATACATGCTTATGCTGTTTCCCTTATCACTTGCATTTTGAATGGACTCACATAACTTGACCCAATAGTCATTTGCACACTGCCTGGCAGCCCTTTGCACATCCTTCCTAGCTTGCTTCAGCTCACTGAGGGTTTTACGCGTTGTTTTTTCCTTGTTTCTTAAGAGAGCTATCGTATTGTTATCAATCAAGGGCTGTAGTGTCTGGCTGTTTGCCATAAACTAGTCCTTCCTCTTATGATCCAGAGTGCCATAAACTTCCACCGCTGTTTTATAAAGAGTTTCCTTAAGTTTATCCCACTTTTAACTTGCTGTACAATTTTCTGATGTATCAGTGAAAGCGTTTTCAAGTTGCTGTTGAAACTCAAAGCACTTATCAAGATCGTGTGCGTTAATAATATTAATCCTAGGGCTAGATTTGTGTTTAGCTGTGTACATTCTCTTTGGTCTCAGTCTAACACTTGCAACAACCAAAGACTGAGCCGTATCACAGTCAGCACTGTCATAACTTCGAGTTAATGATGTATGGTTCAGATGTTGTCTCCGTGTGATGATGAATTCAAGTTGATGCCAATGGCCGGATCTTGGATTTTTTCATGTGACCTTTTGCAGTTCTTTTGTTTTAAAACAGAAGTTTGTAATACACAGGTCATTTCTGGTGCAACGCTTTAGCAGCCTTTGTCAATTTTCATTCATGCGACCGATGTTGTATTTTCTAAGGCGCTCTGACCATGAACTCGAGTCCTTGCCCACACGAGCATTGAACTCCCCGAGCATATACATGTAGTCGGATTTTTGAACTGCCTTAATCACAGAGTCTAACTTTTCATATTCGAATCCTTCATATCAACAGGGTAAATCATAATGGTTTCAAAACAACAAGAGGTTGTCAGGCGCAGCGATAATAGTCTTTCATTACGTCCAGCTGGAATTTCAATCATTCCCTGTAGCGAATTCTTTACTGCAAAGTCCACACCATGTTGCCTTTTTTCTGCCTGCCCTTTACCCTTCCGAAAAAGGTGTAATTGTTTTCCCTGAGTGACCCTTCCTGAGCGACGCGAGTCTCCTGCAGGCTAGCAATATCAATATTAAAGCGATTGGGCTCGGCATCAATCACAGCCGTTTTTCTCTCATCGTCAATATTTGTCAAGTGAGTGGAAAATCCTGGACACATGGTTCTTATGTTCCAGGTTGCAAGCTGTAGCTTGAGGTTTCTATTTTTCATTTTAGTACCTGGTGCATTGGTTTTACAGCCTGCGATGCAGATTTTGTCCTAGCCCCAAGCACCCATTGAAGCAGGCAGGCTGTCGCGGATCAGCACCCAATTGGCCGGGGGATGGCCAGCTTGAGGCGGGCGGTAGCTGATCAGTGACACCTGTAGGTGTCTCCCACCGTCAGAGGCAACGCGTGGCACCCCATGTCTATGCCAACTGACAAGGACTTATAATCCATAACAGTTACCTCCCGCTTTGATTCCGAGACCGGTTAAGACCGGGGATGGAGTTATTGCCTCTCCATAGCACAAAGCCTGGGCTAAAATATAGAGACCATGTGTTGCCCATGCACCATGATCCCTCTCTCGGCCTGCTTAGTTCACTCCAGAGGAATGGTAACACCAATACATCTGGAACAAGACAAGCTGCAGAAGCTACCGGATCAGCAAAGCAATGCTCTAACTGTCCCACTGTCGGAGCTTCGATCCTCAACCAGCTGTCAACCAAGGCTTAGGGCTTTGTCTGCCCTGCTATGACATTTTGTCTTTAGGTTGCATTTCCTCGCACCAGGATAAGGCTTGTACCCTCCCAATTGCGCTCTTCTGCCAGCAGCCGTTGGCACAATGTAGGGTGTCGCGTTTGGTAAGCGCCACCCAACGTTCAACGCTAACAAAAAGCAGGTAGTACCGTCTGCTGTAATTACGGTAGCTCAGTCATATCCGATTAAGACCTGACTACAATTATAAACATTTAGGACTATAAAAAATAAACAATAAAAACAAGAAACATAAATATGATCTAATATTAGGTACCATCAAATGAGACAGATTGAACATAAATTTAACCTCGGTTTCCAGCCTAAAATGGGTACCAGAAAATATTTTACGAAGTAAATGCAGCCGGTGAGATGCTGATGGCATTATCCACTGAGTGCCTATTGGTCTGTTCTATGTGTCTTGGACCATATTTCCAATGCTCGTAAAGGCGTGTAAAAGGTCCCTATGGCGAAAAAAATGTAGTTAAATAATTATAATAGACGTCTTACTCTGAAAGCAGTATCTCGATAAGTTGTCGTAATAATAGCCACCTAGAAGACATCTACATGCGCCTGATATACAGTACAAATTAGATGTACATTCTTGGCCGGAGCTGCAGGTTATCCCAAATGTGTTCTCTGGGTTAGATGAAAATCAACAAAATTAAAATATATATACACCGATTGTCATCTGACAATGCATAAATCAAATAGATATATCAGCATTGAAACAACTATAACTGGTTGAAGTAAAAAATAAACATGATTGGCTAATCATAGAATGCATGGAATAATATAGACGTGAAACTACTGAGGATAAAATTAATTCATAATGGGAATGTGTAAAAACTAGCATACAAATTGAAAATACCACTATCCCATATATATATATATATATATATATATATATATATATATATATATATATATATATATATATATATATATATATATTTATTTTTTTTTTTCCCGCATATCCTTTACAGGACATCGCTGTCAACATCAGCATCTTTCAGCTGATTAATGATTTCATGGCAAGATTACCCTTAGTAGTGTGCTATTGCTTTCTGAGCGACCGGCTCACATACCCCATAAGTTACCGACGCGGCTAGCACCGCCACGAGCACGTCACGGTACTCAGAGTATTCGGGATTATGGAGAAAGTCACTAATCCCTAGGCCAGACATACCGGCATATATATTAATAGACAGAGAAATACGTCACATGTGCAGAGCTGCCAAAGAGGATGATTGCAGAAAAAATGCAAAGCAAAAGGCGATCTAGAAACAAAACACAACTCGAAAGAAGTGCATGAAAATATAAAAAAAAAAAAAAAGAATTGCAAAGAATAATATAACAGGCAATAGTTGTATCAGTGGAAAAAAATTGACAAATTATAATTGATAAAACTGATGTAATGAATAGAAGGGCGGAATACAGACATGATGTATTCTGGGACAGCAGGGGCAATAAACCAACATTGTTTAATACTCAAGTGGGACCAAACATATTGAAGCCTGAGGTAGAGAAGGCTTTTAAGAAAGAAAGGCTGCAGGTCCTGACAAGATAACAACAAAGATAATAAAATCCTTATCCAGATTTGACATTGATACTATCACATAATTATGCAATGAAATATATAATACTGGGTACATCCATTTTCATCACACTACACAATAAGCCAAGAACTGTTGATTGTGAGGATTACAGAACTATTAGCTTAATGAGCCACATAACTAAGACACTACTCAAGGTCATACAAAAAAGAATTCAAAATAAAATAGATGAGGAAGCAACTGAAGAACAATTTGGGTTCTGAAAAAAAAAAAAAAAACAGTGGCAACAGAGAAGCAATAATTTGTTTGAGGAAGCTAATGAAAACAACATATAGAAGTTCAGAAAAATATATGTTTGCTTTATAGACTACAAGAAAGCTTTTGATAGAGTACAACTTGAACGACTAATTACATATCTTCAAGATATTGGAGTAGACGGAAAGGACATCACACTTACTAATTAACTTGTACTGGGAACACGAGGCGTCAATTAGATGCGGAAATAATTATTCGTCGCCCATAGAAATATAAAATAGGAGTGCGGCAGGGATGCGAGTTGTCCCCAAGCCTCTTCAACCCATACACAGAAAGAACTTTTAAGCATGTCGAACTGCCTGGACTTAACATCAATGGAAGAATCATAAACAATCTTAGATATTCTGACTATACTGTGTTGCTAGCAGAAAGTGAGCAAGAGTTACAAAACTTATAGGAACAAGTAAACAGGCATTGTGGAGACTATAGCTTAGATATTAAGATCCTAAAAACGAAAACTATGACACCAGACGAAAACTATGTCATCTATCAAAATGATACTGGATGGATTGAGACGGTGGAATGAAGAAATATCATCAGCAGAGTTGATCCAGAACACAAAAGACCGAGATCTGTGGAGAGTCATGAACTCCTACGCCAGATGACATGGTGCTTGATGATGATGGTGATGACGATAATTAGCAGTGGAAAGGAAATGTCATGAATGAACATCGCAATAAACGGGCAGATACTAGAACAAGTAACAAGTTTCTCTTATCTTGGACATATAATAACAGATGATGGCAGAAGTGAAATGGAAATCAAAAAGAGAATAGGCATGGCCAAAAATGTTTTCAACAACATGAAATCAGTATTACATATAGAGAGATTAACAACGCATTAAAAAATGAGAATCGTTAAATGCCACGTATATTCAACACTACTGTAATGCGCGAAAGCGTGGACATTGAACAACCAGCTAGAAAGTCGAATAGAGGCCGTGGAGATATGGATATACATAAAAATATATCGTATTTCATGGAAACAAAAACAATTAAATACAGAAGTTCTAGAAAAACTGGGAATGAAAAGAGAGTTGATGAAAGAAATGAAAAAGAGGCAAGTGAATTATTTCGACCACGTTATAAGACATAACACTCTTATTAAAACCCCACAGGAGGGCAAGATTGAGGGCAAGCGAGCAAGAGGCAGACAACGATACAAGTGGGAAGGTAACATCAAGAGATGGACGAATACCAATCGGTCAGAATGTACAATTAAGTAAAAAGACAGACAGTGTTGGAAATCCATTTCAGCCAACCTTCACTGTGGAGACGGCGCCTGATTGATTGATTGACTGAACGCATAAATCTTAGCATGCAATAACGTATTTTTGCATTATCTCTTGACGGCAAACTGTTGAGTAAGCGAAGTGTTAGGACTATCATATTTTCAAAGATACGAGTGCACCGACTAGTGGATGGCTTGTCTTTTGTTTTCCTCTTCTTCTTTCACCACGCTACTCTAAGGACTCTTCTTTCACATTTAAATGTTCTTGTTCAATGATTGCAACATTGTCATTTACTCACATCCTTTTGTTGCCCCGGGAAAGTTGCATGTTCTTGAAATTGTTAACTGAATCTGTTGGCTGTTGATATGCCATAGATTCTCAAAACCTCTGCATAGATTCCTATTTCACTTATGCTAAGTAAAGAATGCACAGCCCAGCTGGTAAATTAATTCATCAAGTGCCATGCTGATAAGCGTGGAAGGTCATGTTTCGCTATCTCACAGGATCACCTGAGTCGTGGATCAGCTAAGTGTTCTTGTCACGACCATACCACGTGGCCAAGCCATCCAGGCATTTACTTCTCTGCCTTCTCCTTGTTCTCTTTCCCTCGATCTTGCTTATTGTCACCAGGTTCTCAACTTTATTTCTTCTCATGTGACCCAAACATTTTGACTGTCTACGTCTACTTTATCAAATCAGTTTACTATTTTCATTTGTTTCTTTTTAGGACTTGGTCACTGGTTTTACTGTCTGCCCTTGGTATTCTTTGCATTGCCCTCAGGAACCAAATTTCACAGCCATCAGATGATTTTCAGCTTGTCTGCTCATTGTCCACGCTTCATATTCATACACAAGATAGGTTCTATGTAACACTTTAACACTTTTTCTCTAGTTGCAAATAACATCTTTTCATTGGTAACTATGTTTCCATCTTGCAATACCTCCGACATGGCGATTCTTGCTCTATTCTCTTCTAGGCATCACCCATCAGATGTCATGACTGCTTCGAGATAATTGAACCGATTCACAAATATTGCACCAATATTAACGGGAAGAAGCATGAATAGGGCTGATATAGACCAAGCAGTACGGACTCGATTGGTGGATACTGCCAATACATCTTCCAACTGCTGTTATTAAAGTACCAAAATACTCAAATAAATTGAATTTATAACATAAGGGAAAGAAATTACCAGACAAAACAATATACAAACTTACGAGCGCTTACTGTATGTATCTGAAAGTAAACAAGGGAATACATGTTTAAGCTCTTCAAACAACAAATGTAAGTAAAGTAGTCACAGAAAAGACAAGAACCCTTTGCCAGGCCTTATATGCCTGACTACTGGCCATTAGGACGATGATTTATTACTACGCAATAGCGGCTCTCCACAAACAGTCGAGCATTTAATAATTACACGGGGCTTGAGAGTTAAACCTCAGTCTTCTCGAGCATTTACCAACAGCCCAACAAGGAAGTGTGATACTTTTCCCCATTTACTACCACGCCTTGTGCTTTTGAAATTCTAAAATGCAACATACTTATATTGACAAGGGATTGCTTTTTTCATAGCTTTCTATGCTGAATTAGCAATGTTTATATTCATTGCCCAATTGATCCGCTCCATTAACGTCGGTTGAATTAAATTTATGTAAAAGTACACAGGTTCCACTGTTTACACTTTTACGTTTCTGAAAGTGTCCACGTAGGGGAAAACGTGCCTATTAAATCTTTTATGTAATCTATTTTATTTAGTTGCATGTCTTTCACAATAGGTATCTGTCAATCTCAGCATTTTTGCTGTTCGTTATTCCTGGGCAAGTATTCGGTTCAGTAGTTTGCCATTGCTTTCTGAATGACCGGCAACTATACCTTTTTTAGAAAAAAAACCAGCACCGCTATGTTTCGAACCCGGGTATACGGGATTACGAATACTGCCCGCAACACCTTCGCCACGGAGACCGGTTTATGTAATCTAGTTAATGGGAAATAACCTGGTTAAGATGTGGACATAAACACTGCATTCTAGTCTTTTGAATTATAAACTATTTAAAGTTCAGAAATATCATGTTTACGTAAGTCGTTTATCAACAGCATCTAGTGCCTGGCCGGCTGGCATGGGTGATCATGCCCTTCCATAACTCACATTCTCCGACGGCATGGATCAATTCGTGTGGTGACACTCGTCAGTGGCATGACCCAAGACTGTCAAGAATCTTCTCATGCTGTCTTCCTCTATCTTTATTTCCACAAATCTTACCGGTTGTCAACATGTTCCAGTTTTAGAAGTAATATCTTCTCAGAATGTGGGCAGAAATGACGACTGCTTCTTTCTGATATTTGTGATAAGTTGTCTTTGCGACTCAACTTCTCTCAAAATATCCAGATTGCATTTGGTCTGTCCAACTATCCTTTAGATTTTTCTGTAAAACCAAATCTCCAAGGCTTCCAGGAATTTTGTCGCCTGTTTACAAGTGTACAGTATTAGTTTCCATATAGTAAAATTAGTTATATATAACATGAGAGAACTCTTTTTCTAACCGTCAAAGACAATGACTTATTGCTTAAAATGTTCTTCATTTGACAGAATGCAGTTTTTGCTTGTCCTATTCTGTTCTTTATCTCTATGATGCATCTTCTATCTGATGTTGTCCATGTGCCTATATATCTGAATGTATGCACTTGCTCCAAAATAATGGCCAGTACTTTAATTGCACATTTAGGCACAATCTGTTTCTTTAATATCACCATGACCTCTGTCTTGTTATTTTTCAAGCTAAGGTCCATTTTTTTTTTCACTTTCTACAACCACTGTATCTATAATTTCATATATTTCCTTCTGACTTGTATCTATGCAGACAGTGTCATTAGCTTACCGTAAGTTATTTATATTATGTCCGCCAACGAGGATCCCTGACGTATTTTCTGTAGATCTCATTATATGTTCGACACATAAATATCAATTGGGGAACCCTGTGAGGCCACTAAGACAGTTCATAAATAAACACACACGTGTTGTTTGGTGCTCACTGAAGTAGTGGGAATAATTATAGACAATGAAACGCTCCAGACTACATACTAATTGAAAGCTACAGTTACCGACCGGGATTCGAATCCGTCACCTTGAAATGACGACGGCGCCTCACTGCAGGAAAAAGTGTACTTTGACGTTTGAGCAAGTAGGTACCCCTAAACATGTGTCTTCATTTGCCAGATCTATCATCCACACGAACCCACAACTATGGAATATGGATATAATTCGTATCCAGCAATTTAAATAGCATTATAGGTCTCAGAATTTTATATTAAAACAACATACGTCAAATATGCTGGCACCTTGCGGTCTTGACAGATGATAGTTTGTTACATTGTGCTTCAAAAAAGCTATACTAACTGCAACCCATGGCGGGAGCGAATGTGACTGATCAGACCAAATCAAGCTGTAAATGTAAGCATGTGAACAGCTGATTAACGCACTATCCCACGTTTCACATGCTCAGTGTGTGACCTATCTGCAATCATTTTCTCCCATGTCTTTGTTCAATTTCTAATATTTGACTTCATGCAACACGATCAGTGGCGACTTGCTCCCAAGGTGCAATATCAATGCCTGTATCAATTATGTCCGACTTAACACATATTTGTATCGTTGTAGAGGCCGACCCTGAGATCTCTTACCCATCTGTAATTCACCAAAAAAATGTCTTTTGGTATTATACCACCATCCATTCCCCTAACGTGTCATATCCATCTAAGTCTACGAAAAGTATGGAACACACCGACACACAGCCTCTTTCAAATACTTCAGTATTTGTAATTTTTTCTTGCCATCAAAGATTCTTAACAGACACCACAAATGAAATCTGTGTAAACGCTTCTCT
Organism: Cepaea hortensis; assembly: GCA_963921405.1. NCBI lineage: Eukaryota > Metazoa > Mollusca > Gastropoda > Stylommatophora > Helicidae > Cepaea > Cepaea hortensis. Next base: position 106,829,756 of record OY992886.1, read on the forward strand.
TGGTGTAAGTTTTTCAGGTTTCACTGCAATAAAGAACTAAAGACGTACTAAGGACAAATGCTTGATAGAAAAGGCTTTTGTTTTGGCAGCAAACTTCCTGTTCTCTCAGACTCTTTTCACTAACTTGTTCAATGTTGCTGCTGCCTAACCATTCTTGATGTTGATTTACTAATCTAGGGATAATTTACTGTTTACCTCCAGCGGCTGGCCGAGTGGCTAGAACGCCGGATTCTCCTTTGGGAGACCCGGGTTCGATCCCTCGGTTAGGTGTGGGATTTTTTTCTGTCGGGGAAAAAAAGAAAAGTCTAACCTGCACAGCTCGCGGCGACTGCACTAGCCAGTCGGCCTTTATTCCTCAGGCTCAAAGACGCCTCTGTCATACACCGCAAGGTACTATATTGGCAGTAAATGACAGTTTTTTGACAGCTTTTTTAACCTCTGATCCTAGATATGTAAAATAGTCTACAACCTCCAGTTCGGTGTCGTCAATAAAGATTGATGGTACCCCATGGGCACCTTGTGACATAATCTGTGTCTTCTTTTTGATTGATTGATTGATCCTTTTTGCTAATTGCTAAAATAAATTCACAACACACACACACACACACACACACACACACAAACACACACACAAACACACACACATACATACACATACATACACACACACACCAGGATAAGGTTTCTTCCCTCTCAGTTGTGCCCCTGAACATTCGGTGCTAACAGCAAGCAGATAGTACCGTCTACTAAAGCACGGTATGTATACATATCTAATTTAATCTGTTCCCTCACTAATGACTCAACGATCTATCGAGAAGAATATCATAAACTGGCAGTGCGGAGGATGTCTTACAGCAAATCCATAGCGAAAAGATACAGCATTTATGCAGCAGTGAAAAAGAAAGCAGAGGCGAGGAAGACTTCCAAAGAGGGAGGGAGCAAGTTCACAACCTTGCATAACTCCACGCTGATTTCAAACTCTTCCGAAGTTGTACCATCAAACTTCATTATACCCTTCATGCCTGTGTGGAACGATTCCATAATGGACAAAAGAGTTGACGGGCAGCCTATAGTCTTTAATGCCTTGAACCCACCCTCAAGACTGATTCATTCATTCAGTAGCATGTCCTTTGCAGAACCTCGCTCCCATAACAACCTTCCGGAAAACCTCTCGATCATAAGCAAGATGTCACGCGTTTGATACACACATCTAGAGATCATCCGCCACATCCTGCACCCATCTTCTCTTTGGCCTTCCTCTTCCTCTCTTCCCAGGCATATATCCTTCCAATATTGTTCTCTCCAAACTTTCGTGACGTTTCAAGTAACCAGAATATTTCAATTTTCTTTGTTTTATCATCTTTAATAGCCAGCCTTCTTCAATATTCAATTCTTTAAGTATGGATGCATTTGTTCTTTCCTTTACCCAAGATATTCTTAGAACTCGTCTATAACATTTATATTCAAAGGCATGTATGCGCTGCTAAGCTTGTTTAGTAAGTGTCCATGTCTCACAGGCGTATGTTGCAATGGGAAAGATGCATGCTCTTAAAAATCTAATTTTTGTAGTTCTGTCTGTCCCACTCCATAATTTATTCAGTTGTTTTAGTCTCTGAAGAGCAATTGATAGTCGCCGTTTAATTTCTGTCATTGTGTCACCATTGTTGGTAATCAGTGACCCAAGATATTCAAAATTTTTCACCACCTCCAATTTTTCCCCATTAACGTATATTTCTTTCTCCATAGTAGTTTTGTCTGTATGCATTATCTTTGTTTTTGCTATGTTAAGATATAAGTTGTGATTTTCACTATTCAATTGGGTTGAGGCTATTAGGTTTTCTATGCCATTCTGTGTTGTGGATAGTAATACTGTATCATCAGCATATCGAATCTCTGATATGTCATGACCGCCGATATTTAGGGCTTCATATAGCTCCATGTTTATATCATCTCTTACATTTCTCATTATATTTTCGGCGTACAGGTTAAACAAATAGTGTGACAGCACGCAGCCCTGACGGACTCCTTGTTTGATGTCAAACCAATCTGATGTCTCGCCATCTATTCTAACTGCTGCTTGTTGGTCTAGATAGAGCATTTTTATGAGTTGTACTACATGTGATGGAAAGCCCATATTCCTCATGATTTCCCAAAGTTTCTGATGTTGTACATAGTCAAACGCCTTTGAATAATCCACAAAACATGAGAATAGGTTTACATTAAATTCTCTGCACTTCTCTATTATTAATCGCATGTTGAATATGTGATCTCTTGTTCCTCTTCCTTGTCTAAACCCAGCTTGAACTACGTTAATCTCTTCTTCCATTTTCTTACGAAGTCTTTCCATTATGGTTTTTAGTAGAATTTTACTTGCATGACTGATCAGGGCAACAGTTCTATAGTTGGTGCATAATTTCAGGTTTCCCTTTTTTGGTATTGGAATGAAGATAGTTCTCTTCCAATCTTTTGGCCATATACCATATTTCCAAATCTTTTTACATAATGCATGATATATGTGTATGCTTTCTTCTCCTCCCGCTTTAATTAGTTCAGCTGGTATCTCATCACATCCAGGTGATTTACCATTCTTCAGGTTCTTTCATCTAATGAGGGTTCAGGTTCTGTCTCTGCTGTCATTGGCTCATGTATCTCATTCATATCCTCACTGTCACTCATATCATACATTCCACTGCAGTACTCCTGCCATCTTTCTAGAATTTGCCTAGATTCTGTTAAGGTATTTCCCATCTTGTCACAGATAACATTCAATTGAGGTTGAACATTTCTTGTCAATAACTTCATTTCTTTTAACATTTCATAATCTCTTCCAGTCTTATGATATTGCTCTATTCTGGTACAGCAATGTTGTATGTATTGATTTTTTGTCCTTTCTTGTGTTCTTTCTTATTTCTCGAGTTAAAGATGTATACTTCATCCTGCTGTTATCGGATTCATCTCCTTTCTTTTTCAGCTCCCTTCGTTGTTTTATTAATTCTAACGTGTCTGATGTAATCCATGGCTTAAGTTGCTTTTTCTTGGTCGGAATTAAATCTTTGGCTGCAGTTATCAAGATATCTCTAGCTTGTACTGACATTTCATCAGGTGTCATTTCCTCTTGTACAGACATCAAGACCCCATAGCGATTCCTAACTTCTATGTTGTATGCATCCGGTATTTATGTAAGATCAAAACGAAGTGGCCTTGGTCGTCGGGCAAGCTTTTTGAGTTTTAATTTCAGATCTGCTTCTAATAACTGATGATCTGTATCACAGTCTGCACTTCGTAGGGTTTTTGCAGATGTTATGCTTGATCTCCATCTTCTTTGTATTAAAATATAATCTATCTGATTTTTGGTAATACTGTCCGGAGACTTCCATGTGAAGAGTCTTCTTGGATGTTGTTTAAAATGCGTGTTGGCTATCGTGAACTCATTTTCTGTGCAAAATTCAATTAATTTGTCACCTGGATCATTTCTATTTCCCAATCCAAATTTTCCTAAAACGTGTCTCTCATTTTCAGCTTTTCCTGCACCTACGTTTGCATTAAAATCTCCCATTATTATTGCTATATCATTATGACCAATCTTATTTAATGTGTCTTTCAGTGTATTGTAAAAATCTTCACTTTTGTCCTCCTCTGCTGTTGAAGTAGGTGCATATATCTGTACAAGAGTTGTGTTTTTTTGGTGGCCTTTAAGTCTAATAGTGAGGATTCAATCACTAACTGGATTATATCCCATTAAAGTGTTTGCAGTTGTCTTATTTAAACAAAATGCCACTCCACTCTGGCCTCCGACGTCTATACCAGAATAAATGAAAAGACTTCCATTTTCAGTTGTAAAATGTCCCTTGCCGCTCCAGCGATGTTCACTAATTCCTAAATTTTGAATGTTTAGCCTCTCAATCTCATCACATACTACTTTAAGCTTTCCCTCATACAGATTTCTCACATTCCACGTTGCTATTCTCACTCTGTTTCTTAGTCTGACACAGGGGATTTCCTTGGTAACAGAGTCAAAATTAACTCCGTCATCACGATTACTAGTACTGTACCCTGTGTCACACTCTTCCCCAGTATTATCTGATCTGCCTGGCCTGGGGGTCTCGCCACCAGATCTCTTTCTTATTATGTTTTCTCTCATGGTTGTTATGGTTTCTTGGCAAGTTTTGCAGAAGATAGTTTGCCATTGCTTTCCTTCTGGGCAGTGACTGTACTAGTAGGTGGCCAAAGCCATTGTCTCTACTGATGAGATCACCTGCCTATCGCCGCAGAGTGCAATATCATAACCAACAACAATCTGTCGGCTGCTCTCACATTCCATCCACCACCTGCTTCCATGGCTTCACGTAACCCTGATCGGGGGGCTAAACGGGTACTCCACCTTGCCCAAGGGTGTCCCGTAGACTAACGGAGGAAAGGAGGCGTCTTACATCTCCTTTGATAGGGGATACCCCTACCCCGCTAACCGCGTCCTGATCGTTCGGGTCCACATCGATTGACGGACATCAGTCGCGGCGATTGGGCAATCTTGAGCATAACCTACTGTGATTGACGTTGTAATATTCTGGTATGATAATTTGACTGTGCTGTGTCCAGCGTGTAGATACTCGAGGGTGTAATAGCCGAGAAACATTTCTGGTTTGGTAGAATGTGATATTCATGTGCTAGATTCTTTGAACGAGTAAATAGTTTACACCAAGTATGTCAGTAAACTTTCCCAAGTGCACAAACAAACAAAGATACATAAATCTTTTACACCAAATATGCAAGTACACTTTCCCAATTAAACAAACAAACAAAGATACAGAAATATCTTATACCAAATATGTAAGTAAACTTTCCCAAGTAAACAAACAAACAAAGATACAGAAATCTCTTTCACCAAATATGTAAGTAAACTTTCCCAAGTACACAAACAAACAAAGATACAGAAATATTTTACACCAAATGTGTAAGTAAAATAGTAAAGGTCCATTTTAAAAGCCATGGATATATGGTACGAAGCCCCATGTGTTTATAGACTAATCGGCATTCGATGTGTGATGTGGTCAATATTGAGGCAGCCGCCTTTACTCCCCAGAACATGTTATAGTACCAATATAAATTTAGTCGACTAGGCAGTCCGAGGCAATTTTGAAACTGCCATCTCAATAGGAATTTGAATATAAGACCACAGAACCGGCAGGCGAGCATGCTAACCATTTGCGCCGGTAGCTCCCGCACCAATTATATATATTAAAAAAAAAAATATCCTTTACAGGACATCGCTGTCAACATCAGTATCATTCAGCTGATTGTTGATTTCTTGCCAAGATTACGCTCAGTAGTTTGCCATTGCTTCACCAGATTTTTTTTTTAATTTGCATATCCACTACAGGACATCGCTGTCAACAGCAGCATCCCTCAGCTGTCTGTTGATCTCCTGGCAAGACCACGCTCAGTAGTTTGCCATTGCTTTCTGAGCGGCCGGCTCAGTTATCCCGCAAATCACCAGCGGGGGCAGAACCGCTCCCAGCTCTCGCTCGCCAAGAGATTCTGCGTGATAAACGGGATCACGGAGAAAGTGTTGTAACCCCTCGCCAGAGAGACCGTGTCAGAGCCTAACATGGTATAGCTGTGCAGCAACATCGTTGCGACACCCGGCTGACAAGATTGTTACCTGACACGCGACCAGCGGTCAGGCTGACGACAGACGCACGCAGGACACGTGACACCACTAGAGGCAGTGGGCAGTTGGCGTGCTAAGGTCAGACCGAGCTGGGACTGGAGACCGGACGGACATGTGCGATGAGAGCAAGGCGTTTGTATGAATCTCCGTGATTGAAAGCCGAACGACTGATATCTTGAGCGTCAGACCTATGAGCTGTATTGTGGTTGTGAGCGTCGTGAGTTATATATTGTAGATTGTTGTAATTATCGTTCTGTATTTAATGTGGCAATAAATCCATAGAACTTGTGTTACTGTGTCTTACGTCGAATCACGTTATACTTGTACTGTCTCACACGTGTTAGCCAACGAGCCAATTATAAGACCCTGACATGTGTGGACGTGGGTTGCTCGTCCTTGTTTAAGAACCTAATATATGTAGACGTGTGTTGCTCGTCTTTCGTATTTAAAACTATAATTCTTGAACTTGTGAAATTTGTCAAGGTTATAGCTATGTAAATGTGATCGTGAAAGTCTCAGCATGATCCATTATTACATTGTTTAAATATGTGTAAAACCATTAGTAAATGTGCAGTACATATTGTTTGATCCTGTAAACGTGTAAAACATTTGTGATTTGTGAAACTTGTCACCGTTTGACCTTGTCGACATTGTTATTTTGTCGCCATTTTGACCTTGTCGCCATCTTGTAAACTTGATGTCTATGTCCTTACTGAATGTCATCTTGATGTAAGTGATGTGTCATCAATGTTATTGAGTGTTCAAATACAGATAGATTGTCTTTGTGCATTGAGTTTGTGGAACGCAAAGAGTTTTGGAAAGAGTGTAACTTCTGTTGAAACTGTTGACGACAAATTTACGACATACAATTACACTCGACGCCATCCAAACCTAGTCAACACTTAGTGACTTGCAGGCACACACCAACAAATAGACGCTAACTTATTTTCTTCCAAAAATAAAGCAGGTTTTTCCGTACCATCCATAACCTTGCCGTAGAGGTCATTAGTGGTTCCGAAGTAACGACCCTACAGTTTTCTAGCCCGAGTGTCCAACCATTCTTCACCATATCCAGGGCACTTGAGTATATTTTTCTATACTTTAACTTTACGTATGCAATAGTAGGCACGCATCGTATAGTAAAATAAATTGTAAATTGTTTATTACTAACCATTTATAACATATTTTGTGTGGTTGATTTGCATTGACGTATTTTCTCCATCATGTCGTCATTATTTGATTTCATCGATATGGGGTTAAAATTGAAGTTAGAAGGTGATGAATTAACAAAATGGAGTGAGAACAAATACGCAGAATACCTACTTGTTCAGGAAAAAGCTGCCGAACGCGATGAAAGAGCAGCAGAAAGAGCTCTAAAACAGGCAGAGATTGAAACAGCCTTGAAACAGGCAGAGATTGAAACAGCCTTGAAACAGGCAGAGATTGAAACAGCCTTGAAACAGGCAGAGATTGAAAAAGCTGCCAAGCAAATAGAGGCAGAAACAGCATTAAAGCAAGCCGAAGTAGAAATGGCTGCAAAGACAAAGCAAGCTGAGATAGACAGTGAACTTAAGAAAGCAGAAATAGCAGCTCAGAGTAAGAAAGAAGAACTAGAGTTACAGTTGAAAATGAAACAACTTGACACTGAGACTGCGATGAATAAAGAGTCAAAGAAATCTGAAAGACTGGAAAAAGAAAACCAGTATAAAAAGTATCAAGGTATCGTACGTAACTATACCTCGGGTGACTGCATAGCAGCCTTTACTCAAAATTTTGAGACTTTAATGGAACATTACCAAGTTCCACTTTCTGAATGGAATATTCTTTATATGAGGAGTCTATCTGGGGAACCTCTTAAAGTCATTGAAACCATCCCCAAAGACCTAAGGAAAGAGTACCATTATATTAAATCTAAGATAATGGCACATTTCATGTTAGACGAGGCAGGTTACAGAGAACAATTCAGTAAATTGAGTCCAAAATCAACTCAAACGTTCTCTGACTACCTCTGTTTAGTCCGAGATGTTTTCAGCAAATGGACTTCAGCAGCCAAAATTAATAAAAGTTATGATAGATTAGAAGATCTCATCATTCGAGATAAAATCATTTCTTCTATCCCATCATCGTTTTCTAAGTTCTTACAGGAGAATGAATGCACAAGTGTGGAAGAAATTGAAAGACGTGGGTCGGCCTATTACACGGCCAACAAACAATGCTTTGCCACTGAAGCTACTGACAGTAACTGGGTAGCAGCAGCCAACTATGAGAAAAACTATAGTAGGCAAAAACCAAACAGGCCTACCTCTGAAAAATTTAGACAGTGCAGATTTTGTAAATTTTCTCACCATTTGAACGAGATGTGCGATCAAAACCCAGGATACCAGACATACTTGCAAAATATAGTAAACAGTCAAGACAGAGAACGTAAATTGTTCAAAAATAAACGTAAATGTTTTCTCTGCAAGGCTTTCGGGCACCATCGCATGGAGTGTAGAGGCAGGCATATGACCAACAAAGCCAATGCCGCCTTGTTCGATAGCTCAGCTTCAGAAGACGAAAATCCAGAGAAACATCCTGTGAATGCAGCACAGGCTTGTGATGTATTTAATGCTAACAAATGCACTGTCTGTAACACCTTCTATGAAGATGGTATCTTAACATGCGGGCACGCCATCCCTATTGCCAGTGAGGAAGCTAACTTGGTAATAGACTCAAAAGGCAGATTAGACATCCATCACGGGTATGTTAATGGCAAGTTTGCTACAGTACTTCGCGACACCGGAAGTACACTTATTGGCCTGAAAACAACATTCATAACGCCTACAGACTATACAGGCAGACACATCACATGTAGAACATTTTCAGGCAATATTGAAAAATATCCATTAGCATGGGCATACATTGAAACACCATTCCTCACCGGGAAAGTAAAGGTCGCGGCACTTACAAACCCAGTGTGCGATATAATCATAGGAAATTTACCTGAGGTGAATGACAAACCTCATAATCATGACATAACATCACTATGTATTGATGATAACACATCACCACCAAATGTCATCACTGAAAATGTCATATCACCTATTGAATGTATGTTAGCTAATGCAGCACTAAGTTCTCATCACATCATTGACGATATCATTCCATCATCATCTGATGTCATTGAGTGTGTGAACGCAGTAACAAGAGCTACTGCTAGAGTGCAAGATGAAAGTAACCAAACTGAGGCTATACAAATGCTTAGCCCAGAATTACCACCTAGTGACTCTATGAAGGAAACATTCATAACAGCTCAAAAAGCTGATCCTTCACTGTCAAAGTACTTTGACCTGATCGGCAAAAAGGCAAGAGTAACCAAAAATGCGAAATGGCATTTTGCTTTACACAATGATATACTCACCAGGTACTACACCAGAGGTGACATTACAACAAAGCAAACTGTTTTGCCAACTACTTATCGCAAGCAAGCTTTACATCTTGCTCACGATATACCTTTTGCAGGTCATATGGCATATGTTAAAACCAGGTCAAGACTTTTGACACAGTTTCATTGGCCAAAATTTTGCAATGACATAAGAACATATTGCAGAAGTTGTGATACATGCCAGAAACTAGTAAAAAAAAGGTAAACACCCACAGGCAAAGTTACAAGTCACTGACTTAGCCAGTCGACCCTTTGAAAAATTATCAGTTGACATTGTGGGCCCTCTTAGTCATACAACTACTAGAGGGAATAAATATATTCTAACTTTTGTTGATCAATGTAGTAGATGGCCAGAAGCGATCCCGCTAAAGAACATTACTGCCAACGACATCATGGAAGTGTTCTTCCATATTTTCTCCCGAATTGGATTTCCAGATACTATCCAGTCTGATAGAGGCACTCAGTTTATTGCCGCATCCACCCAAGCTTTCACTAAAATGTTAGGAGTGAAGCAAGTTTTCAATACCCCCTATCATCCTCACTCTAGCGGGATTATAGAAAAGCTTAATGGGGACCTGAAGCACATGCTTGCCAAAGTAACTCAAGATCACCCCAACAACTGGGATGTATACTTACTAGCAGTCCTTTTTGCTTATCGCGAGGTACCACATTCTAGTACCGGTTTCTCTCCTTTTGAACTAATCTATGGTGCCAAACCACGAGGCCCATTAACAATTTATCACCAAATGTTAACTAATTCTACTCCAATACTGAAACCCATATCATCATTTGTGTATGTAACATCATTGCGTGAAAGGATTATTAAATCATGTGAAATTGCTAAAAATGCACTTAAACTATCTGGTGCTACTTACAGACAGTACGCAGACAAAGGTAACAGGACTATAACATTGACACCTGGACAGGACGTTCTACTACTACTACCTAGTGACAGAGAGCTACTGACTGATTCTTGGCAGGGACCTTTTAAAGTGACAAGACAAATCTCACCTGTAGACTACGAAATCCTAATAAAAGACAAACACAAAATATTTCACATAAATATGCTAAGACCATACCACAACAGAGACAACGAACAAGACGATACGACAGCTTGCACCGTGATAATAGATCACGAAGATGACGATTCTAGCGACGAGATTCCAACACCTACATTAGACACGACAAACTGCTTGAAGGAAATCAAGATCAATCCAAACTTAAGTCAAGCAGAGACAAACAGTTGCAAACAGTTGATACAACAGTACAACACCATCTTTTCAGACAACCCAGGACAAACAGAATTAGTACAGCATCACATCACACTCACATCAAACACACCAATAAGATGTAGACCATACACAATACCATTACACTACAAAGAACAGTTACATCAAGAAATTATCAACTTAGAAAAAAACAACATCATCAGACGATCCTTATCAGACTTCTCTTCACCCATGGTCATTGTACGCAAAAAGGACAAGACAATACGACTTTGCATCGACTACCGAAAACTGAACAAAATAACTGTTTTAGATCTTGAACCAATGGCAAACACTGACGATCTTTTGACAGAACTGACTGACGCTAAGTTCTTTACGACGCTTGACATGTCTAAAGGTTACTGGCAGATAGCTGTACATGAAGACAGCAGACATCTAACAGCTTTTGCCACGCCTTGGGGACTGTACGAATGGTGCAAACTTCCATTTGGGCTAGTCAATGCCCCAGCCACATTCGTACGCATGACACGACTCCTCCTATCTGACATTCCTAATATCATTTGCTATATTGACGACATCTGTGTCCATACAGAGACAATGACGGAACATATAAAGACACTAGAACAGACACTAGAACGTATCAGACAGCACGGACTGACAGTGAAGCCTTCAAAGGTGAACATGGCTTACCAAGAGATATCATTTTTGGGGTACAGAATATCCAATGGCTTTGTCATGACAGACAACAAAATTGTCTCCAAAATTCTGAAACTGTCACTCCCGACTAATAAGAAACAAGTCCGGAGTTTGTTGGGACTGATCAATTATTACAGGCAATTCATTCCTGATTTTTCAGAACTGACCGAGGTTTTTTCTAACTTACTAACCAAGGATAAGCCTGAAAAAGTTGTACACGATGAATGCCTACGAAATGCATTTCATAAAGTTTTGACATACTTTTCTGATAAGAATTCGAATAATCTCATCCTTAAATTGCCCAACATTCGTTTACCTTTCAGATTGAGAACAGATGCTAGCTCCGTTGCGATTGGGGCAGTCCTATTGCAGGAATACAACAACATCCTGCATCCCATTTGTTTCATATCAAGAAAACTAAGGCCTAGAGAACGGGCTTGGTCCATTCCGCAATTAGAGGCACTTGCCTTAGTAGAAAGTGTGACGAAACTATCCAGATATCTTCTAGGACGTCACTTTATCATCGAAACTGACAACAGTCCATTACGGTATATAAATGCCGGAGTACCATCCAACAATATGATTGCTCGCTGGTCCTTGAAGCTTCAAAATTACAGTTTCGAGGTTCGTCACATTTCTGGCAGAATCAATACAATTGCCGATCTTTTGTCCCGTTGTCCAACCGACCCAGTAAGCAATGTCTGAGTGCAGAGTGTACTAATACACTCAGAACAACACAGCCACCAATGAGTGAATGTTGTTTCTATTCACCTACTGTGTAAGGTCTATAATTGTAATTGTGATACGGTTAAAAAACCGACATGTATAATATACTTATTTTAATCAAGCCATGTGATGAGTGTAGTATAATTGTGTAGTGTGTGTTAGAAAGAGAACATTATTAATTGTAAATATACACCAAGAACAGTGTCACAGACGCTTAACCACTTACCAGAAGCGAACTTTACCATTTAACAGTGACAGCTGTGAGTGACTTTCTTCACCGTGATATTTTAACGACGTGTGCAAATGTGGACTGAACAATGACTTCTACACCACCTCTGCATCGAATTTAATCCAAAATGTTCGACAATTGAACTTCGGAAATAAGAACATTCAATCTTTATCCAGAAGTTGTGAACACATCGGAAATAAGAACATTCCATCATAATCCGATAGTTGTGATACTAGAACATCAAACACGAACTTTGAGAACATTTAACTATCCGTTACAAAAGAAAACGGGAGCATTTGTGGTCAAACAGCAACTAAATTTTGCGTTTCGTGTGTACTTCCTGTTTAATTTAAAAAGTATAGCAAAATTAGCAGACGATATACAAATATTCAAAAACTTATGACGATTGTAAAATCCTTTTGAATCTATAAAATATAATACACCAATTGGGTCCTTATTTAAATTGATTAGTGTAATCTTAGAATCATATCTTGATTAATGTATTCATATTACCGACTTTTTCTCGTTAATATGAAGAAACGTCAAGCAATGACGCTAAGAAATTAAATAATTATTGTCATTTATTGAATTTCTTGATTGTCAAAATTACTTCCCTTGCATTTACGAATTACACCAAGGGCCATAATTTGAAACATATTCATTAATGTGTATTGTATAAATAGACATTTTGTTGCTCAAATGGTTAACACACCGGGTAGGCGTCCACCAAGCATGGCAGATAGCTGCCAACATTGCAAACCAACATAAGAGCTCCTGGCCAAATGAGGTCAGAGTTTGAGTGTTTAATGCGACTTATGTAAAGTCGTATTTCAGTCTGGCTAGATGGCTGTTGCAAGACAACCATATTATTACGTTTTTTTCAAATTGCTGCGAAGTAGATGCGTGAAGCTGGTAACTACTGATCTGACTGGGTATTATTGCAATGGAGGTAACCAGCCATCAGGGGGATGAAACCCAAGTTGTGTTAAAAGTTGTACTTCATTTGTCATTTCAATGCAACTTACATTTTTTGTATATATTTCCATGCCATATATGTATTTTCATGCATAACACTGGGAAAGAGTAGTCTCTGACATGAAGTTAACACTACCCCAGTATATACAGACAGCATGAATGAAAGATGACATCTTTCATTGAGGTACCCGGGGAGAATGTCAGAGCCTAACATGGTATAGCTGTGCAGCAACATCGTTGCGACACCCGGCTGACAAGATTGTTACCTGACACGCGACCAGCGGTCAGGCTGACGACAGACGCACGCAGGACACGTGACACCACTAGAGGCAGTGGGCAGTTGGCGTGCTAAGGTCAGACCGAGCTGGGACTGGAGACCGGACGGACATGTGCGATGAGAGCAAGGCGTTTGTATGAATCTCCGTGATTGAAAGCCGAACGACTGATATCTTGAGCGTCAGACCTATGAGCTGTATTGTGGTTGTGAGCGTCGTGAGTTATATATTGTAGATTGTTGTAATTATCGTTCTGTATTTAATGTGGCAATAAATCCATAGAACTTGTGTTACTGTGTCTTACGTCGAATCACGTTATACTTGTACTGTCTCACACGTGTTAGCCAACGAGCCAATTATAAGACCCTGACAGACCGGCTCACCAGATATTAGTAGTAACATATTTGTTAAAACTTAAAACAACAAATATGCTGTAATAGAACTTACCGACAATAGGTACTTCATAATACACACACAGATGAAGTACTTGAATTTAAAGAAAGTAACTTTGTGGTAGCGATTGTCACTCATCTCGGTTATATCGACCTGCCGAGGGTATGTGTAACTGGTTTGCTACGTATCGTAAGCTGCTAATGTCTTATACTGAATTCAATGTTCCTTTACGCGGAACTGTTCAATTTATCTGCCAATAGAAGTGCCAGTTTCACAGTTGTATAGCTGATCTCTGACGTAAGGGTGGGTCAGGGTGTAAACATTGCACTCATTACGTTGTGTCTACGGCGTTTAACTTCCTCCTTGAAAATACGCATGGCACGCTGTTAGTTTCGTTTACTGAATTCAATGTTCCTTTACGCACTGATGACTGTATCTGCCAATAGAGGTTTCAGTTTCACCTGTATACATATATTATCTGTGATGTAATGGTAGGGCAGGGTGTAGACATTGCAACCATTTAATTGTGTCTACGGTGTTTAACTTCCTCCTTGAATATACGTATGTCTACGGTGTACGCTTGAGTGTTGGTGGCATATCTTAGAATAGGACTCTTGACCATATCGACTCATTTCAGATAACGATTTCAACCCCTACACAGGTCAGTTTCACTAAAATGTTGACTTCTTATCATTTAATTGGGGACGTAAATTACACGTACCTCAGAAGTCTGAGTGGTTTCGCCTGATGGCTAGGCACACTTATAATAGGGAAAGCTAATCCATGGGCAAAAATAAGTCCAGTGATCTGTTAGTAGTAACAAGATTTGGAATATGCTTGAGTTGAAAACGAGCGAACGCACGTGCGCGCTATCGCACACACACCCACACTCACTCACACACACATATACACAAACACAAAAGATCTGTCATTGTCTGATATAGTGTGCCCATGATATGATAGTTCTGTGACTTGTTCTAGCCTTGTCCATTTCTGTATAAGAAATCATGAAACCAGGTGCAGCACTTCCAGTAACTAGTTTGTTGCATGGAAAGACAGCGGGTTGAGTGCTGTAGCAAGTAGACCAACAAACAACATAATGCATACAACGTTGGCATATAGATATAAAGGAACAGAGACAAGGTATATAATATATATATATATATATATATATATATATATATATATATATATATATATATATATATCGTTTGTGTGTGTGTGTGTAAATGACTGACACCTTGCCGTCTGATAGCATGTAAAATGGAGTGGTATCTCACCATAACACAAAGCCTGAGCTGAATTTAGAGACCATGTGTTGCCCATGCAACATGATCCCTCGCTCGGCTTGCCTAGTTTACTCTTGAGAAAAGGTAACACCGATATGTCTGAAACAAGATTAGCTGCAGAATCTGCCAGAACAGCAAAGCAATGCTCTAACTGTCCGCCTGTTGGAGCTTTCATTCTAGACCAGTTTCCGACAGAAGCGTGGCGCCTGGTCTGCCTGACATGACATTTAGTTTTTAGGTTGCATTAGCTTGTACTAGGGTAAGGCTCGTACCCTCCCAATTGGACTTCTCCGCCTGAAGCCGTTGGCACAATGTGGGGTGTATGTTTGTGAGCGCCGTTCAACATACGGCAGAATGCATTCTAACAGAAAGCAGGTAGTACCGTCTGCTGTCATACGGTAGCTCAGTCATTATCTGGGAGTATAGACAGGTTTGACATTTAGATATACAGAGAAAAGAGGGAGCATAGACAAGTTTGACATTTAGATATACAGAAAAAAGAGAGAATATTGGCATGTAAATATACAGGGAACAGGGACAGAACTGACGTTTAGATACAGCGGGATCATTACATATTGCGCGCATTACAATCTCAAGACGTGTGCAAACAGCATTTCCGGACCTGAAATTATTTACAGATAGCAAGTCCTAACTTACCCTGACCACTTGAAAGTTTGTGAAAGACTGATAACGTAGTCCACAATTATGTAGATGTGGAAAGCAACAAAATTACCTCAGTATGCAGGACAAGTAACTAAAATGGCAGCCGCAAAACAATTTCAAATATCCCTTGGCGAGACGCTCGGCCAAGCAGATCAGTTACGAGAACTGAGGAAGGGGGATGTGGAAGGGAAATACGGAAGAGTTAGAGAGAGTAGTAGTCATGGCGGAATCATGTCACCACAGCGGGTTATAGTCGTCGGGCTATAGAAGAAAACGATGTTTGGAAGGTAGGAATAACATAATTCTGTCACAGTGGTTTGGAAAGAGCAGTGAAGTGAAACGTAGAATCACAGAATTCTGTCACAATGGTTTGGAAAGAACAATGAAGGGGAACGTGGAATGATATAATTCTGTCACAATGATTTGAAAAGAGCAGTGAAGGGGAACGTGGAATGACATAATTCTGTCACATTGGTTTGAAAAGAACAATGAAGGGGAACGTGGAATGACTTAATTCTGTCACGATGGTGTGGACAGAACAATGAAGAGGAACGTGGAATGACAGAATTCTGTCACAACGTTTTGGAAAGATCAGCGAAGGGAAACTTAATCCCTGAGAGACGAGACCAAGGTGACCTGCATGAAGATGGCACATGCTATTGCTGACCCATTGCTCCGCGCGGGAAACGATTTGGTAAAGTATCGCGACACATTTCGGCAGGCGGCGATGAGAGCAAGGGCCTGCTAGATGATGATGGTTCAGTGAAGAACAAAGGTAAATGAGTGAAAGTGATATATATATAGAGTGACCTCTGCAGATTGTGACTGTTGTCACAGTTCGTCGGAAAATCTCACAGTATATCGTCAGTTCCTTGGCTCGTGCTTTTCCTTGCCCACAATATAAGATAACACAAAGTAATGCAGCTTTATAGAACAGAATTACGAAACATACAGGACGTTATAACGACTAGCCTTCATCGGCAAACAAATACATACACAAAACACAACATATAATTACGGAGAAGACCCTCCAGTGACTGCATCAAGGCATAAGGATGGGAAGAAAGAAAAGATGAAAACATGTGAACAATGAAGAGAAAATGAAAATTTAAAAAAAAAAAACACACACACACACAAATGTTGCTACTTATCACAGAATCTCAGGCTGTTATACTAACATGAATTTCACCTGGATACTCTTATATAGGCAGCCGTTGGAGTCTGTTGTGTCGTGGGCCCGGCGTAGGGGATGGGAAGGTAACGGTTCAGTGAGGATCGCAGGTAAATAAGTGAAAGTGGCACATGAAAAAGAGGGGACAAAGGTAAGCAGGTTAGCTGCGTGCAATGGAGATGTGGTGGTGGGCTGAGAGTGAAGACTAAGAAGGGCTGCCCCGGTAAACGTCCGTACAATGAATGAGTGGGCGCCAGTAGAGGGTTTACCATAGTGGACGGATATTAAAAAAGCAATGCTGTGTGCACCTAGGTATGATGGTCATAATAACGAAACCCGTGTTCTGTGCTATGTTATATGTGTTCGAAGGGAATCCTAAAGTCTGGGTGGACTGATATGTGTGAGCACACACACATACATACATCTACGCACTTCAACCAACATTCATACCACCATGTATATACTTATGTATATGGTATATATGATAAAGGATAGATAGATAGATAGATAGATAGATAGATAGATAGATAGATAGATAGATAGATAGACAGATAGATAGACAGATAGATAGATACATAGATAGATAGATAGATAGATAGATAGATAGATAGATAGATAGATAGATAGATAGATATATAGATAGATAGATAGGTAGGTAGGTAGATAGATATATAGATAGATAGATAGATAGATAGATAGATAGATAGATAGATAGATAGATAGATAGATAGATAGATAGATGGATGGATGGATGGATGGATGGATGGATGGATGGATAGATAGATAGATAGATAGATAGATTAGATAGATAGATAGATAGATAGATAGATAGATAGATAGATAGATAGATAGATAGATAGATAGATAGATAGATAGATAGATAGATAGATAGATAGATAGATAGATAGATAGATAGAAGGATGGATGGATGGATGGATGGATGGATGGATGTTTGGATGGGTGGGTAGGTAGGTAGGTAGGTAGGTAGGTAGAGACAGACAGATAGATAGACAGACAGACAGACAGACAGACAGACAGACAGACAGACAGACAGACAGACAGACAGACAGACAGACAGAGTGTGTGTACGTATGGGGATGGTTGATGGATATAATACCTCTGATATGCCACATGGGATATGCGGAATTAGAAGGTCTCAAAATACGAGGCTTCACTCATACTGTTCCATATGAGATATGGTCAGTAGGGATGGTTGTTATACCACATATTGTTGAATCAGATCTCCCCCCCCCCCTGCCCCCCGCAATGCATAGTTTTATTGTGGTTGTATGAGATCAGACAACAAGTCACACATTATGTGAGTTGGCACAGAGAAGGAAGATTATTATACTGTGTGGTAGTGTTGCGTAACGTGTGGTTAAACGGACGTTCCGTGTTGCCCAAAATAAACAAACCGGAAAACCCAATTAGACCTATTGTATCAAGCTGTGCATACGCCCCTTAGCGCATATCCGAGTTCTTGGACAGAATTGTTCAACAGCTGGTTGTTGATCTCCCATCATATCTGAAGGATACCAACCACGCGATAGCTTCGTTCGAATCTATTACTTTCACGTCGGATAACCAGTACCATATCTTCAACCTTGATGTGGCCTCATTGTACACTTCCATTCCAAACAATGATGGCGTCTCAGCTTTTGAAGTTCTTCCTTGATGGGAGTCTCTGTGGCGAAGTGGTCATGCCGTTTGACTCGTACTCCGAAGATTGTGGATTCGATTCCGGCCCGCGCCCTTCTGTTTACGAGTTAAATATTTCGGAGACTCCTGTGGGTCGTCGCTAAAAGCTACGGAGTTCGTGCTTTGTGCGACGCTTTCCGCGCTGCGAAAAGAGACCGAGCCATATGGGATAAAACCCGGTGCAATGAAGTCGACCCTGTCGACGTTTATTCGACTCCTTGATAGGCGCCAAAACCCCACCATTGAAACGGACCCTATTCTACCTCTGTGAAAACTGGTTCTTACTCTGAATTCATTTGTGTTTAATGGCCAGAACTTCAATCAGATCAGTGGGGTCACCATGGGAACTAAAATGGACCCTAGCTATGCCTGGCTCTTTATGGGTCATCGTGAGCACCAGATATGGCAACTATATACAGGGAGGCCCCGCTATGTCTCTTCGGTTTACGTCTTTTCGCTATAACGTCGTTGTCACATCGGGAACATAACTTCACTTTACGTCGCTACGTTCCGCGATAACGTCGTCACCTGTGTTGCTATGCTGCACTCTCTTGCTAGCTTGCGGAGGAACTAAGATATCAAGCCAGCTATAGTGGCAAAGTTGTTTCCCA
Organism: Cepaea hortensis; assembly: GCA_963921405.1. Taxonomy (NCBI): domain Eukaryota; kingdom Metazoa; phylum Mollusca; class Gastropoda; order Stylommatophora; family Helicidae; genus Cepaea; species Cepaea hortensis. The sequence continues at coordinate 106,848,800 of OY992886.1, forward strand.
CCTACCCTTGGAGGATACCGTCCAAACAGAGAAACCTGGACCAATGCGGCAGTTTTTGTCCATGACGCCTTATGAAGGTTTCCACTCATGCATTGAAACATGTGCTGCGGCGATTGATCTTGAGGATGCTTACAATAAAGAACCGTTGGATTTTCTTAATGTTTCAGCTGCTTGAACTCAAGATAAGTCAATTCCTCCTTAGTTGGTTCGCTGCAGCCCTCTTCAAACGGAAAGTAGTTTTTAGATGTGGCAGTTGGACTTCTGAACCAACAAAAATATATCCGGGTCTGCCACAGGCATCAACATTATCTCCGGTGCTTTTCAACGCCTACACTGTGAGAATTACCAGCGAACAGATTATATAACCGGGGAGGACATTGTCATATGCCGACGATGTATTAGTGTATCGTCAGGGTAAGAATAAAGATCGGGTTGCTGTGGAACTACAAACCGAACTAAATCGCATAAACACTTGGTGTGTGGAATCTAAGGTAATGGTCAACCCAACGAAGGCAGCAGTCACATGGTTCTCTTTGAATAACCATATTGTCAACACTCCAACGCAAACAGTTAATCAGTATTCAGAGACTGTGGAAAGAACGCATGCAATGAATTGATGGGGATACGTTTTGATCGAAGTCGTGTTTATAATGAGCACATACACCAGGTGATAACAAAGGCCAAAGCGAGGTTTGGCTGCGATGCGGGTGATATCGGTAGCAAACTGTGAGTGGCGCCATCTATGTCTTCTATACGAGGGTCTGGTCATGTCTGTTTTTGAGTATGCGATGGCGATCCTGACTCTCAGCTGTAAGCAGATGGAAAGGATGGAAAGGATACAAAACGAATCTATGCGTATTATTCTTGGATGTTCAAGCGATACAGCATGCAGGGCGATGTGCTATCTTCTTGATTTTCCAACCATTGGAGACAGAATACAAATTTGCAGAGCACGTGTCTACCTCAGAGTCAATGCAAACACACAATAACCACTGCACAGCGAAATTAAGAAGGTGAAGGGCAGCAGGTTAAAAAGAGCAAGGTCGTGGATGGGTCATGCGAAGACATTCTTGAACAGGCGTGTTCACTTCAGGCCTTAGAACCTGGCGAGGTGTTGATAAAGTGCCAACAGATATGTGTACGTTCTTTTCATTTTGCATGCAACTAGACAGAAAATGCAGACAAGAAAATCCGGCTGCTGTGGAGGCGGAAGTACAAGCGTTGATCTTCGAGAATTCGTTAGACGGTGACGCTGTCATTTACACAGATAGGTCGGTCGTCCGATGAGTGAGAAGTAATGGGTCTTTATGGCTCAGGCTGGAGGGAGAATTGTGAATGAGGATTCTGGTGCTTTTGCTTTGACCACAAGTAGCCTAACTATGGAAGTCATGGCAGTAAGTAAAGCAATAACATGGCTCGAGACACAGACATTTACTAGGGCATGTTTTATCAGCGACCCAATGAGCATGCTCAAGTAGACAGAGATGGGGTGGGTCCGAAGAGAGTGGTTGCTGTCTCTGGAGCGGTCTCGGCTGGCAAAGATTAGTTTTATTTTCATGCCAGGGCATGCGGGTGTACAAGGAAATGACCGGGCTGACAAGGCAAGGCTACTGTGGAAGGTGGACGCGCCATGGACCAGGCTGACATTGTGAATGCTTTACGAGAAGTAAATCGTTCGCGAAAACCAAGTGACGACTGTGAATCTACAACCATGGTCAGGAAGCAAGAACAGCAAATTAAAAGACGTGTGGCCAAACAAGAACACTATGCAGGAAGCCAAAGAAGATTAATAAACCAACACAGAACTGGTGTCGTTAGCCGCTACACGCTACGGGATTTACCGAGGGGGGGGGAGGGGGAATCCAAGCACTTATGGACTACATGGTTCGATGTGTAATGAGGATGACCTGTCTACTATCTAACTAACTAACTAACTAATTAAGATATTGCTGCCATTGGATAACGCCCCTGGTCATCCAGTCAATATGGACGACTTGTCCGAGAATGTCAAGTTTGTATTCATGCTACCAAAGACGACTTCATTGATCCCGCCGATGGACCAAGGTGAAATTGCAACTTCCAAATGTTATTATTTGCGTCGGACCTTCTCACAGCTCCTCAAGGTACGCCTACCATTAAGGGATTCTGGCGAGATTGCAACATCCTAAAGGCCATTGACAACATTGCGGATACATGGAGTGAGGTAACGCCAGCATGTTTGAATGCTGTGTGGCGAAAACTGTGGCCAGATGTGTGTTTTTAGATCGATCTGGCTCTATTTCTTTT